>QUSF01000028.1:4507491-4649446 GCA_003676055.1 Chloebia gouldiae
AAACAAAACAAAACAAAACAAAACAAAACAAAACAAAACAAAACAAACTAACAAGGTATTTGAAAATAAGCAAAGAAGCCATTTAGGTCAGTAAGCACCAAGATAACAGCTCTGAAAATGTTCCTGGTCTTTCTTGGGCAGAGAATTTTGAAGCTTATAGCCTAGGAAGGCTTTATGTACCCTTTCACACTTAGGAGACTGAAATAACTCTAGAATAACAAAAGCTTCTCTTGGACACTGACCTCAAAGGCTGGAGGAGTTCTCCAGGTCATAGGGAAGATGTGTTTTCACATAGCACCGAAACTGGTGATTAACTCTACACTTAAAAAACATCCAGAATGGCCCCAGAAAAATTGAGGAACATCAGTAGGCCAAGGATAATTGTAGTTGGGTCTACTGTGGTGTAGATTTTATCATGGACAGTTGCAAACATGCTTTTTTGGTTTAGTCAAAATATCAAATTATGCAGAAAACCTGGGGGATGTGCAGTTGATTGAAAAGACCAGGAAAGATAATGTCCCTTGGAGAGGGATTCATGGCCATTTACAGAGAAAAAGTCAGTGTCCCATGTACTGACTTCCAGGGGCCTCCAAAGAAATGGCCTTAGTTAGTACGTACTCAAAATTGAAAAGGCACAGAATCATGTAATCAACTTGCTAAATTCCAGCTTTGATATTAAAAGGGAAGAGCTCCTTTTCTAAGCCTTCAGTCTGGCATTTCACTCGTTCAATCATTCATTCATTCATTCATTCATCCATTCATTCCCTCGCTTGAATTTGTGGGTGGGTGCTGCCAGTTCAGAGAAAAGAAAATCATTACATTTGAATTTTGCTGATTATTTGACCATGCTAAGCACTTGGGACAATACATCAAAAACATCAATATAGTAGAATCACTTTTCAAATATTTCTCTCTCCAAACCCACAAGAAAAATTGTCACATGTTCTACATCAACTGTTTCACAATAAATATTGGTAAAATCTGGTGTCAGCAGTGACTAAAAGCATTTGACATGGTCAGTGTCAGTTAAATATGAGAAACATTTAGAAGTATATGGTTTGGACTAACAAAATCAGGTTGTACCCATTCATAGATACTTGGTTTAACAGAAGTAAAACTCTTCTTTTAAATAATTCTAGGAGCTTGAACTTCCCTGTGTGTTCATTAGTCATGGACTCATGACAGGACAGGACACATAAACGGGAAATAAAAATCATCTTAGGTGTAAAATACAAAAGGAGGTCAAGGGATGGCTGTACCAGCTTGCACTTATGACAGCTCACTGCAATCAACAGCCATAGGCAGTGGCCTTTGAGCAACTAATTTGCTGTTCCCTATGGAAACCTGGTATTTGCACGTGGTGTGGGTGGACTTTGGCCAGCAGCCAAGCCCCTACAGCCACACCCTCCCTCCTATCTTCTGTGGGATTGAAAGAAGATAGAAAGGAACTGAGGAGACTTGTGGATCAAGATAAAAATAGTTTAGTAGGTGAAGAAAAGTTGTGCATGCAGGCAAAGCAAAGGAGGAATTTGCCCACTACTTCTCTCTCAGCAGCAGCCAGATGTTTAGCTGCCTCCTAGAAAGCAGGGACTTTGAATGCCAGTGGTTAATTTGGAGGACAAGTGCCATAAAAGTATTTTTCTTTTCTTCCTTCTCTCCTTGAGTTTTGATTGCTAAGCATAGCATGATGTTGCATGGAGGATCTCCTTAGCCAGTCTTAGTCAGATGTCCTGCCTGTGTCCCCTCACAATTTATTAACTACCCATCCTAGTCTCCAAAGCAGGCAGAATGGGAAAAAGATGAATTCTTGTCATTGTGCAAGCACTGCAGAAATAGCAGAAGGCTGGTGTGTTATCAGCAAGTTTTTAATCACAAATCCAAACCCCAGCACTGTACTGCCTGCTATGAAGAAATTTTTCTCCATCTCAGCCAGACTCAGTACACATGGATTCATAAGACAACACAGAGAAGGAGAAATAAGGAGAGAATCACAGAAACTGCAGTAGTCAACAGGAGCTAGTGAGGAACAAAGTCTTAACATCTTCAGTCCTAAACAAAAAATGATAGTGCTAGGCCGAGAGGAATACAGTGGGTGATACTTTATTGCAGGATATGGACTTCAGGTCTTGGATCGGCAATAATGCCACATCCAACAAGTATAACAAGCTACAGAATGGGAGATGTATATTAGGACATCCTGGGAAATGTCCATTAAGAGCAACTGCAATAACTACAGTAAGTTAATGCCTAAACAACTGCATGTGGCATTCTTATTTTGTCCCTGTTTCTATGCTAGGGGGAATTTTCAGGTCATGAACAAGAAAGCATTGTTGATGTAATTCAGCAGAGCATAAGAGCTGTTCATTTGCTGGAGGTTCTTGCCCAGAGATACAATGTACTGGATCTGCTGATCTATTAGCATGTACAGCTTTTCTCCCATCTTTGCCAGTTAGGACTAGATGATATTCTGTGACTCTCATCTTAGTGATAGCATCAAAAAATTCAAAAAGCTTGGCAAATTATTGGTAACAGTGTTAAGACCCAGAGACTGACACAGAAGCTCAATAGGAGAGCAAACCCAGTGCTGTATTAATAGGAAAAGTCTAGAAATTGCAAGAATTTAATATCAAGGTCTTATCATCCTTGTCAGTCACCTGCTTTGTTCTTCCAGGAGGAATCAGAGTAAGGTGGCATAAGTCCAAGAACATACTACTTTTGAAACTTTGTCTGTCCTAGACAAGGAGAAGTTGCCAGACTGTTCAGCTGGAGGTGTCTGCAGAATTGCACAAATATTTGACATGTCCTTAAGTGTGGTAAAAGGAAAAATTATGCATAATACTTCATCTAATGCACTCACCTTTTATGCATTTTAGTTTTCTGTTTCCTATTTACCGAGCTTTTCTGCATGTTTATTGCTTTGCCACCTTACTTTCATGAGATTCTTCTGCTTAAATAGGCTAATAAAAAGCATAACAAAAGTTGTCAGTTTTGGTTGATAGAATGTCAGGAATTTTTTTCTACAGTCCATTGTGGAGTTTCTGAACAGTTTCCCTCAACAGAATCCTGCCTGTCTGTGGAACATGAAGTGGAATGTCCTCCTTGGCACCAAAAAGCCTTGACCTAGTTCTTTAAACCTAGCCCTTTACCCCAGCCTTTTTTCCTTATCTACCCAAAATGTCCCTAGAAAAAAAACAAAAACGTATAACCTCAAACCCTAAGACTGCTCGCTTTCTTGTGAGTTTTACCTAAGGTATAGAGTTCATATCAGTGCCATTTAAAATCTGCAAGGAAAACTTTAATAAGCCTAGGAGAAACCACATTTGCCATTAGGAGAAGGATTATCCTGGAAAAAAACCACCAAAGACTGCTTCCAATTCTTTCAGATACGTGTAGAGAGAGCGCCCTTAACAGACTGGCAAAAAAGCAGAAAAACCCAGAGGAAGATTCTGACACAGAGGTACAAGTTAGGCATAGGTAAGTGAACAACAAAGATTTGGGACAGTTATATATGATTGAGATCTGAAACACAAGATAAGGGGATCTATCTGGGGAGGCTTACAGCAACCGCCTTTTCTGAATGTGCTGCGGTCCTTTTCTAAATTTTTGAATGTGGCTATGGGGCTCACTAGTGGAGTCCAGGCAATTGCTCATGCATAGTCCTGCCCTGTGGCAAATGTGAATTATTGTGTGATCTCTCAGCCCTCACAAACTGAGGCAAAGCTCAGCTTATCTTTTATTAGCTGCAGGCTAACCCTGCACACACACTGTGGCGAGGGATCATCTGATGTTATTACCTTGTTCAGGAGATGGAAAGTTTCCAATGAGGTGCTTTAAAAGAAAGGCAATCTGACAAGTGTCAATAATCATTAGTGATTACTTTTCAGGGATAATGATGAAGTTAAGAAGTCGAATGTCACAGTAGTAAAGTCTCAAGTGAGCCACAGGTCTGAATAAATCATCAAAAATAGATTAAAACTACCTGTTTGAAAGTGAGGTGTTTACAGGGAACTCATCATAAGTATGCAGATTGGAATGTACTTTGGTCTTTGAAAAAGGTTGTTGATTTTTCCAGGTAGCTCCAAGCCTCTAAAATAATAGATCAACACAATCTCCTCCTTTTGACACTCACTCCAAGAAAAAGTAGAAGTTCTGAAAGTGTTTCCTAGGTGATTGTTTACTGAGCTCTGTGAGCTCCAAGGAAATCCAGATGGCCCCACAGCTTTCTAACAAAAGGCTAAAGAACCTACATTATTAAACAGCAGTAGACTGAACAGGCCCTGAAGATCTCTTCAAACCAGGCCTGGTGAGACCATCAGCAACATCAGCTGAATTCTTAGATGTACCATTACCTTCTCCTTCCTGGAGAAGACATGGATGATTTCTGTCAATAGTGTCCTGACTAGTGTCCTGTGACTCTTGGACATTTTCTAAGCAAGGCTGAAGGATATTTTGCACAAGGCCATCATTGCAGAATATCCCTCCGAGCACTTACTTACATTGTTTCATTTGCTATGCTGGTTCTTCTCCAGGGAAGGGGGATATTTTTGTGGGACAGATCTGGGATAAGAGGCATGACGCTGCTTTCTATTAGATATGGGAATACAGTTCCCCTGTTGAATAGCCTTGCTGATCACCGGCTATTGCAATAGCCTTCTGATTGCTGTGGTATGATAGAGCAGCCCATTTAATTTACTCTTACTGGGAGCTGACTCTCCCCATATACCATCTGATGTTCAGAAAAGAATCGTCTCTAACTTGTCCCCTTTCCTTCCCAATATGCCCTGTGCCCCTCAGCCATACTCATGCATATGGTGGACCCGCTCTTCAGGTCGAACACCTGCAGGGGCCAGCTGTAAACATACAAATCAGCAGGCAAACATTATGTAGTGTGGATTATCATTTCTACAAGAAGCACACGTGTGTGTGTGTCTGTGTGTGTCTGTGTGTGTCTGTGTGTGTGTGTGTATGTAGAGCAGCACATCAGAATTGGACATCTTCTGCTCCATAAATCTATGGAAGAGAAACCATCAGTTTTTCTTTCCCTTTCATTCTTATTTTTTGGTGGATGCAATGAATCAACAGGGAAATGGATCCCTTAAACATGGTCACTTTGCACAGTTTAATAGCTTTCCTCCAGTTCTATTGCTTTTTTCTTCATCCAGCAAGCCCAGACAAGGCTCAGATGCTGCTTCAAATGCATTCAGGATGTTTCCACCAAGCACAAGGTCTCTTGCAGGTGATTTATTTTTCTTCATGATCTGTTTTCAGTAAAATCTAATTATAAGTGCATCCTCCCCATCTATGAGACCGTGGTTCAAGGCTGCGTAGCTGAGTTGACAGTAAGGCTTATGGAATTGCCCATTATAGAGGGACTTCTGCGGAGCACTGGAGCTAGACATCTCTTCAGATTGCAGTGCTGTTGCTCTGGTCTGCATTGTCATCACCTGCTGCATTTGAGCCAAGAAGGGTCATGTGCAAAACATGACATTGTGGGACAATTATTCTTAAAAACTAAAAATTTTCACTTTTATTTCCTTTTAAGAGAATCATATGTTATTATAGAAAAATAATTTTGAAGAAGCATGAACTTATTACTGCAGTCCTCTGGCCCCAGTATAATACTATTTTACTCATTTAAATTCTTTCCCAAAAGCATCAGTATAAACAAGGGCTCATCACCTTCAAGTATTTATTTTAGATCTGCAATAGCAAGTAATTTATATGTGCTTAGTTATGACACCAATAATCTAAAGCAATTAATTTCTGTGATTTTCAGCTTTTCTCCAGACTTTATCACCAAAGATTGAGATTGATTGCATGAAGAAGGCATGAAAAGGATGCAATCAGTCTCTTTACCTCAAGAACACCATAAGCAACAGCTCAAATAGTAACTGTTACACTGCATAAAACCACAAAGCAAAATAGAACTTCACACCTGACAATTGGAACATGACAAAAGCAGGTGGAAATTATTTTAACTCCAAATTCTACTGAATCTTATTCCACAGAAACAGTTCTACACATATGTTGTAGGACAAAGCTAATCTAAATACGAACTATGAGTCTTCTTTGGTTGGGGAATCCTTTAAACACATTAAAAAAAATAGGGGATTTACAGTCGTCTTAGCTTATCCATGCCATAGACACGGCTGGGGAAAAAACTGAGCCATCTTTCTACCAGAGGATCCTTCAGCTGCTGGGGAGGACAGCCATAGGAATTTTTCTGAGTATTGTGGAGACTGAGCAGAGCTCCAAGGCCGATCCAAGCTACATTATCTGATGGCAGAAGAAGGGACTGTGTTAATAAAGGCAGCAGCATCAGATCTGCATCAGTGCCAGACTCTCCAAAAAAAGGATAGATACCCATTAAAGGAAATTCAGGAATTTTCTGGAACAGGCAAGAAGATCTGTGCCAGTCTAAATTTGCAAATAAAACCACAGAATAAAGTTAGCTTTTGGCAAGGGAAATACATTCCCCACCTTAGCTGTGTATTAATTAACTAGGCCTTTTACTTCAGGGAATAAAATACTGCCCTTTGCTGTTCACACACTTTCTGTTAACACACTCTCTTTATATAACCTGAACCTGTTCACCAACGAAAGCTCTAAATTGACTGCTAATTTTGTGTTGGGTCAAATTAATTTTGAAACCAGATTAATTAAAGCAGATGAAGATTTCTTTATCCATTATTCATGAAGCTCATTGGAACAGGAGAGAGTACATTAGCTTTATTTAGGATATTACTTTACTTTAATGAACTCTATTTTTTGACTGTTAATGCTCCTTTTGAGCAGAAGTTCAGGTTTGTGTTGTTGGGTGGTTTTGTTGTTTGTTTTTTTTTTTTTTCTTTTGGTGCCCTTAGTGCAAACAATGGAACTAGTTGAATTTCTGGCTCCAGCATATACAGCTGACAATCTCCAGCAGTGACTGCCTCTTGACAAAATTCTGCAGAGGGAGAAAGGAGCACATGTGCATTCTGAGCAAGGATCTCCTGCTGACCCTGTCCTGATGCAGATGGAAACTGCAGAGGAGAGGATATGTTCATTCAGTATTAGAGCCAGATAACCCACAGATAGTCAGAAGAGGTTGCTGGATACATAATGTAGAACCACCTGAGAGTGTTTGAGTGACTGTGTGGATGAATCGGTGAAGAATTCTGTTCCTCACAGAGCAGTGATTTATAAAAGCTGAGCTGGACATGAGGGGGTGTGAAGCATGGGCTAGGAAGTATTACTGCAGCTACTAACAGTGCTCTGTGCACAAATGGTGTATCCCAGCTAGAGGTGGTTTCATTCTAGTAGCTCTGTCTAAAACGATGTATTGAGACCTGAGGTATTACTTGTCTGAGAAACTAATGGTCTTTATGAGCAAGTGGAAGCCTAGAGTTCCTCAGAGTATACAGAATAAAAATAGAGCTTTGCTTAAAAGTTGCAGTAACATCATAGTTGTAAATAAAATTAGCAAGCAAGTGTAAGTTAAACAAAGGAAAGGTTGTCTTCACAAAGTGGATTGGACTAGATTAAAGAAAATACCAAGATTCCAATTAAAGAAGATATGAAGGTAGGTCTGTGTACAAAGATAAAAGGATAGTTTGCAAATATGGAAGGTAAAATACATAAAACTGCTAAACCCTAAATCTTTTTTTTTCTGCAAAAAACCAAAGTGATTGACAGATCTCATTGCCACAAGATATTAATGAAGACTGATGAAATTAAAGACAGAAATGGTTACCCATACCACTTAGGAAAACATCTAGGTACAATAGTGAGAACACTGTAAAGGATTGAAAAATATATATAAAGTTATGAAATGGCAATAAAAAAACAGGATGGACCTTTCATAGAAATATAAATATATTTTCCTTTTACATAGCCTGGTTAAAGATATATTAGCCACTGAAAAAAAAACCAAAACCAAACAGTATTAGAAAACACAGAAAACACACATAGCAATCACTTGATCCTCTTAACTGTGGTATATGAGTATCTCATGGTCTCAATGTATTTATACTCACAATCCTCTTATGTAAGTAGGGAAATAATTTGTGTTTTAAAAATTAGGAACTCATTGGAAAGAAACTATGGCTTTAATCCTCAGAAGTATTTAAGCACCTAGTTACTCTGGTTTCACACAAAGCTGCACTAATAAGGAACTGATCTTTGTTCTCAAGTTCTATTTCCCTTGTTACTGCTTTGCTGCTCTTTTTAAGAGTAGGTGGTCCAAACTGACTTTTATAGCTAACTTTTTGTGTCTATCAACAAGAAAAATTTGGGGGTTTTTTTGCCTCTGAAGAGAAGGATGATTGCTAAGCAAAAGCATACCCAGCAAGGGGAATGTGAAATACTCAGAGAGATCGAGGCAAGAAACCAGAATGATGATGTGAGACCTTATGTTCCTTTTATTCATGGCACTTTTTATTAGTGCTGTATTTTCAGATAGCTAAAGTTCTGTTGTAACATTAATGGAGAAAGCACCAGAATCTGGAGAAGAGGCAGGAAAGAACAAAAGACTGTAAAGTAGTGAATAGGGGGGATAAAACTTAGACTAGAGCTGCTAGATAGAGTCATGGCTGTTGAAGACTGAACCTCATTTAATGAGGCTATATATCTGTTTCAGTTATCATTATGGTCAATGTTATCCAATAAACTTTTATTAAGTAGATCAGTACTGGAGGGTATACTTCCTGTTTATGAACTGGTAATTACCACATCTTGAGCTAAATAAACTTGGAACCTGAAGGCTGAAATTTTTATAGGGAATAAATTTCTTCAGTCTAGGCATTTGTTAGCTCTGGATACAGTGAAACCAAGCTAAGTGGGGAACACCACAGTTTGTGTACAAAGATCTGCTCACTTGGCTGCTCCAGGACAGCTCTGCTTATTCTCACACCATTTCCAGTTTCCAGCGCACACACAAAAATAAATGGTCAAGTTAGTTTTATTTAGGAACTGCTTTGGCTTTCCCTCTGATAATATGTTTCATCTGGTAGAACTGGACTAAAGGAGGGCAGCCCTCAGGTAACACCACTGCTCATCTGCCATGCTTGGGGTCAAGAAGGTGATGAGACTGAGGGCCACTGGCTGCCCTAAGAGAGACTATTTTAAACAAGCTTTAAAGCTAGCTAAAGGGAATTTACTTTGAAACAAGCTAACGCCACTGTAAGAGCTCAACAAAAGTACATCAAAGCCTCAGCCTTAAAGGTCTACATTTTATCTATCTGCTGGCCCTTTTTGGTCAGACCATCTTCTGTCATCTAAGACTGAAGGTGAGACCTGGGGTGAAATGTTGGCTCCTCTGTAGTATGGAGGAGATTCACTGCTGATTGAATGGATGAGTGAGTTAATTCTGTGTATTAACTCACAGAAGTTATGTGGTGAATTGAAGGGAGGCAGTGGCCTGGCTGGCATGGGCAGCATGCCTGACCAGAATGAATAGAATTTTTGACACAGTGAAAAGTAACTGCACTATCTCAATGTAAATTGCAGCACTTTGAATGGCTGAAGCTAGTAATTAGGCTTCTCTTATGAAAATAAGTGAAATCTTGAAATTGGAGAAAAAAGTCTAACAAACACTCTGGAAAGGAGACATGATAAAATCAAACGCAGTGGGAAAAAAAACAAAACAACTTTGGAAATTAAGTGAATGCAACGACATGGATTGGGATGAAACAAAGTGAAGTGAAAAGGACCAAAACTGGCCAAAATTATACTCACTGAAATCTTGGAATCAGGCAACAAAGTAAAACAAAGAGACAGGAGAAGAAATTTATGAAATGTCATTTTAAAAAATTCTGAAAGGAAGTGAAAACAATAATATGGCATAGGATGATATGAAGTGCAGGGAAATAGACCAAACCTTCCCTTCCTGTCTCTTTTTCTTTCTTTGCTTCTGTTATCAAATAAAGCACATCAATTTTTGGTCAGGAGTCAAATGTCATGGATCAGGGATCAAAGGTCAAGGATCAAAGTTAATGGGTCAAAGGTCAATAGTCTAAAATCAAAGGTCATGAGTCAAAGGTAAAGAATTACCTCAAGTAACCCCTACCAAGGACTCCAAAGACCTCATGTAAGCCCAAAGGACCTCAAATAGGTCAAAGGTCAGGGGCAAGAGGTCAAGGGTGAAAGGGTGAAGCTCAGAAGGTCAACAGTCAAAAGTCAAGGTAACTAGGTCAAAGGTCAATGGTCAGGAAATCAAAGGTCATGGAGATAAATTTTCAGAGGTCAGGAGGTCAAAATTCAGAGGGCTCCTAGGTCAAAGGCCAATGGTATTGGGGCCAAAAGTCAAAGGTAATGGGTCAAATATCAAAGGTCAAGAAGATCCAAGTGTGTGGATCAAAGGTCAAGGGTCACATCATCAGAAGTTGAAGGTCAAATGTCAAAGGTGATGGGGTCAAAGGCCAGGAGGCCAAAGTTCAAGGGTCATGGGGTTGAATATAAATTCATGGAATCAAAGGCTTAACAAATCAGGAGGTCAAAGGTCACAGGGTCAGAGGTCAAGGGATCAAAGTTCATCATGTTGAATGCCAATCAGTCAGAGGTCAAAGGGTCAGACATCAGAGGTCAAGTTCACGTGTGAAAGGCCACTGGTTCATAAGGTCAAAGGTCATGGGGTCAATGGATCACAGTTCAAAGGTTGAAAGTCAAGAAGACAGACACTGGGTCAAGGGTCAGTGGTCAAAGGTTATGAGTCAGAGGTCAAAGGTCTGGGTCAAGATCATGTGTCAAGGCTCAAGGATCAAAGCTCAAGGGTCAGGGGTCAAGGGTTAAGGGCACCGCACTCCTCATGCTGCCACCCCTCATCCTCAGATGACCTCCTCCACTCACACCACCCCCCATGGCCGGACGCCCCCTCAGGCTGCCTCTGACACCACTCCTAATCCCACCCTCAGCACCACCCCTAAAAGACGCCATTTTAGGGTTACAGAGTTAGGGGTACAGAGGTGGTGTTGTAGGGACGGAGGCTCACAGGTGCAGGGCCAAGATCACCAACCTCCTTACGCTGCCATACCCCCTCCTCAGACCATCCTCTCCCCTCACATCACTCCACGCACCGTCCCCAGTGGCACCCCTAACCACACCCTGGGCACCATCACTAACAATGCCATTTTAGGGTTAGGGTTAGGGGTTAGGGTTCTCTTTGTAGAGAATTTCCTTTCATGACAGGAAATAAAATATTGAAATAGGAGAAGGAAGTCTAGCAAACACTCTGGAAAGGAGATATGATCAAATAAAATGCAATTGAAAATAAAAAGAAAACTTAGAAATTGAGTGACTGCAACAAAATGTACTGAGATGAAATGAGGTGCAGTGAAAAGGACTGAAACTTGCCAAAATTATTCCTATTGAAATCTCAAAACCAAGGAAGAAAGGTAAACAAAAAGACAGGAGAAGAAATTGAAGAATAAAATGTTAGGAAAAAATAAAAAAAAGAAAATTCTGAAACAAAGTGAAAACAATAAAAGCAAATGGGATGACGTGAAGAGCAGGGAAATGGACTGAAGCTTGCCCAACTGATCCTCATTTCAGGAAAGGAAATTAAATCTTGAAATCAGAGGGAAAAAAGTAACAAAGACTCTGGAAAGGAGATACGATCAATTCAAATGCAATTGAAAAAAAAAGAAAATTTGGAAATGGAGTTAAGGAAATGGACTGGGATTACATGGAGTGCAGTGAAAAGGACCAAAATTTGCCAAAATTATACTCACTGACATTTTGAGGTGAGGAAACAAAGTGAAGGAACGGGAAAAGAAATTTATGAACTGGAATCCAATGGAAAAAAATTCAAATAGAAGTGAAAATGAAATGGAATGGGATGACATGAAGTGCAGAGAGATGGATCAAACCTTGCTGAATTGATCCTCACAGAATCACCAGATTTCATTTCAGGAAAGGAAAGGAAATCTTGAAATCAGAAAACAAAGTGGAATAAACTCTCTAGAAAGGAGCTATGATAAAATAAAAAAGCAATCTAACAAAAGGAAATTTGGAACTGGAGTGAATAGAATGAAATGGATTGGGATGACATCAGCTGCAGTGACAAGGACTGAAACCTGCAAAAATTATATTAATTGAAGTCTCAAAATCAGGAAACCAAGTGAAACAAAGAGACTGGAGAAGAATTTAAAGAAATTAAATGCAATAAAAAAAATTTCTGAAACAACATGAAAGCAATTTATATTGGAATGTGGTGACATGAAGTGCAGGAAATGTCCAGAACCTTTCTGAATTGATACTCATTGAAATTGCAAGATTTCATTTCCTGTCTTGAAATGAATTAGGCTTCACATGTTTGCATATTAGTAAATGGCAATCCTTGTGTGGCTAAGCTACATAGGAATCTTCCACTGCTGGAGAACATTCCTCCACTGCTGACTTTAATTGTTATTGGTTTGCCTTATATGTTAAATTGGGGAATATTTTAATTTTAATATCTGTATGTGCTAAAGCTCAGTGAATAATTCATAGTGAATTATTTATTCAATACATTTAGACTCTTTTACTCTTCATTTTTTCAGGAACAATTTTTTATTTTCTCAAAGGAGTTGCTATTATTCAAATGTAGTTTCTAATCAGTTTATATGGATGTCTTTGTCTGCAGATCCTCTGGGTAGGCTGTCTTTTACTAAAGCCACAGTGGGTAAGTAAGCCACAGTGGGTGCGGAACACAAGAGATGCAGGATCCAGGACAGGTGTGAGAAGGCCACTGACAAATGTCTCACTAAGTGTCTGAGGACCCCAAAATATATGTTGTTTTTATATTGTTGTTAACATTCTTATTATCATCACCACCATCATCATCATCATCATCATCATTATCATTATGTTTGTGGTTGTTTTAATAGTTCATGGCTAAAGGAAAGCAGATGAGGAGAGCCAATACACAGAAGGGAATAATCCCCACCATCCACATAACTGCATCAAGCTGCCCTTTGTACACCTCTCCTGGCTCTGCAATTTTAAGCTGAGTAGATTATAGCTCTGCTTTTCACTATCAGTTGGCTTCCCTTGAGCTGATTTGCAGAAATGCTCAGATAATTTTGTTGCAGCCATTTGTGTCTTAGATCTGCACCTCGTGCCTTGGGGATTTACATGTGTACATGAGATACGAGGAAAGCAGAGCTCATCAGTGAGTCTTGATAATTAATAAGCTTTGCAATCTCACAACATTTTGCACTGCTCCCTTGCCTTCCTCCAGGTTTCCCAGGGGTTGCTCCTACTCCTCCTGCTGAGTTGTGGTCAACCCTAAGGGCTCTGTCTGAGAGCAGCATCTCTGTTCCTCACAAACCTGGAAGACAGCTCTGCATCTCTCTTTCCAGATACTGGGTGGTCTTCAGCATAATGCTGTTTGCCATCATCATGGGGGGATCTCCTGTTTACTTAAAACCAACAGGAAAAGCAAATAATTTGTGTAAGCTCTGCTAACTGTAAACTACAGCTTTATTTAGTAAAATTTATTTCACACAAATGGTATCCCAAGGTACTTATCAAAATTAAATAATACATAATAGCAGAGGGAGAGAGAAATTAAGAGGCATAGGCATGGGAGCAGAGATGTTTTCAAATGAGATTTGAAAATAAATGGAGAAGCAGTGAGGCAGAAAGAAACAACGGGAAAAGAGGACTGTTCTGGATGGTAGGAGATACAAGAGGAAAAAGCTTTTGCAACAGCTGTAGCTTGAGCATAATAAGACACAGAGCGATGACTGGTGTCATTTGGAGAGAAAAAGAGGAAGAGAACCAGGATGCTTGACCAATTCCCTTTGAATGTGACCATCTAGCCGATTCTTTATTCACCCAACAGTCCATCCACCAAATCCCTATTTCTCCTTATCTTTAGAAAGAAGGACCAGGTTAAAGGGGGACCGTATGAATGACCATAGAGCAGTGCAGATGGATGACACCTGCAGCCCTTGCCCACTGATTGAGCCGCTCTATCACTGAAGACCATTAGGCTGGTCAGGCAAGACTTGCCCTTGGGGAAACCATGCTGGCTGTCCTGAATCACCTCCCTGTTCTCCGTGTGGCTTAGCAGAGCTTCCAGGTGGATGTGTTCTGTGATCCCAGGCGCAGTGATGGGGTTCACAGGTTGGTGGTTCCTAGAAAATGGAAAAAAGTGTGAATGCTGATCTGTCAGGAGATGTCACAAATCCATCAGGATGAAGCACATGCTGGGAAGAGAACTAAAACTGTGAAGCCACTTTATGTGTAGCCCCAGCGTCTGCAGGGAATTTTGGCAGTTTGTTCACATTCCCCTCAGAGCTTTCAAAGCCCAGAATAGAGAAGGAAGTCGTGGCCCTGGCAGTAAGGGCATTGACCCAGCAGCCCCTCCAGGAGCCTGTAGAGAGAGGAGTTACAGAGAAGCTGCAGGCTCTGGTCCCAAATGCAGGGCATAGCAGTGTCTTTTTGAAATTTGTTTCAACCTTTTGCTATTTGTATTCTTTGTGACTAAAAATCAGAGGTCAACCAAAAAGCCACAAAAATTAAAGAGTGAAGGAAGGAGAGATATTAATTTGCCAGTACAGAAATGAGATAGCCCTCACCTTCAGGAAATATTTGATATCAAAGCACAAAGGGAAGAAGCTATGTAGACCTCCATATTTATTTTTCAGTGCAGTAAGAAACAACATTGTATTAAAATATTATCAGGACTTCTACATTTTTTTACAAAGAGAGGAATTTCTAGCAACATTAGGATTTAGAACAAATTTTCATAATAGTTTATAATAGTTTATAATCTGCCTTACTATTTCTTACAATAACAAACCAGTCTGCAGAACTGTTGGGTAATGTGCAAGAACTTTCAAGAACAATTTTTTTTTTTTTTACTATTTTCCTGTTTTGGAATGGCTGTGTTTCTTGTATTTGAACAAACAGATGGCATCTGTTGGTGCAAATAACTTTTATGTACCAATAGGCCAATATCTGTAATTATCAGGGCAGGTCATTTTGTTGGAAGGTATTAATATTTTACTTAAAACCATTTATTAAACAATTTGCATTGTGTTAACTTAATATAGGATTTCAGTGAAAAAATGTGTTGCTTATTCAACAATACTGATAAATAAGAGAAGAAAAGGTTGTACAGTTGAACTTATATACTACCAGATATTAAATGATTATTGGTTTACTTTTTACTGAGCCGTAGCAGACATAATTTCCCTATACATTCTCTTAAATGAAGAGTCTTTCACCTGTTCAGGACACTTCTGGTTTAGGGTCAGTGTTATAAAATGGTTCACCATGGCCTCAGGCAAACATTTCTCTGTTCTCTGCATTTCTCTGTTTGTGTTAGTGAAGAATTGAAGAGATCAGGAAGAGGCTGAGTCCATCCTGGGTGGGAGCAGATGGACCAGGCATGACAAATGAGCCATGGAGTGAAGAAAACATTGGATAAGGCAATATCCCATTCCCCAATTGCTTTGAAGCCTCTTTAGCATGGACACACAGCACAAGGTGACACAGAACAGAAATTTTTTAGGATTACAAAATTATTAGTATATTTACTTACACATTTTATAAGAGTAGCTTAAACTGAGCATTACTGAACTGTGTGGCACTTTTAGGGATGGACATTTAGTGACTGCTAACCTGGTCAGTAAGGACAAGCATGGTATCCTGATGGCACTACTTGATCAAACCTCAGAGCAGAAGAAAGGGACAGGCAGTCCCTGTGGATGACTGAAACTGGGAAGAAATGGGACATGGATCCTCCCTTTTCCCAATAGGTAATTAGTGCCTGGTCTTCTCAAGGCTTTTAACCTTCCTGTCTCCAGCTAATTCCAATTTCTCCTGTCTTAGTAAGTATTTTCAATGCAAGACTGAGCTGCAGCTGGCTGGCTGACTCTCAGCTTTTACTTCTCCTTCCAATGTGAAGAAGAGAATCAAGAGCCTTTTCATTTAACTCTATTTGTATATTTTACATTTGCTCTAATTTGCTTCAGTCAAAATCCTCCTTAAAAATACAAGCACTGCTTCCTTTCCATTTAGAGGCAGGAGGCAGTAGTTGCCTGGCCTTGGGCACAATCACACTCCATAGCTGAGGATGAGAATCAGTGGCAGCCTCATTCCCCCCAACTTTCATGAGGAAAAATTCATTTAACTGCTCAGCATGGAGGATTCTGCACAGCCTCCTCCTTCCCTGAGAAGAAAGAAGCATTTGAAATGGCACCAGGAAGAATATGCACTTTCATTTTGGCTGTTTCCTCTTTCAATTGCTGCTGAGTTTCCCTTCGTCCTCTTCAAATACTTTTTGTCCCATCTGTGTGTACTGCCACTGCACCCAGGTGTCTAGCACAGAACACAAAGCCATTGCGTCCTGGCTGTTTGACTGAGCTAATCATAGTGTCATAGAATGGTTGGGATTGGAAGGGACCTTAAAGTTCATCTAGTTACAATTCCCCCTCACAACCAGTCAGGAAAAATCTTTCCCTTACTGGATAAATATAATATTTTAAAGAAATATTAATGTCAAGACTCCCATATTGTGTTAAGCTTCTTGTCCCATAAACCTTGTCTCTCATCAAAAGTATCTGCAGGACCTAATGACTCTTAACTCTTTGACATATTTGCTAGATGTCTCAAAATTGTTGTAATACCTAGATTTTAAGATACCAGATACTAGCAGATCATAACCCAGAATACAAAGTGCACTTTGGTAATCTGAAATCTACATGCATACTGGCTGGTTTTCAGCCTTTTCAACAGTCTATTTTGACATATTTTAGCACTACCATGCTTTATGGAAAAAAAACCAAAACCAAACCAGGAGTCACAGTCACATGAAAAGACTGTTTCAGTGCAAACTATTTAAACTCATGTTGCTGAAAAGTGATTAACTATCAAATTGCTGGAGCAGATATATCATGTCAGATAAAGTAACCTAAGCTGGTCTTCTGTCTCTTGAAGATTAAAAAGAGCACTCGAATCATGCTGTATGCAGTGTACCCAGAATACGGTGGTTGCTATCTCTAGGGCCCACTAAAAGCTGCCCTTCCAGCCTGAACTGGTGCAGGATGACTCTCTCAAGTGAGTAGGCACACTTGTCTACAGAGCTGAAGAACCTCAACTAGAAAGTTTTGAGCAGCACTCTCTGGAAAGAGAAAATAATGACGAATGGGGAAAGAAACTGGACTTTGCTTACCATACCTTGGGACTGCAATAAAGATACCTGACATTGGGAGTATTGTCTTCTATGCTTAAGCCTGCTGTAGGGAACTGGAGATGTGCATGTTCAGAGTGAGCTGCCATTGCAGTTTTATCTAGGCCTTGGAGGTCCCAGAGATCATCAGTGAAAATAAAATCTCTAGCTGGACCAGCAGCCATGCACAAGAGACAGCCTCCAGGAGTCTGGTGAAATTACACAGGTGAGTTTTCTGTTGACAGGATCATGGTGATGAGCCAAGTCTTGTGAGAGAAAATGGTCTTACCATGTGCTGGTATACTAATGCTGGCTAGGACTTCTAGGACTGCTGGTAACAAGGATGACAAGTTCTTTCCATATTTACTCACACTGCACATTTGTTTATAATCTGTTCTGTAAAGAAAGCCTTATGTTTCTTTGCCAGCAAAGAGGAGACTAGGAGAAGACTGAACAACAGCCCAAGTCTCTTTTTGGGGGGGTGGTTTGCTTGTTTATTTGGGATTTTTTTCCCTTGGGTTTTTTTTTTTTTTTTTTGTTTAGTGCAACTTAGCTAGATGGTTATACTAGAAAATCACCTGAGGGGAAGAAGAAAGAACAGGACATATCTTATTTTCTGACTGAAATTTTTAAACTGATGGGAACTTCTAAAAGATAATGATGTAACAGAGAAAAAAATGTACTGAATCTTTTTAGTCCATGAACATCAATCATGTGGGCTCTCTGGGCATTTGTACTGACAAGTAAGATATCCACCATCCGTTGTGAGGGACTGTGCAAGGGAACAGCATTGTAATGGACTGACCCTTGATCCATGCTCAGATTTGTTCTAAGGACTGGCAATCAGGTGGAGCAGCAATTCTATAGTTTTTATAATAAACTCTGCCTCTGGGGGCTGCTATGAAATGGTTTTGCCTCCTGCTCTTAGGGAACAAATAGTACACTAAGTGCTGCCATATTTCTCCTTGTTATCTAAGGAAATATATAAGTAATTAAAGTACTTTATTCAATGCACGCTGTTCAGTAGAGCAGAATACAGTGGGTGCAAGTCCAGTCTTTGTGTACAGACTACTCAAACTTGCACAATATACTGTGAAGCCATAAGCACTTCCCATCTCTACAGAGCACCAGGTAACTTGGGAAGCTGCACAAGCAATGGTTCAGGGCAGTCTCTCTTGTAGGTTTTCATATTAGGGCAGTTTGGAGCCTGTCTGGAGCAGACACAAGAAGTCAGTCAGTGACTTGCTTAATGTAGCTTTAAATGGTCAGTCTTATATTGATCAGGCCAAAGGAGAGGAATTCCTCTCATGGGTGGCCATCTCAGGTACCAAGGGAAGTCTGCAAAGGAACACTGATGAACACAGTCCTGCTCGCAGCCTTCTCAGCAGTTCTATTCCCGGTCCATCTCACTATCTCTGACAAGGTTTTTTTAGAGTAGTCATGGTCCTGGACTGCCTAGCAGTGCATATACAGACAGGAAAACCACAGTGTAAGATGTCTAGTTGTTGCACATGCTCTGTCCACTAGTATAAAGAAAACTGAATGTAAATGCCTTTGTAAGCACAGATGTTTGCATGGAGCACCTTATGTAAAAGAATCCTACATATATTCCAATGTTGCGGTGTAGATAGCTGGATAAAGAAAATTCTGATTAAAAAAAGAAAAATTTTCATGCCATAGAATGGCTAAAACAGCATTAAATGCCTGCATTTAAGGGACAAATCACACCTTATAATACAATTTACATTAATACTCATTGGGATCTTTGTAGCCTCCACAGAGTATACTGCAAAAGTAGTACACATATACCAAAGAATGTATAGAAGGAAGATATCTAAGGGAGTCACAGTTTATGGTGAAATTCCTAGTTCTTTCATGGCTGAATTTAACAAACTAAAGCTTAACTCTTTGAGTATGAACATCCTCATGTAGGATCTCTATGCTACCTAGAATGGGGAAGACTGGATCTTACCAAATGCTTGCAAAACAGCTATGGTAAATTTAACTTTCTTTTTCTCAAAGAAATTATAAAACCTGTTATGGCTGACATAATTTTAGTATAAGGTCATGCAAATCTACAAAATTAATTTTATCCTTTTGAAAAGAGCAGACTAGCTGTATCACCAGGGCTGGACATGAAGTCTGTTGTTCATGGACAAAATGGTTTGAGTCTTTCATCAATTTGGGCTATTTGTATTAGTACAGAAGTACCTTCTGAGATAAAATACCTGTCTTTCAGTCTCTTAGGATAAATACTCATACATATGTTCTAACCATATGCATGGGCAATCCTGTTCTCCACTTCCCATACATGTTGAGTCTATGTTTAATAACTATGTAAGTTCTCCCAGGATATACTCTTCAAACAATCTCTTACTTCTGTTCACCTCAAAGTTGTTGGGTATTTTTTTTTTGCAAATATCTGTTTCCAGCATGACCATCTGCCCTTAGCAATTTGTTGACTGCCACTCTATCTAGGCAGAGGAATGGATTGCTTGAGCAAGTCCCTCTTCACCTTCTCTTCTTGAGAACTCAGAAAAAGAGTCTCTTATTCAAAGGCCCCTTGAGTTGAGCAGATAGGCAATTTAGGCTCTGTATTCAGTCTTTCATGAAGACCGACTATGCTAAAGCAAATGACTTCTCCTATGGCTCTTGAAAGGAAAGAGGCAATCTTCCCCATCCAACCTTATGTCTAGGCATGTTTGATTTGCCTTCTGACTACACTAAACCCATCTTTAAACAGAGTATAATGAGCACAGTGTGGCTCTGCTGTCTTGTAATGCACAATTAGTTTGCTAACAACTTGTTTGAGTAGGCATGTGTGCTGCTTCATGTCTTTAAGATTATGCCTGAGCAGGATTGAAAAAAAAAATCACAGTTTTCCTTCAGTTAGTCCTACTCTAGCCTTTCTCTGGAGCATTCTCTCTCTCTTATGTCTGTCTTAATTAAATCATGCCAGTCCTAATTTGGGAATGCAGATTTTAAGCAGAGAGAGAGGAAGGAATCACACAGGCAATATCTTAATTTTAGACAGAGACAAATGTGTCTTTTTCCATGAGGGAGAGGGAAGGAAGGAAAGCAAAGAAAAAAGAAAAAACAAACAAACAAACAAAAAACCCCAAACAGTGGAAGAAAACCTCTAGATGAAAACTGTACATTATATCTGAAGTGGCGATTCTCTCAAAGTGTACTAGGAAATTCAGCTGGAGAGAAGCCTACAGCTGAGACAGCACTCTGTTACCATATCTAATGGCCCTCTAGCTCTTCTAGCTCAAGGTATACTACAGAACAGCATTGCACATTTCCATTCAAGTATGCACCAAACATTTTTATAGTGCTCAGAAACTACAAGAGAAAACAGCATGTATTTAAGCTGTATAGCTTCTCCCTTGCCCACCCATTCTAAAGCTCAACATTACCTGTGGCTATTGTCTTCCAAAGGATTTCTCCATGCAAATAGTTGAATGTGTGTGTTTAGGATAAACACAGAGTTCAGGGCTTCAGACTGTGAAGATTCTTTGTGTAAGCATGGATTTGAAGGATGATGCCTAGCACAGGTTAGATGTAAACAGGAATTCCCTACCAAGCAGACTTTTATTCCAGCCTGGGAGAGGGGTTAAAGCAGGGAAAGCCCTTAGAGTGATAAATAAGAATTTGTCCTAGGCCTTGAATTGGTTTTGAATAAATCCTCTCTGTGACTGTGTGAATGAGGAAGTATATTTAAGATGTGCAGTGATTGCTATTTATTACTGTAAATTATTCATTTCTTCATTTCTCTGGCTGCTTCCTTCTCTTGATTCAAATTATGCACATCTGGAATTTGGATCTGAGAAATACAGAAAGGGGATTATGATTCGGTTCCCCAAAATTATTCCTCCTTCAGATTCACTCTGCATTTTTTCACCACATCTTTCATCACAGAATTATCTGCTCTGAGACAGGATATTCCATGCTGACAAGTCTGGGTGAATGTCTGGAGATGGAGCTGCAGTCCAGCTTATTAAAAAGTGAGATTAAATTCAGGAACAATTGTAAAAGCCTATTTTCTTGTAGGTTATCTGTTCAGAATAAACTGGACTGGTGGAGGTGGGAAATGAGGCTGTGTCTCATCTAATTTCAGTGATCTGGTAGCCCACTTATAACAGCAGGCTTGTTATGATGTATTGGGCAGGTAATGTCTGCTTTTCCCCAGGACAAAGAAGAAACACAGGAAAGTCTACCTGGTCCAAAAAGCAAATAGAACATTGTCAGAAGGACAAAAGGTATGTTCAGTATGAGTGGATAATGACTCTTCACCGGGGTGACAAAGTGAAATGTGAGTCTTCTCTGAAATGCTGTGGTGCAGTCAGGCACCAGCACCAGCAGAAGGGCTCCATGCAGGTGCTCTGCAGCATGGCTGCAGCCAGCACTCAGCATCTGGAGCGAGCCCTCAGTGGCATCAAACCCAGCACTGCCTGGCTTTACTCCAGCAACACTTCTTTGCAGTGGATGCCATAGGAGACTGGGTGTAATTTAAGAAATGAGACAGGCAAGGTAGAAATAGTACCTTCTGTAGAACAACAGACCCTGGATTTCTCTGTTTATGTTTCTTCTATTTGAGATGCTGGTTTTCCTGTTCACCTCAAACTGAGTTCACACTGTGAAGAGACAATGGAATAAAAGTGAATTTCAGCAATGTTCTTGCTAATTCACAAAAGTTCATCCTATGGTTAAAGCACATGGCCAAGGATTCAATGGCAGATCCTCTGGAGGCCATTGCATAGCCAGGAGTAGCTGGGTCACAGCAGAACCCCCAGTGCTGGCAAATCTCTTCTTCTTTAGGGATGTGGTTCAATTAAGCTTCTTTTTAGCTGCTGGAGTTTTGTGAAGGGGCTACAATGAAAACTGCTCCAGGGTGTTCAGCTGGTTTTTCTTATACTTCGATTTGCAGTTTAGCAGACTCTTCAAATTCCCAGGCAGCAGCAGTTTCTTGTGCTGTTGGTAAGGAAAAAGTGACTTTTTCTCTCCACTGCAGACCTTGCTGCAGTTTCTGGTACCCTTATCCTATGCTAATAACAGACCAGCATAATACCCTCTGCATGGACTTCACCTCTGAAATCACTTCCAAATGTGAATTGTCTGCTAATTTATAAAAGTACTCAGAAGTAACATGTTCCAACAACAGAGGTCAGGACTTCAAATGTAAAGGCAAGCCCAAATACCCCTACAGTGTCCTGTGAATTCTGCAGTCTTTCCTATTGGAAGTTGTTATGTGTTGAGCAAAATACAAGGATAATATTAATATTCTCAGCTGTTTATAAATCCAAAAGGGAAAATGGGAGAAGAGGAGGAAGGAGAGAAAAGGAAGGAAGGCACAAACTGAAAGACAATATTTATGTTTTCCTTCTCTTTCCTTCTCTTTGTAAATTTTCAGCAACTTATTTGCAAACTCCTGCAATTCTTCTTATACTAAGACAACAATTTTTTTCATACTAAAATGGTGACATATTTGAAACAGAAGGCTTCCCCTCCCTCTGACAGAACAGTTGTCAGGAATTGCCTTCTTAAAATATCATGAAGGACCTGAATTAAACAAATTAGTTTGTGTAAAGGCTCTCAGGTGTACAGGGTCAGAAGAAGAGGAGAACTCAAAACTGAAATGGTAGAAGATATTTGAGAAAAGTAGATCAAAAAGGGGTCCAGGATGTGGTATTATAGAGCATGACAAAATATTACAGATGTGGTCTGTGTGGATCTGGTGTCCCACACTGTATCTTCTATCCAGGACCAGCTGGAAGTCACTGTTTCACTGTGTGGACTGTACTGTACCAGTTCCTGACTGTGCCCATAGTAATGATACTAAGCTGTCTTAAAAAAAAAAATCTAAATGAGCTGTCATGGACCTTAAGTTCCCATCCTTTACAGCACTGAAGTGTTACTCCCTTCAGCAATTATTCTGACCACTGAAATACTCAGAAATTCATTTTCTCCCCTCAAAGTCAGTTAGAAAAAAAACCCAAACAGATAGAACATCTTTCTGGAATGTATCAAGTCTGAGTTGAAAGAGCCCAAGCAAAGACAATCCAACTTCTTTGCTCAGTAAACTACTTTAATGTTTAGCTGACCTCATTGCTAGAAAATGGCAAGGTTACTTTCAGCCTCCAAAGCTAATCTGTTTCAGAGGGTACTTTCTACTTAGCTCCATCATGAGAACTTCTTTACACGCATAAAAGCCCTTATGCAATGATCCTAGGAACATGTCATTGACTAGCCCACAGGGACTCACTGTCATCCTGTGGTATGTGAAGGGAAGAATGGAGTAACTGGGTAAAACATTATCCTTCTCCCGGTGTATCGCTTTGGTTTTGTGCAACAAGGTATGCAGGGATTTCCCAAGTAGAAAGCTACTTCTAGATCATTGCGTTCTCAGTTCAACAGTTGCTCACCTCCTTAAGATTCCCACTGTGTAAGTTTGTTTTTTTCCTGACACTGGATAATTTCTATGCCGTTTTATATTTGCAGCATACTTTCATGAGAAGTGTGAACAAATACAATGCTATTCCATTGTGAAATAACCTTGGAAATAGTGGAAGGATTGTATATGACACTAAAATACTACCCCTCTATTCCTGCAGCTAAAGTTACATCAGTAATGAGGCCCTGGGACTCAGATCCTCTTGATAGCAAAGTTCTCAGCGTGGGGTCTCTCTCAAAAAGAATGTGAAATATGTCAACTTTCTGGGCCTGTCGGCTCCTCTGCTGGAAGCATGCAAGAACTATGAAAGACCTGGACATTTCTGCCAATATAATTTCTGACAGGCACCTTCTGGAAGAGAATTGTACTCACAGTGTGTTTTCTGACTTCTGTTTTGAGCGGTGTTACATGCTCTGTGTTTCACCGTGACCTGCCTGAGCCCATATTTTACAGCTTTTAAAGCTCATTGTCTTGCTCATGATTTTAATTTTGCCATATACTTTTGGATTAAAGCACACTATGTGATCTCAAAAGAAACAAAGTATACCTAGCAAGACTGCTCTATTGCCTTAGCTTCCCTTCCAAAGCTGAAAATGTGTCTTTGCATTGTATGTGTCTTGCTCACTTTTATCCTCCTTGTAAAGAATAACCTGTAGATAAACTTCATACTTTTCTCCTCTGAGGTGTGCTGAAATCTTCTGAACAGCCTTTTTATTCTTCTAAAGACACCACAGCTTGGCCCCTATTCTTCTTGATGCTTTGCCAAGCCTATTACCCATGTCTAAGCAACCAGGGAAATAGAAGAATTATGATTTCCATTTGGCTTAGTCTAATTTTCACTGGCTTTGAAATACAACAATTTTTCTTCTTGTTCTATTTTTCTTGTAATTTTGCTGTTTTCCTTTTCTTTTTCTCTCAGAAAAATACTTAATAGCAAAAAATTCCTAATATTAAATCCTGCTTTTTAAAATAAAGTAACGACTTACTTGTTCCAGAACAAGATTTCATTGTCTGAAGAGAATTTTCTTTTGCATGAAGAAATGTGGAAATGAGGTCATATGTAATTGCTTTATGTAGGGAATTGCTTTACTGTTATCTCCATTTCAAGTGTTTTGGAGGGAGACTGACAGCAGGGTATGTGTACATATAGGAAGGAAGGCAGTAGCTATGGCTAATAGAGCATTCCATATACCTCTGAAGCAAAAGTATTTGCTTTTCAGAAGTGATAATGCAGAATGGAGGAATAAGCTAGTGGGGACCATTGCAAAGCCCTGGATCCAGCAAACAAAAACCTCTTGGAACAATGCAGGCAGGGGCTGACTAGCTGGGGAGCAGCCCAGCACATGCTTGGAGAGGAACATTGCTGGACACAAACAATCCAGAAATTTCCAGAACTGGTAAAGATAATGGATAAATAACATTTATGGATGTGTTGGACAAGCCAAGAGAAAAGATGGATAGAGAAAAAATGATCAGGAAAAAAAAAAGCAGTTTTATGATGAAAGCTGCAGTGATTATAATATGGTAGAATGCAAGTTCCCAGCATCAACATCACCAGCCTTCTCTACATGAAAGCAAAGTTCAGCTTGTTCAGGGAACTGATACAAGGATTCCCTGGGAGGCAGCACTCCAAGGCAAAGGGCTCTGGCATAGCTGGCTTATCTTCCAAGACAGCTTCTTGGAAGCCCAAGGCTGGTTCATTCCAATTCACAGGAAAATGAGCAAGTGTGTCAGGAGGGTGGCCTGGCTTCAGTGGGAATTTCTAACTGAGCCTAAACAAGAAAAGGAAGTATTCAGAAGATGAAAATAAGGTCAAACAATCCAGGAAGAATACAGAAAAGCAGCATGTATGGTGGATGGGGAAGGCCAAATCTTGCTTAAAACTGAAATTGAAAAGGTCATTGTATCTGGAGAGCCCCATTTTACTGACAAATTTTTCCCTGAGGCTTCTCAGGCAATTGTGCCCAGGGCAGAGACTGGGGAGGAAGGTGGGGAAATAACATTATCCACAGAAGAGGAAGACTGAGATAAGGATCACTTAAGCAAAGTAAACATACACAGCCTGTGGATCTTGATGAGGTACTTCCAAAGTTGCTGAGCAGGCTACTCTCTATCTCTTTGAGAGATCATAGTGATCAAAAAAGTTCCTTAAGACTGCATAAAGGAAAGAAGAATTTTTTTATTTTTTTTTTTAAGCAAGGAAAGATCTTGGATGCCTGGAACTGCAGGTCTGTCCTCAGTCTCTAAAAAGATTATGGAGAAAACCATTCTGGAAGCTATGCCCAGAAATAGGAACAACAAGGACCCTGGAAACAGCCAGCACAGATTTACCAAGGACAAGCTGTCCCAACAAAACTGGTTGCTTTCTTTGATTATGGATGAGGGGAGAGAACTACTGGTTGCTCACCTTGACTTTAGTGAGACATCTGACAGTTTGAAATAAAATCTTTATAAAGAAATATGGTTTTAATGCATGACTTTAAAAATGTGTGAGAAACTACCCAGGCTGCTGAGTTCAGTTCAGGTGTAAGCTGTTCAAAACTAGTTTACTGTCAGTTACCATATGTGAGGGTCAATAGCAGGGCAGATGCTTTGTAGTATTTTTATTAATGACCTCAGTAATGAGTCAGAATAAATTTTTGCTGAGTTTGCAGATGATGGTGAGTTGTGTAGAGCATTTGAAACACTGGACTACAGAGTTGTTATTCTTGATAAACTGGAGGAATGGTCAGACAGAAGTTTCCTGAAGTTTAGTAAAGGAAAATACTTCATTCTTCATTTGGAACATGGCAGTCCCATGGAACATCACAGGCTGAGAACTCATGGCTCAGATTTTTTACAGGGTTGTCCTATTACAGGGACAGATACTGCTTTTGTAATGACCATAATTGCTCTGAGGAAGATGTAAGTATAGCATCAGAGGAAAACAAGTCATGAAAGAGTAAAAGAGAAGGATATATAAAGGTTCTAGTCACTGGGTGATGCCATCAAGAGAAGCATAGCAGATGCCAGGTATGCAGCCTAATCTCACACTTAGGCTCAGGAGGAAAATGAGAATTACATGTTTGGGAAGGGGGTGGAACTGCTGCTTTCCTGCTACTGAGCAGAAGCCATACAAGGTCACTGGGGAAGGATCAGTGGCTAGGAAATTATTTGACCTCCACTGGTGCACTGCAGATGGACTGTGGCAGTTCTGACTTCAGGTCATTGTCAGACAGCCAAATGCACAAGTTCTCTAGAAGGAGACAAAGGATTTAAGTATCTCCTGATGGCTCCTGACATTGCTTATAATTTTATCAAGTGTGCAAGTACTCTGCAGTGGTCAGGAACATAAATGGAGGCATGAGTGGACCAACCTCATGGCCCAATGTCTATACAAGACACTCTCCCATCCCTGCCACAGACAAGCTGCCCTTGGTATTTCCAACTATCTGACGTTAATCAAGATTCAAAACACATTCTGAGATGATCACTGGAGTGCCAGAATGGTGCTGCTGTGCACCCTTAAGGAGAGAATATCAAAGTTATGTCCACAGTTACATTCCATACTAAAATTAAAAGGATTTTAAAATGTAATTGACATGGCATGATAAAGAATTAGACAGCAATAAAATACAACCAGCAACTCCTGCTACAAAGCAAACTTGGTCTTCTATTAGTTAGCTTCACTCCTGGTTTATTAGCATTATATTTATGTAGAGTTTGTGGCTGTTTTGTATATGAAAGTGTTTCTGTGCAACAGCAACAACTTGCCACAAATTAAAATTCACCAAACTTACATGAAAAGAAGACAAAAAATGTAGCCTCTTCTCAGGATGAATTTTTTTTCAACTTACCTCATCCTAGGCAATTAACTTCTTGTAAGAAAAAAATTATTTTGTGCCATGAAAAAGGGAAAAATATCCATGTCATAAAACATATTTAAGGCTGAAGGAAATTGAGCTCAATTCACAAAGTACTCAAGCAAAAAGGTCAAGTGAAATTCCTCCATAAATTGGTGTTCATTTCTAGCCTTTCTTCAGAGCTTCAACCAGCACAGCAAAAATGGGGATGGCCCATTACCCTGATTTCTAATACTTGCTTTTCAGCAGCTCAGTTCCTATGATGGTGACAGAACACATTTCTCAACAAAAAGAAAAGAAAGCCAACAAACAGACTAAATCCCCAAACTTGTCGACTTTTCCAGTTCAATACACACTATCAAAAGGAAAAAAAAAAAAAAACAACTTTTTTTTTCTGTTTCTGCCTTGCAGGAATCACCATTTTATGATTAAAGATTTTCTCTTGAAAGAAAATAAAATAAAACAAAGGATATATTTGAAGATCCATTGTCTATATTTTTCTCCATCCTGCTAAAAAGCAAAATCAAATCAACACACTGCACTTCCTAGATATCACAGACATATCCTGTCAAGATCAGCTGCCCTTCACACATCTGAGCAAATGTCATTTAACTCCCTACTATCCAAAAAGTAGAATTAAGTTTGGAACTGCAAATAAGTACTCAAAATCCTGTCTTTCCTCTGAGACGGGTCACTTCTTAACTACAAGAGTGAAGCTCCTGTGCCCAGTATTTAGAGCCATTGAGAGTAGAAGATTTCAGCCTGAACTGCCTTCAATACCTTTCCCACAGCAAGCTGGAGACTTGCCTCTGTGATTTTTTCCAGCAGTGACCTAGCTGCAGGAACTGACAGTCATCTGGTAACTGATTATTCAGAGGAGGTTTCCAATAGCCTTATCCATTTGGATTAAAGCCAAGAAAACACTGTAGTTCATGTCTTTGTCTATGGATATTCTCTTTTCTCACAATGCCCCCCCTTGCAACATAGAACAAATTTATCAGCAAGCACAAATGAGCTATTCATGCAGAAAATGCTGGGGACAACAGGCCTAGGAAAGCTATCTTGTCAGGATTAGTAATTCAGGAAAAAAACTATGAAGCAGGGTTGAGCTGCCTGCAACAGGAGAGATTAGAGCTGGCTGGAGTAACCTTCTGTTTTAGACCTCTGAGTGTAAAAACCTTAGCCAAAAGAAGTCTTTAGAAACAGCATTATATTTTAACAGCAGCAGATTTGTTTCTTTGTTTGGATATGGCCAGAGGACACAGTAGAATGTTTATTTCTATTTATTGCAAGTTGTGTGCTCTATTATTTGATTGTGCTAGGGCACAAATGCAAGTTCTTGCACATTATTACTAGTCCTTTAATTCAGAATAAATGTTGACATGATTTTGTCCTGTGCTAGCCAGCACTGTAACATAAAACCAGGTCACATTTCAGGGGATGACTCCACCTGCAGTTTTTTCCAGGTAGGCTGTTCAGAGCAATACTACTTCAGCTTGCTCCCTCTGGAATGGATCACTTCAGTGACCACCTCTCTTGCTGTGAGGCACTGTGCACCATATGTCACAGTCTGCATGGTTTTAGAGAAGAAGCTTTCGCCACGGAGTGCTCTGTAGTGGATCAGCTTTGTTTTCTTCCAGGCAGACCTACATGGTGACACCATCTCTGAAAGCTTCTTGCGTGCTTCACATCTTCTTGTACATCTTGCTATGCACAGAACAGCTTCCTGAGTTCCAGCCACAGTTGGAAGGCCGTTAGGTAACAGCAGGAAGAAAAACAGTGTGTGACTAAGTTAGGAGAAGAGAAAATAAGGTATGAAGCAGAGTACCACCTTCGAAGTGTGTTCTTCTTTCAAACTATGAGGAAACAGTGATTTGCCAGCATGCTGCTCCTTTTCATGGCACATGGGAAAGATGGAGGAGGCCCAGCAATGATTTCTCTCCCTGGAGTGGTAGTCAGTACCAATGCTTCCATATCAGACTCGTCTTTCATCTTCTTATGAGCAGCCTGTGGCTTACCAATGTAAGCAGGTCTGGATCCCATTGCTAACAGCCACTCTGATTTCTCATGCAGACTTGAAATCTATACAATGGATTGCCTATTTCCAAAGCTGTTAGGAGCAGAGCTAGAACAAGCATGTCGCATTATAAAGCAGCACCTTTCTGGTGTGGGCCTTTTTACAAGCAGGTTCAAAAGGTGTAGACATTTTTCACAAGTTTCTTGTCTTCTTTGTAAGTAGAGAAGTATGTTTGACAATGCCCAGTGATGAAGAGAAAATGAAGAAAATCAGTGTGGAGATACTCTTTCTGAGTTGGTACTGAGTTGCAGCAAGGACTGGTGTTTGAGAGCTAGGTTTTATTTGTAAATTCATTGACATAGTCCAAGAGCTGATTTTTCAAAATGTACAAGATTTACGTGTAAGGTCCAGGTCTGAAAGATGGAAGCTGAGATGCAGACCTGGGGTCAGAGTTTTCCTGCAACGCTCATAGCTGACCATTAGTTAAACTACAGTCTAATTAATAATGTTACTAGAATCATAGAATAGCTTACATTTGAAGAGACTTCCAGAGATCATCTGGTTCCAGTCGGTACTTAAAGCAGGACCATCTTTGATCAGGTTGCTCAAGGTTCTGCTCAGACTAGTTCAAAGGCAGTGTAAGAAAGGAAAGATAGACTCATGCTGGGGAATATGAGTTAACATTTCAGGAGCTGTGTTTTGGAGAGCCAGGAAAGGAATATAGGGTATGAACAAGAGAAAAAAAAAAAAGAACATGCTTTTGCTAATATAAATTGTTCATAGAAGCAAATGATGGAGTAAATTCTGTTTTTCTTGGTGGGGATGTAGCTTTTTGAAATTTAGGGCACTATTTTTGTGGCAATAGCACATCAATAAACGTAAATAAAGCATACAGGTTAGCATACAGCCTTACCTTTCTTCCATCTCTTTCTAACATCTCATCTGAGAGAAATGGGAAAAAGATACTTTGATAAAATAACAGATTTTTAGTTCTTCCTATTTGTTGCATGTTTGAATGATTTACTCTGTTGGGCCTATGAGAGGTTGGTGGAAGGTAGTGTTTTCAAATATCTTCTCCTACAAAAATCTAAACTTAAATAGAAAAGAATGTTATGCCACAAGTTATTTCATTATGGTCTTGCAATGTTTTCTTTCAAGATAAAAATGCTCTTCTATAAAATTGGACTCGGAAACATTCAAGTCCTTTACTGCTGACCCTTGGAGAAAGCATTAGCTATCATGCTAAATATATGAAAATTAACATAAAACCTCAAACACCATGTGGTATTAGAGGCACAGTTCAGAGTCTATCCAGGAGTGTGCCAAAGCAGTCATTTAAGTTGTTTCATCCAGCAGGCAACAACTTTTTATACAGGCATAATTCTAAATTAGACTGACCTACATTTTAGCTCATTTATAGTTCAGCAGGGGATGCAAGAAACCTCCCAAAATTGTCAGAGTTGGACTGTAGAGTGCAGCATGGCAACTATAGCTACAGAACAAAGAGTATTCAAAAGAGGGTTAAATTCAGAGGAGGCTGTAATATGGAAAGGAGGCTTTGCTTTGTAAGTGCTCTCACTCACTATCAGAACATCAGCTCTGTTTAGCTTTCAATACAGGACCAGGCTTAAATCTTCACCACAATTTCTCTCACAGTATGCTAGCCTCTCCCAGCTCCCTCTCTCACTGATCACAAATTGAAAGAATAATTTTAAAACATTGGCTTTTTTTCCTTATAAGATGTAGAGAAAGCTGAAAGAACTGTAAGTTTATACTCAGCAGTAGGTTTTCCAACCTCCTGTTAAGTCATTCATCTCTAGTCTATTCCTCTAGCAAGTGTTAACTACATAGATGATCCATGTATGCTATGAGTGCTCATTTGCTGTGGTCCTCGTAGGGCATTTGTCTCTGACTGCTAATAACAAGTCTTCAAGCATTTCAAGGAACAGGTACCTGAAAAACTGAGGGCAGAGGCAAGGATTGTGACCATTCAATTCATCATTTGGGAATTTAAAATTAAAAATATAGCCCACACATCACAAAAGTGATCCTTGGCAAAAATAGACAAAAAACACAGGAGGTAGAAGTTCCAAACATTCATTTTAAAATTCAAATCTACAGCTACATTCTGTTTTCATAGTTTTCTCCCACAGAAAATGCTCAAAGTAGCTAGGAAGTATTGAAAATTGCCTTCTCCATTTTATTTCCACCCTAAGTCATTTCATTTCCAGTCCATACTTCTACCAGTAGTTACCTGTACACCTTCCAGCATTCAAGGGCTACAAAAAAGAAACAAGAAGGCTGATAAAATGGTAAAAATCTTAGCTGGCCCACCTTGGGTTTAGAAGTTAAATTTTCTCTAATGGTAGCAGTAGTCCCTCTTTTCTTATGCCAACTGCAGAACCAGAGGGATTGTACAGCATTATCCAGAACTTATTCATATCCAATGGTTGTGGTGAATTTGTCATTTCACTTATGCATGCTCTGAGAGCTGAATATGAAAGCTGAATTCATAATGAACTTTCAATGCCATCAAGGAGAAAATCAGCTTCATGTGCTGAAATAAGGCACAGAGTATTTTTGCCTTATTCCCACCTACAAAAACTGTTTCCAAAGACAGCAGGAGGGAGATAAGTCTCATATGTGTAGGAAAAACAACAGCACATTTACTGTGTCCCTCACAGGCATCCATTGTTGCAAATTGGCTGTATAAAACACACTCCTCCATCTCACCAAACAGCCAGCTTCTTTCTGGCTTTCCTTCCTTCTCACTGGGTAATCTCCCTAATCAACTCCCCCAATTCTTCACCCCTCATCAGCTAATCATGATGATCCAGTAACTCCAAAATGCACTCTAGAGATAAAAATCTCTTCCAAGTTTTGGTGCTAAAATACATCTAGCAGAGAAATAAGTTTTAACTTTCAGATAATCTGGGATATTTTTAAATATTGGAAAGGTGTCATCTTCTGATTGTACCCTCTCCTTTTAGAGCCCTACTTTGCCTCTGGTATGGTTCACTCTATTCCACTTATTCACCTTCAATGACAAGCATAAACACAGTAGCTCCATGCTGGTAGAATTGACTGAGTGATGGTCAAGCATAAAATAACTGTACCGGGTCAAAGAAATTATTTCACTTTCCAGACAAAAGCCCATTTTCACAACTGAAGTTATTGACAGCACACATGATCCACCAAAGTAAAGAATGTAAACCCCAGAACAGCTAGATAAATCTGTGTAGCCACATGCTTTCTAATAGCCCTGTTAATGGTGTAAGCTTGAAAAGAACTACTGTCGCATGTTCAAAAGATGTTCCACTTTTTCTTAAAGTTCTTTACCGAGGCGAGAGGGAAAGGGTGAAAAAAGCACTTTGAAAATGCTCTGCATTCATTAAGACCGCTCCCATATTCTCTTTTGTTCAACAAGTCTTACAGTGTTTTCCTTCTTTGTACCGAGAGAAAACGAAGTCATCACTTCTCATTTTTCTCTGGAAGTTTTGTTGGCCAGAAATGTGAACAGTTTTATGAGGTACATTAGACACCCAATATACTGTGGATATGTAAAAATAATAACAGTAGCCTAAGAAAGTAAAATATGAAAACAATGTGCACTAGCTAGCTAGTTTAATTTTGCCTAAATGCTGATTAGATTGATAAGCACTCCCTTACCTGCCCAACTTACAGAAAAGGAACAGCAGCACAAGTGAGAAGAATCCTCCTGACTCAAAGTTGTAATAAATTTGAAATAAAACTTGAATCTGAACCTAGGACTCTGATGTGACTATCAGGTTACCAAACATATGATTGTTTTTCCTTACCCACAGGGAAAGGAAAAACAATTTTAAAAAATCAACTCGCTTGGTCACTCTGAAATCCAGCTAAAAGGCTTCCTAGTGCCATAAGGAGAGGACTGAATAGAAATGTGTCCATAAAGTCTTTTGCTTTCACACTCTAAGCTTTGATTGTCAGCTTGGTCAGTCTGATGGCAAACAGAAGACCATTTCTCTTTAACAATTGCTCAGTGGCCTGCACAAAATAAAAAGGTTGTTATCTTGATCTTACAGGGAATGGAAATGGAAAGGGATAACCAAAACTGCTGAGAGAATAACTTACAGTGATTTATATCCTCAGCAAATCAAAGCAGTTTTATCCTATAAAAGTTAAGACTTGCACTAAAGAGGAATCATTTGGAATGAAACATATTCCATTCTTTCCCAAATGCAGATCTCGTATTCAGATGTGTGAAACTTTGTCCCATATAATGCCATATAAACATAAGCAATGCAAGTTTCATCTGTCTTTGCCAATGAATTTGACAGCCACTTTATAGGGGAGACATGAATTTATATTAATTCCAATGGAGCCTGGAATTAGACATCCAGCTAGAATTATTCTGATGGTATTGCTCTTCAGGATTTCATGACTGATCAAAGATCTCAGAAAGATAGAATCCCCCTCTGAAGATTTGTGGGTAGAGTTGATTCTTTCAAGAACATAATATTAAAGCATCAAAATTAAAGTGTCAGGTGTTTGCCTGTTGTAATGAAAAGAGGCATATGCCTTTATTAGTGTTCAGCTCTTTATTAAAAGGTTAATTGGGCAGGGGGCTCAACACGGAGCTCGCCCCCGCTGTGAAGGGAGAGAAGGCGTGCAGAGTCTTTCCCTGAAGTCTTCGTGGCACCCTGGTAGCCGGAGGTGAAGAGGTGCGCAGTCTGTATCTGAAGTCCCGATCAGCAGAGCGTCCTCTCTCCTTTCCCGCTGGCACCCTGGTAGCCGAAGGGTGAGGGGATGTGCAGAGCCTGTTGCCGGAGTCCAGCAGCAGCTATCCCCTCTCCTCGTAACACCAGGAAGAGTTGCTCCTTTGCTCCTGCTTCCCACAGCCCAGTCCAGTCCGGTGCTCTGGAGGCTATGGTGACAGATCAGACACAGATTGGGGATGTGGTTCCCTTTTCCCCAGTCAGCGCACCCATCCAGCCCCCTCCACTGTGCCCAGTCTTCCATTTAGGGGTGTTTTCATCCCCAAAAACCCCCTCCCATGATTCCAGTGGTCCAGTGGTCCCTCTATTTTGCATCCCAGTCCTAGAATGGTAGTGCAGGTGGAGGGTGTAGGTGATTCCCAGGAGCAATTAGCTAATTAGCATTTCAATGTCAGTACGATGCTCAATTCAGCAGTGTCCCCATGGGAACCAGGAAGGTCCTTTTGTTCATAACACCTGTTACCAAGAAGTCCTGCAAAGCACCTTGAAATATTTGTGCTTCCTTCCCATAACTGGAGCTGAGATAAAATTTCAAGTCTTGACATTTTATTTTCATGCTCTGGAGGACTTCAGAGCACCATCCATTTTTAACACTGTAAAGAGAGCATGCCTGTATTAATCCATTTTTAATAGCTGTGATTAGTTGCGTTTCTTCATTCAACAAATAAATTAATTTCATTTGCATGGAGGGAGTAAGAAAAGGTAAAGAAAATGTGCTAAGAACCTTGAAGCCTTTCATGGGCCACATGGACCTTGCCCCAGCATGACTTTTAGTCACCTAATACCTTAATTTTCTATAGGTGGAATGAAGGTACTCAATGCTTTTATGCCCTACTTCCCAAAGGAGAAATTGCGTGCTTCAGAGTGCAAGAAGTATCAATATTCTCTCTTAATTTTCTTCTGCTTGAACCTAGACTTTGTTCAAGAAATTCTACTTGCTGTTATATTAGGGCTATATCTAGTGTTCTAAGTATGCCCAGAAATATTCAAGATCTAGAGCATGGCTTTGAAAATAATTAGTCAAGCAGGATATTCCCTGGCAAGCCTTGGCCTGTGCTGTTATTTTCCAGGCATGGTTGGTCTGACTAGACCCAGATCCTTTGCAAGGGCTGTGGATCCTGGAAGCAGTCCCCTAGGAGGGTTGAGTATCCCATCTCTTGGCTGAAGTGGTAGAGATGCTTCAAATTGGGCAACGCAATCCATGTGGGTGTGTGAATGTGTGTGTTCATGAACCTTGGGTGTGGATAGAGGTAATTGATTGCTTTTTCAAAGGTGAAAAAGGTTGAGAGATTAAACCAATAAATTAAAATCTTTTTTCCACTAACAAATAAGGCATATGTTCTTAATTGTTCTTAATAAATTTTATTTTTGCTTTTTTCAGTTAGCATTTTCTAAGTGGAATGCAATAAAGAAGTTGTAAAATTGAGCCTTGACACTTGTCTTGAAGTGGTCAGACTACCATTTTACCAAAAAGATATTAACTTCTTTTGAGATATGACTGCAATAGTGGGAGGCTTGCAGGTCAAAGAAATTCAAGACTGAAATCACCAGTTCTATTTCATTTATCTTAGACTAGATGAGAACAAATTCAGACTGAGCCAAAAGGTGCTAAATTTAGTAGCCTTGCTCATCGAAAGAGCAAACAGCTGCCACTAAACCAAATGCATTCTTTCTTATCAGTCATCAGCATGATAAAAGGAAGGATGAAACAATTTGTCTGCCAAAACAGACATACTGAGGCTTCAGGCATATGCAACACAACCAAAGAGTTAGCAATCACAGCCTGTCACTTCCACTATTCAAGAACACTCTGTGACTATCTGTTGACAAATTGAAAGAGATTCAAAGAAAAAATGCAAGTCTCTTTCAATGGAGAATATGCTGCCTTCTAGTAAAAGACTTAAATATGTTCATTGTACCTGATCCATCAGAAGAGTTGCTATATCATGACCTAAAACTACCTACTGGGAGAATGGGAAAATGTTCTGACACTAAGTAAAGTCATGTGTCCAGATACCTGTTTGTGCTGCTTTAGAATTAATTTTCTTCACATTAGCTGTTATGGTGCTGTGGTTTGGATTTGTGCTGAAAATGGTGATGATAATTCAGGGATGTTTTAGTTACTGCTGAGCAGTGCTTACCAGAGTCAAGGCCTTTTCTGTTTCACCCCATCAGCAAGGGGGCTGGGGGTGCACAAGAACTGGAACACAACTGGAACACAACTGGAAGAGCTAACCCTAACTGAGCAAAGGGATATTCCATACCATGTGGCATCATGGTCAGCACCTAGACCTGAGGAAAGAAGAAGGAAGAAGGGGACATTTGGAGTGATTTTTTTGTTTGTCTTCCCAAGTCACCATTATGTGTTCTGGAGTCCTGCTTTCCTGGGAGTGGCTGAACACCTGCCTGCCCATGGGAAGTGGTGAATGAATTCCTTGCTTTGCTTTGCTTCACTCACGTGCACAGCTTTTGCTTTAGCTATTAAATTATCTTTATCTCAACCCATGAGTTTTCTCCTTTTGATTCTCTCCACCATTCCACTGGAGTGAGTATGAGGCCAGCTGCTTGGGGTTTGGTTGCTGGCTGGGGTTAAACTGATGCCTTAAGTTTTAGCTTTCATATTTTTCAGATTCTGTACTACCTTAGTGTGTAACTCTGAACTTCCTATAAAGTGTTTCACAATTTACTTAAACAAAACAATCCTTTCCAACCTGAGAACCAAGGACGCTGTTGCAGCTTCGAGCCCCAGAAGTGTAAACAACAGCAAATTGAAGAAAGCAATCTGGGAGAATGGGACTTCATAACCTGAAGCTGTAATTGGACAATTAACCCAAATATTTAAGAAGACCAAAGCTTACAAAAGTGTGAAAACTCATGACCAGTGATCCATGTTGCATCTGTCTTAAATCCATCTTGGGTAGAGCCACATCTGGGCTCTTGTAATGCCTAAGGTCTATCCTTTGAAGGCGTTTTAATAAATACCCTCTTTATTGCTTTAACACTGTCTAGCCTCTGCTCCAGGCAGCCTCTCTAGGCATCAAAACCATTACACTGACTAAAGCTAGAAAAATTCAGCTTAGAAATCAGGAATACCTTCAGATCATTGTGATCAATGGAACAATTTACTGAAGGATGTATGAATAATCTGGCTGTTGTAGTTAGGATGATGTAGGTTTAAAGACAAGAGTTTGGTCATCCAGAAACAATGATTTAGATGCACAAGTTTCTAGGTGGAATCATAGAATCATTCAGGTTGGAAAGGACCTTTAAGATCTTTAAGTCAAACTGTTATCTCAGTACTATTAAATCCATCACTAAACCGTGTCACTAAGCACCACATCTTCATGTCTTCTAAATACTTCCAGTGATGGTGATTTGACCATTTCTCTGGACAACCTGTTCCAACACTTGATAATAATTTTGTTGAAAAAATTTTCCCTAATATTCAATCTAAACCTCCTCTAGTGCAACTTGCAGCCATCTCCTTTTATCCTTTCACTTGTTAGCTGGGACAAGAGATTGACTCCCCACTTCATTAGAGGCATTAAGTGCAAAGAGGATCAGTGTCTCAGGTAACACAGTGCCTGTGCTGAGTGCTCAAGAGACTGAATGATTGAGGGAGGAGGACCTCTTTCAAGAGAAGTCAGTGTGACTGGGGGACAATTAAAATGCCCATAAACAATGTGGAAAAAAGACTTTTTTTTGCATATGAAAAAAATGGCATACTGTACTTGACTCCTCCATATCCAAAACTGCTTTATTTTTCCATGGACTTAGTGTACTGAGTCTTTGCTGAGGTAAGAATATTTGTTGGGATGTCTTTTTTTTTTTTTTGCAGATATGAATAGTAAATGCAGCTTATCCTGCTCAAAGCATCTTTGTAATCACTACATACACATGCATCCTGACTCCATACAATACATTCCTTGCAGGAACTAGGAAAATTAAATCATTATAAAATTTCAAGTCTCTTCTTTTGGAAGACACACTATTTATACAGAATAAATGACTTACAGCTAGATGGTTCATGTCTGTAAAAAATACATAATTGAAATGCTGATGCAGAGAAATTTAATCCAAACTTGAGTAGAATTACTTGCTCTGATAAGCCTTCATGTTAAGAGTGGAGATACAGCTTAATCCCTCCAAGGCTTCTGCTTGGTCAGTATTTAGCCAGTTGCCTTGTATGAATATAAGATATACCAAAAGGTAACAGGTACAACGTTACTTAATGAGTAGTAGTATTCCCCTTAATTCCTGGATATCAGTCTCAGTCTGGAGTCAGAAATTTCAGAATGAACATTTCTGGCATCACCACTGGCAGTGATAACTACAGCAACTCCTAGCTTGCCATGTATGTATATTGAAATTTGTTGGGAAAATTATTCAGACAACATCTGTGTCCTACTTTGAAGTAGTTTGCATATAGCTCTGCACACATCTGTTTAGGAACCTCATCTAAAGGCATTACCATCTTTTTCTCTTCATTAGAGAAAGAAAAAGCTCTTCCCAGATGCTTTCTTCTCTCAGTGTTCTTGTAGCTTCCTCTATGTTTCCCTTAATATTAATTTGTCTACAGTACCATACTGAATCATGAATATATTATTTTCCTGAAATAAAATATGAAAGGAAATTACTAGTGCTTTTTATTTACTTGAAGAAAACCTGTAGTCTTTGACTTTCTTTTCTTTTACTGACACATTCTGAACTGTAAAAATAATGGAGAGCTTTGACCTGTGTCTGAGGCCAAGGGAATATTGAAATAAAAAACAAATACTAAAATCTTTGCCTGCACCACTTTGATGATGTCAAATCAAAATGCTAATACCTTACAGACAACTTTTCTTGGGAACTTTTGAAAGAGAATGATCATAGCAGGTTAAAGTTGCAGGGGAGTGTTTCGCTTCAGTATTCACTGCTCATGTGCCCATTTTCAGAGCCATGGGAAAAAACAGGTGCATTCATAAGAACCCCAGTTTGCTAAGGCACTTCAGTAGAAAACCAGACATCAGAAATCCAATGGGCAATTCTACAGCCAGACATTTATTTAGATGCTGACAGCTATAATTCCTTGCCCTTGCTTTGCAATCTGTTCACCTTGCAGAACAGAGCTCCAAGACCAATAACAGACACTACTAAAACTAAAGCAACCTGATGACTACAGAAGGAGAAAGACATGCATTGCTAAATGCAGTGTCACCCCTTCTATCAGCAGTCTTCCTGAAGTGCTGACTTTGATACAAATGTCACAGTCCAGAAACATAAATTGCCTTTTAACATTTAGCTTGACTGTGGCACTGATATGGCTATCTTTCAGTCTATTCGCTTGCTGAAAAATTTAAGTGGAATTAAGGTACTAGTAGCAATCAGTCACAGATTGAGATAGCAAGATTACAGTTTCCTAATTTTCTTCTCAGTTAAAAGCCTTGTATCTATCTCCTGACAATTCCTGCAATGGGTTCTGTGTTATGAAGAATAAAAACCTGCAGCACTAATGGGAAAAAATAAATGGATGCAAAATAAATTGCATTTCACATCAAAGCAAATTCAAGGGCTACTGCACAATGTGTATTATTTATTTTCATATTTAATTCATCAAACTTCATATTTCTTTAATTTAAATAAACCTTATACTACCTATTTTGCCTACTGGCCCAGATAATTGAAGGCATTCCAGATGTGTCAGAAAATGTAGATACACTTTTTTGCTCCAAATACAGGCCCTTGTATAGACACAATGGCATAAAATATGCATGTTTTCATGCATTCTAGGGGAAGAAGTACTGTCCCTTTATTACTTTTATTATCGCTTTTCTCTTTTATTTTTTCCCTCTTTTCCCAGACTGTCTTTCCAACAACCATCTGCTTTCTCTCTTTCTAGTCTTCCCCATAACCCATTACATTGTTACATACTTAAAAGAGATTACAAATTTTACAGAGTCTAAATAGCAATATCTCCTCCAGAAAAATAACCACTCAACCCCACACCCCCTAAGTATTCTTCTGCCTGTGTTGTTTTTCTCTACAAACAGTCATAAACCCTTCCCTGAATTTGTCCCCTTGTTTCTTCCTTACCACAATTGGACTTGATTCTTTATCAGCAGTAAAGCTTAAATCTCTAAGCCTTTACCAGTGCTGTTTAAAAAAAAATTTAAATGCTACTATCATTACCTTTGTTATAAGGTTTCCATGCTAAAAATAGTAATATTTGATTAAAGAAAAGATAACTGAGATGCTCATCCATAGGATTAGTGTCTCAAGAGTAGGCAGGATCAACATGAGGGAGACAATAATCCATTCCTGAGTTTCAGTATTACTGTTGCAGAGAATGTGATGAAGTGAGAATGTATTATGTCCCTTGTGACAGTACAATCAAAAAGGAGAAAGATCTGTGAAGAGAATGGTCATCTTGGAAGACAAGGTGCACATGAGATATTTTTTCCCTGGTACAGGAATTGAAGGAGATATGTTGTCTCAAATTAAAATCTACAAGGCTTTTTGAGAAGATGGGCATCCATGCAGGTTCAGCCATCCTGTCTCTAATGTGCTGCCTATTCTGAGGAAGGCAAATCCCCACTGACACAATGAAAAGCTGGGAAAATGCTAAACACATCCTTGGTGCCATGTTCAAATTAATTATATGTTTCAGCATTTCCTAGAGGATTTCTTATGGTTGTTTTTTTTTTTCCTGTGGGCTTTCCCTAGACAGGAGGACATGCAATCCAAGTCTTTGCACCTCACCTGCAATAATACAGCCCAGCTTTCTCCTCCCTTTCAGAAGAGACTTAACAGTGCTGTAGTGGGTTGAATCTTGCTCTATGCCAGGCATCCACCAAAGCTGCGCTCTCACAGTTTTCACCATTGCTGTTGGTGAAGGTATTCATTGGAGTAATATATTTGGGCCAAGGTTGCAGACTCTTTGCCTGTGCAGAAACACACCTTGCATATATACATACATATATATATATATATATTATTTTTAAAAAATATTCAGTGTTTCTCCACAGAAGACTAAACTGCAGGCCCAAAGTGACTCCGGAGAGGAAGGGAGAGGAAAAGTTCATGAACACCCTTTGAAAGAACAGTTATGGTAGCAGGGACTGAGAAGATAAGCATTTTCATCACTCAGTACTCCATGGAGAAGGTCAGTAAGAGTTTTAAGAAAAACTGCCACAGGGTGCTTCCTCCTTCTGCCTTGATGGCATCAGTTTAGTAGAGAGAGGGCCCCAGTGAAGCACTGGGTTGGAAAGCATTGTCTCATACAAATAGTGAAATATTAGTTTTTAAAAAACAGAAAATGCCACATTGAATAGAGCCTTTCAGCTGGCTTTCAGATTCAGTCACCCTTGGAAATAGCCACAAGCCCAATTTAGCTGATATCATCCAAATAAGCACATTGCTTGGCGACCAAGTGTGTTCTAAAGGTACCATTACCACAGTTCCTGACCCTTTAGCAATGATATCCAGATCCTTAAAGAAGGCACAGACACTTTTCACTGTAGCTTCTATAGTGATTCATGTAAAAATGAAGCTGTCAAATAAATCAGTGATCACAAGCATTATAAGAAAGGGACAGGGGCTAGAAATAAGGAGTAGCCTTCCATACATTGAGGAGTGAATTAGGATCAGCAATTTTTTTGCTATCTTGTTTTCTATTCACTTTGATAAGGAGTCAGGTTTTTTTGCTCTGGTGGGTTTTGGAGAATTCTAGACAGGAGGTCTCAGAAGGACAGACAAGCTCTGCCTTTATTGGAGGGGCAGGGAAGTACAAGAGGCCTCTTTGGTCCTCTTAGGCAAAACCTTCTCTTTAGCAAGGATAAGGGAAAAGCTGTCAATCTGAAAGGACAGAATTTGTCACCGCCTTTTTTTTTTACCTTTGTTTTTATAATTCATAGTGACAAAACCATGAGCTGCAACTGAGGTTTTGCACTTGGGGCATTTAGATTTGTCCCACAGCACATCTGAAGCCAGGTTATGCCTGATCTCTGAGTCTTCCTGCAGAAAAGAGCTCCCAAGGTCTGCTGCAAGCAAGGTATGGAACTGGTTCTTTATTACCTCAAAATCAGGTATGGAACTGATTCTTTATTATCTCTAGACCTACCAAAGCTGGTCAGAGCTGGAAACATGTATGCAGAATTATTGTGTAGGGACACACCTGAAGACATATCCTGATAGGAGCCTTCAGTCTCATCACAAGAGCAAACTAGGACTAAAAACAACACAAAGAAGAGAAGAACCATATGGCTTTAGTTGCTACCTTCCATGTTGTTGCTTGTTCCCTCATTTATGACACCACAAATCAATCTACACTGAGTATGGTATACATATTCACGATTCCTTCTGCAGCTTTAAGTTGTCTACTGGCTGGATAGAACTCAGGAGCTGAAGCCCACAAAAGACCTGAACCCAAGACCTTTGTTTGCATCTCTAGCTTATCAGTGGAAAATTGCTGCACTTGCTCTCATCTCAGCTATTTCAGGATTCTAGTTATCTAGACTATAGACATCACATCTTTCACTTCTCTATAAATCATTACTTTGTAGTGCGCTAAAAATGATGGAAATCACATTTCTTTTCTCATTAATTTCTCTGTTCACACAGGAGGAAGGGATCATCAACTTGAAGTTCATATTGTCTCTTTGAAGGGTTAGAGAAACTAACACATGAGATATATTCTAGAATTCACTTTCAATTAAAACCTAAGAGAGTTTTCCCTGCTCTACCAGAGAATTATCATTGCCATAAAGAAAATTTATCCTTATGGCTCCCTACAGCAGTCTGCTTTTCGCTATCAGTTAACTTAGAAAAGTTGTCTTAACTTAAAAACACCCGGCCATAAACAAAGAAACAAACAAGAAATCCTCTGATATCTTTCTGCTATCCATTGCCTACAATCCCTTATGCAGTATATAACCTTTCTACCCATAAAATATCCTTAGGAACTACCAGTTGCTTTTACAGTGTGTCTCGGTATTCCTTTGGCTTTCAAATTCCACCTGGCTTGGAATGAAGACACCAGTAGATGCAGGAGACCTCATCAGGGACTTCAGTCTGTGTATGCTGAAGCTGCTTCTGGACTTCTCTTTCTCTTAATAGTTGCCTTTCCTCACTGTGATCAACTTCTTTTTTTAAACTGTGGCTTTGTCTTTAATATGCTCACAAGTGTCTCTTATAGAGGTAGAAACCTGACCAACAAATCCTTAAAAAATCTTTTTAAAAACTGTTTATTTGTGTCATATACTACATCTGTCAGACTATGTGACAAATTTACTGAAATTAAGGTAAGTAAAATTTAGCCCAGGGCACTGGACTGAAAATCCTGAGCATTTTTCTCAGTTTTGCTCTGATGAATGAATGTACACATTCCTATCATCTCTATGCTTCAGTTTCCCCATATATAAAATAGTAATGAGCTATTAAACTCACAAAGAGCTTTGAAAGCACTAGCAAATAAACTTACTATAGCTCTGTATTATTTAAGGAAAAGGAGTTTTTTTTAAATGGAGAGGCCTGTGTTTAAAGGCTTGTGAAGAATTAAAAGGTGTTGAAATTCCTTCCACTTTTGTGTATTTCATTTGCTAGGTGATAAAAGAAAGAAACAAAGGAGTAATCAGGCATATACAGTAGATTGGTCTGTGAAAGTAGTAGGGGCCAGGTACCTGCATTTCTTTTCCAGTTGCATGAGGATTATGAACAAAGGAAAATGCAGTGGATTTCTTACAGATGACATGATCTCCCATCAACCATGTGCTCCACTGCACTCCAACCCCAAATTCCCGCAGTATTTATGTACCTAAAAATATACACTGTTGCCTAATGGTGTTCTCAAAAGTGCAAATGAAGTGCTTACACCCCACTGCAATCACCCTTAGTCTCTTTAGGTGCTTTACAAAACTCTTAAGTGCCTACCTTCACCTGTGAGCACCTAAAACACCTTAGGAAATGAAGCATTAAGTAAGTCAGGAGTCTAAATGCCATCAAATCGTCTGGAGGGTAGGACTCTTATTCAGACTGGTGGAAATAATGGTTAAGATGGTTTGAGATTGCAGCTCTGAGTCATTGCTTAGCACAGGAGTAGGGTAGCGGCTACACCTGGACTTCTTATTGTCAGGCACTCACATTGCAGCTGGGGCATATCCAGGGGTCTCACAGCTCTGGATGGTTTGGGACTGTCCCACTCACCAGTGCAATCAGTGCCACTCTTTGAAGCAGCAAACTTGGTTTGAAGCAGGTTGGGTTTGCAGCTGACAAACCAGCTACACCTGACAGTGAGGTCATGGGTCTGAACATCTCTGAACATGGAGCATGGGCTTTGCACACCTGTACCCACTCTTAGGAATGAGGAGCCAGACAAATAGGAAAAACCCATTCTGTGGGAAATCATCCTACTTCAGTTCTGCGTGGACATTTTCTGTGCAGGTTCACTGGATCTCTGTTGTCACTTAGGCACTTTTGAAGGCATCATATACAGGATGCTCTTTGGAATGGGTGTCCTTTCTTAAGCTGCCTTTTCACAGACAGACTTGTCTCTTACACTTTTCCACGGCCCTCCCACTGGTTTTCATTTCCCTTCACTAGTTCTGCTGATTGCTTTGTAGAATTTAAGAACTTTGTAGAAAGGAAAAGCTGGGTTTTGTAAATCCCAGTGCTTTATGCAGCTAAAATCAATGTCCATTCAGAGCATGTTTATGAAGAATTTTGGTTTGATTTGCAGCTTGTGTAAGCATGCATCAGCCTTGCAAAATAGAAAAGATTGCTTATTGTTCTGTATGTGTAGAGCAAGATTTCAAGACAACTTCATCCTGTGCATGTACAAAAAAGGTATATGGGCCCAATTAATTTTCTTTCTTTCTGTATTATTTTCTAGTCTTTTTGTTGTGCTGGTTTTGAAAATAAAGTAAGCAGTTTCCAAATCTCTTCCAGAAAAATCTAATTTCTCTTCTAGCCTCTTTGTGTTGTTTATTTTGACAGCTTTCTCTGTTGAGAAATTGAAAATAGTCTCAGCAGTTTCAATTTTAATTTATATATCATTATAGAACTTTCCTATGCAACCTAAGAGGAAATCATAAATTTCCTGTATGTCTTGGGATCACCCTGTAGAAGATGCTAAGGCACAGTTGCTTTTCTGTGATAGATTTAGTCTGTTTGATGACAAGCAACTTTCATAAATAAGGGTTTATATTTTTGATGTAGCTACTGAATCAAAGGGAGCTTTATGCCAATTTAGCAGTTTCCTGATTCTTGGGACATTGTGTTGATGGGAATATTCTTCTTAGAAAGTTAAAACTCCAAATGACCAACCTAATCACAGAAGCCTTCCGCCCTCTGTTTCTGTGAGGTAAAAAAAAAAAAAAGAAAATTGCAAGCGATATGGGTGCAGCAGCTGGTTCTTCAAAAAAAGGATGAGTAAGCAGTGGGATTCTTTGTGGGAGTTAATAATGGATGCTCAAAGTTTGCACAGGCTGAGAAAGCAAAGAGATCCTGTGAACTGAGAACATGCTGAGGATATGTACTTAAGTGGCTGTTACAATATCCCCTTGAGTCCTGCTGCTGATGCCTTTTCAGTGGCAATATAGCTCTTGATATGACTTGACATGGATGCTCTTAAGAAGAAGGAAAACTTCCTAGAAGAAAATCTGAAAACACTTGCAGAAGTAGCTGCAAGCTTTTATGAGTTCAATGGAGCAGAGCCCAGTGGGAGGAAATATGGAATCTTGCTAATTAATGGGCTGAATTGTCAGGCAACTTTCAGCTCTCAATAGGCTAGGCAACTCCATTAATCAGCTCAGCCCTGCATGGGTTTCCTCTAATAATGCTGTTAATGGTACATTGTATTAATAATCAAAATTCCAATTAAATGACACTCCACAAGTCCATCTTTCCCATGTGTAAATGAAACCTGAAGTCACACTGGTTGTTTACTTTCTTTTATAGGATTTTGCAGTTATTGTTCTTTAACACTTGTTTTGGAGTGGATTTTATTTGCTGAAAATCTCATTAAAATCCACAACATTCAGCAAACACAGTTGTCCTATTGTTTTGTTTTCATTAATTTTTGTAATGAGTATAAAAATTAAAAAGGCACCATTATGATGAGCATCCAGACCTCTCTGAAAGTCCATGGATTTAATCCCCAGGACTTGTCAAAATCTTTTTTTAAGCACAAGTCCACCATTTCTGTGCTTTTTGATTCACTTGAAACCTGAAACTCAAAATGATGCTGATTTAAAAATAGCACTGTCAGCCTTGTTTGTAAAGCATGCAAACAGCTTTCAGGAGGCAGGAAAAACAAAGAGGAATAGAAGAGTGAAGGGCTAGGTCCAATTCCAGCCTGCATGCAGATTTGATTAGAGACCACCAGCTGAAACATGGTCAGTGTGTACAGGTCCAGAGCACAGCTTACACTTTTGATTTATTTGCTGTAGCGGTGAGATTTTGCTAGTAGTATCCCAATCAAAGCCCTATAGCACATTCTTCAGGAGAAGTTAATCATTATCTAAATCTCAGGCTCTCAAATAATTTTTGAATCTCTAAGGAGATCTATTAAGAGCCTTGTGCTGCCCTGTGTCTCCCCAAAATCTTTCCCACAGGACTTTTTTGACCAGCTCACAAACTCATATCCTGGCATGGAAGAAGTAGAGACATTTCCATCTTGGACTATTCCTCTCAGTATCTTTCCTCTAATATTCTATGATTAACTGTTGAATTTTGAAGTTCTGTCTTAATTATGAGTTTTGGCTCAGACTTACCAGTAACTAAACTTTATGATGTTGGATTTATAGAAATATAAGAAATATGGTAATTGTCTGTTACTGAGATTAAAAATCATAGTCAGTGTTTTTTTGTTTTTTTTTTTTTAACTATGTCTTTATGCTCTTTTACTTGCTCTAATTTGTTATGTGAATTCTTTAGCTGTGAGCTGCCTGGACTGAGAATATATTTTGCTATTTATGTCCAAGGGTTTCTCCACCAAGCAATTTGTATACGTCACAGGAAAGGTGGGGTATACATCCATGAAATTTCTGAGAACTTAGCATCAATATCAACTTTATTTTGGAAATGTTGCTTCTTTTGTGGTTATATAATTTCTCACTCAACTGGCCAGGGTCATGTCCTCAACCAGAAAAGGTCTCTGAAGACAGTCAGCTAGCCAGAGAGGCCTGGAACCATTATTGTCCCAGTACCAACAATATCTGTCTGTCCCCTAAAGCAGAAATTCCCGAATTTGCAGATGTATCCATTTGGGTCCAGCAATGATGACTGCACCATGGGAATTTATTTCATAGAGCCAAAAGAGAGGAAGGATGCAAAGAATGCAAGCAGCAGTGATGAGAACAAATTGTTGGGTTAGTCTGCCTGACTGTAGCTGTAGAAGCACAGAATGAGGCATTTTCTGCTTTCCTAGGTATCCATCATGCTAAGCTCCACAGTAACCGGGTGTTTGCACTAGCCTTGTCTCTTGTGCCTCTTGAAATGCCATCACTGTCAGTCCAGCAGCTCTTCCCAAGGTCACCCACCATCCACTGTTTACCAGCTTGCCCTGTCATCTGATCAAAATAGAGAAGTTGAGGTGAGGGCAAATTCAGGAGTGTCTCCTCAAAACTATGGTCTCTGAGCAACTTGGGATCACAGGAAATAAATCTGCTCTAACCCATTTCACAGTAAGTTTCTGAAATCTGTTGTTTGTGTTTTTAAGGCACAATGTGGCTTTGAGGTCAAACTTCAGTCAGGTTATTGGCACCAAGGCCAGAAAGTAGATGAGCCATGGATTACTAGCAGAGACGTGGCCCTTTGTACAATCAACCTGCAGCCTTCTAACCACAGTCCCTCTGATCATATTGAGCTCTTCAAAAACCTTCACTCACTGCAAGGTGAAAAGGAGCAAGTAAGGTGTTGGAGTCAGATCAGCCATCTTAATTGCCCTGAATTTATTCGGGTGTGATGTACAATACATCTTTAGGAAGACACTAGCTTTGATTTAGAAATAGGAGCCTACCAACAAGAAAGAGAATTATGGAGCAGAACAAAGAACTTCACATATAATGTGTCACATTTTCAACAAATGTTAAACAACTCAATCTCTGAAGCCAGAAGAACTATGCTGATTTATGCCATTGTAAGAAACTGAGTCCAGAGTTTGAGCACTTTTTTTTAAAGGAAAGCTTTGCACTTCATTGTAATGCTGCTGTTGAAAGAACAGGTGGGGGTTTACACTTCTGGAATTTGATGAAGTGCGCTGTACTTTGTACCTGATAAGAATAATATGTTTGTTTATTTATTAGGTGGGTAGAAGAGAAGATTTATGTCCTTAAAGATGCATTTCCCTTGCTTTTATGTATTTGGCATTGCAAATAACAACATTGTAAGTAATGCAACTTCACTTAATTACAGCCCATTTTCTTCAAAACAAGTAGGGACATGAATTTTCAAGGGGACTTGCCTTTGTGGAAATTCTGAAAGGATAAAAATTAACTGCTGCATAGCTGCAAGGACAAAAAAATGGTGCTAAGAACCAAATTGGAATAATACTAGATGTCAAGTCAGCTAGTGATTTTGATGTAGAGAGACCAATTCCCCTCAATGATTTGGAAGCAGTAAGAATTATTAATGCAATTAATCCAGTTGTTTGGGTTTGGTTTTTTTTAATTTAAAAATACAGGTAAATTTCCATCCCTGGAAGTCCTCAAGGTCAGGTTCAATGGGGTTCTGAGCAACATGGTCTAGTGAAAGGTGTCCCTTATTCCAGCTGGAAGGTTGGAAAGAGATGATCTTTAAGGCCCTTCCAACTCAACCCATTCTATGATTCAAAAACATTAAACATGGTACAATTTACTAGTTCAGATTAAAAATGTATTTTCTCTAGAATTAATGGTATGCAAAATACATTCAAAACATGAATGGACAATGCAGAAGCACTGAACAACCCACCCCACTGGGCACAGTTAACAAATCAGATGCATTAACACAGGTGACCCAGGAATTCCCAGAGCCTAGAGTAATGTCTGGTGGCTGAATACACTTTACTGCTCAGATGCCTAAAGTGGTTACTTATAAGTGAGCCTAATGGTCTTCACAAGACTGGCTCAGGGTTTTCATCTGCAGAGAGATCAGCCTTCATAAAAAGCAGGCAGTCCAAGGATGCAAAGGGAAAATATGCAAGGAGACAAAAAGGAAATTTGAGCCATGCTCAAGAAAACTTGATTCACTGTAAATGTCGCTGCAGATGAAGCTCTTCAAGAGGGGTGCAAGAGCAGGCAGGATGTGGTGGATGAGCTTTGTGCAGGCAGGATACATTATACACATTATTTGAGGAAACATGCTGTGATGATTTCAAGTGGCATTCATTTCAAATCCGTTGGTGAGTTGTGGGCAAGACAGAGAGGTCGTGTGAGTTTCTTAGGAGGGAGGAAGTGTTTTCATGTTGCACCACCCAGATGGAGCATGAATTTCATCCCTAAAGCCACAGACAGCATGTGCAGGTGTTAATTCTTTTCTTCTCTTTCCTGCTTTTGGCAGTAGCAGTTAGAAGGCGTTTTTCTTGACATTACTCTTTGTCAAAAATAAAAAGAATCCTATGGAAAACACTCTTTATCATTTTGGACATTGAAATACAGCATAGAAAAACATTTACTGGTACATGATTAAATTACTACAATCTGTCATGTTAAGGGATCTGAGATCAGTGCTGGCTTGGATTTACCTGATGTGTGTCAATGCAGCATGGAGCTGTTTTTTTATTAACATGAAGGTCCCCCTTCTCTCTCCTGACAGCATCAAATAACATGGCATTGGCAGTGTGGGGAAGATCTACGCAGGTTCTAGGGATCCAGCTCTCTAGCAGAGGTACTCTGGTCCTCCTGGTCAGTGGGGCTTGTCAATTTTCTGATGCAGTTTCCACAAAACCTTCCTGTTTTTAGGTGTGATTGTGTCCCTGAAATTCACTTGTCATGCTAATTTTTAAATTCTTTGTCTCTGACCAAAGACTATTCTTTATCTGATGTCCAAAATGTTTACAGCATTCTCAAATTTGCAGTTCTTTTACCCAACATTAAAGATACTTGGTTATTTTAATTAAAAACTGTTGTTAGGTAGCACTTAGGCATTTATCTAGAGCACTTTAGTGCACCATGCTGGAGTAATTACTCAGAGTTGTCATCCAGGGTGTCTAGGATAGGTATTGTATTATTCATATTATAACTAATCACCTTCTGAGAAGTATAAAGTCTCACATTTGCTAGCACTATGATGCCAACACTTAAGAAGTTCCTACTAGACATTCTCCTTGTGACAATACTGTTTTCAGGAGTCACAGGGGAAAACAAGGGAGTGAGTTTTTGTCTAGACTACTGTGTAGTAGACTGCCTGCTGTGTAGGCAGACAATGATATTTGCCTGTAAGTTGAACTAGGAAGATGCAAGACCAAGATGATTCACAATCTGGGAGTGTGTTACCAGGGTCCCAGACCTGAGGCTTGCAGGCCTCTTGCAAGCTGTGTTAGTTGGAGGGCAGCAGCCTTCTAAGATGTTGTGGTTATTGGCAATTTAATCCTATATCACTTCCACCTAATGGGGTCATTCCAATCCCTCAAAGATCGAAGTTTCTCATCTGGCACAAGTGAAACAAGGTATGGACAATAACAGGGAGCTGATGTCAGCTCTCCAGGAACCCTCTCTGAACCTGAGGGAATTGTTGAAATACTGGTCAGACTGACAACTCTGGTTAGAAGTCAGTTACTGCTGCCTAAGAATGAAAAATCCATGAGAGGCATGGAGAGGAAACGTTAATGTAATATTAAAACTAGAAATATCCGTTCTGTCAAATGAAATGTCCTGCTGTTTGATCCCGTTTACTGGAGTAAGGTTTGATTTTTAAATTACATGTCAGATATAATTTTGCACTGTGGACATGACATGTGGGATTGTTCTTTAAAGGAAGAAAAGATCAGCTCAGATACACGTGCCTGACTAATAGTGAGTTCTCTTGCATAATGGTTCCAAATTTGGCAGTGAGGGTTTGGAAAGGGGCCATGGACACTGACAGCAGTGTCCAGTGCTGACTCAGGTATCTCCATCTCCCTTGGAGGCATCCCTGTTTTGCAGTGGATTCTGCCAGGTGGACCCAGAAAGCAGAACACATCCAGACTTCCCCTAGGATGGCATGGCAGCACCTGCAGTGAGCTCATTTCAGGGAGAAGCCACAGTGTTTGTGCAGGAAAGGACAGAGGCAGAGGAATAGGAATAGGAACCAAGTGACCACACGACTTTGTGTGTTTTTGAGTTTAATCAAGAGCCACCAGCCAGTGCGCACAATAGCACAAAACAAAGTTTCCCTTCCTTTCTTGTGGAACAACACTTCTGAAAACATATTCAAACTTACTTCAAGAGGCTGTCTTCCTCTTACAAGCCATTTATCTGCCTTATTTTATAATATGGTTTTATTGTATCTTTGCTAAGTGTGCCTTCTGGGATGTGAAGGCAGAATTAGCGCCTGTGTTTCTATTCACTTTCTGTCTTTCTCTGCCTAAATTTTCATGCTACAAGAAATTTTAAGGGTGATTATCTACCTTACTGATGTGATGGGAAGATTCAATCATTCTGTTCTTTAAATTAAAAGCCTTGAACATCTAGAATAGAAGGCAGTCCCCATGGGAAATTTTTAATTAAGTTTTCTCTTGTTGATTATAATCCGTACTGTTTGCAGGTCTCAAGGCAGATCCGGGATGCATTGTGCAAGGTGCCGTGTGAATCTGGGGAAAGAAATTCAGCTGATTTTAGCCACCCAAAAGTGAAGCACCTATGCTGTGCATGTTGAAAGGGTTCTCTCTACAGCTCTCAACAGCAAACCAGCCCATTCTGTGATATGTGTTTTAGAAGGGTGGGGTCACTGTTCTCCTGGAGGTGCCTCTGTCCATTAACTAAATAAGAATCTTGGTGTCTTGGTCCAGGGATGCTCAGGTGAGAATCAGCCCTGGTGTGTGGCCTTTTGCACCACAGGAAGAAACAGCCCTTATCCCATCTGAATACTAATTTCTGCAGCAAACAACGAAACAGGAGAAATTAGAAAAACAGTCCTGAGTGGTGAAATTACTTGCTCATGTTTCAAAGTAGAAAGGGAAACAGTACTAAGACCTTCTTGCCCCCTTACCCCAGTGCTGGGTCACCAACTCAACTAAAGATTCAAACAGTATCTCCCCAGTTCAGCAAAGGTGGAACATGGTTTACCCAGGATGAGGTGGGATTCCAAAGGGCATTATTTGCAAAGGCTTCTATGCAATTGTGTTTTACTTTCCCCAAGAAGGAGGCAGAACTTGAGGAAGCCTTGTAGATCTTTGCTAAAAACTCTGATTTTCTCCCTACAGGAAGCTCTTCATACCAAAATTAGGTTTGGGCATGTTGGTTCTCCATGTGATTGTCCAAATTAAGTCTCTGATTTTGTCACAGTTTGATATCTGCACCAGGTACTCCATTCTCAAGAGCCCGTCCTTGACAGCTTTTTAATCACATTGATGGTCAATTACAGAGTTGGATTGAGTGAGCTGAGCACAGTTAATCTCTCTCTTTTTTTTTTTCTTCATTTTCACTCTCTCTATTTACAGATTTTTCTGGAAATAGACAAGAATTTCCTGTAATGACTTTGTTATTTGAAAAGATCCATACATTCTGCAAGCAAATAATTCTTAACCTGTAGATTGTTCACCAGTAATTTGTTGAGGATATTTGGAATGCATGCTATGTTGGTTAGATACATAATTCACTTCATATTGTTACTGTTCTCTGATTGTGTAATTTATATAATAAAATATAAGGCAAATTATGAATTTTACAATTGCTTGAACAACAGGAAATTTACTCTCAGTGCATATTTGCAGATTGTGTCTCAACATTCATTTTTCATGAGCTTTCATTCTGGCAAAGATGCTTTGCTACAATATTTCTGGAAAGCAAACACCAAAAGGATCTTGAATACAGACAAAACAGTTGGGGAAACAAAGTTGCATTCAATGGAAAGCTGGATTTGTCCAGGACTGCTGCTGTGCTGTTTTGCCCAGTCCTTCGTGTCACTGCTGGTGGTTGAAAGTGTCTCTCAATGGAAATTACACAGAGTGAGAAAAACTGAAAGCCACTGTGTACGCACCACTAGCTCAGGACTCCAAGTCATGCACTAGATCACTGAAACATAGACCGCCTCCAGCCATCTTCTCTGCCTCTTTGGGAGGTCTCCCCTCCATACTATCTGTGGTTTCCTATTCATTTACCCAACAGACATTCACCTTCTTTTCTCTTTTTCTAATGATTGGCCCCCTTGCACCCTGTAGAGCAGCCACAGCTGGGCCCAGGCCACTGCAGGCACTTCACAGCTGCCTTTGGGCTCCCCAAGGGTGCAGGTGGCACTTCTCTGCCTGCCCAGACCCCATGCTTAGGACAGCTTCAAGGAAGAAAGGGAGAAGCATCTCCCTGCTGTGGCTGAGGCCCCATGCTTAGGACAGCTTCAAGGAAGAAAGGGAGAAGCATCTCCCTGCTGTGGCTGAGGGAACATCTGAGCATGATGCCACAGCCAGCAAACCACACCTGGAGCACACTGCCCAGTGTAGTGCAGTGCTGACAGCTTTGGAGCAATCCCTTGAGATATCAGAGGTTGCTGGCTTGGGATTTTTTAGTTTGTTTTGGATTTTTTTTGTTTTTTTTTTTCTTTTAATTCATTCATAGTTGAGCTCTACCAAGTCACACAAGTGAAGTGTGGCAAAGCTTGAAAGCCCTTAAGATATTATTTATTTATTTTTACAAATCCTGCAATAAGTCAGTTTAGTTGTTCTGAGGTTGTTTTATGATTTTGATTTTTTTTTTTCTGGGCTTTTTCTGCTCCTTTCATCTGGGGAGTCCTTTGGTTCTAAGCTTCAGAGTCACTTAGGTAAAATAGTGGATAAAAATCATGGCATTCACTCATTCACTTGACAGGCTGAGTTCTCCCACCTGCTGCTGGTCTGCTGCTGACCCATAGAGAGCCAGAGTGGAAAGGCTGGGAGAGCTATTTTATTGATCCACCAGTAAACTAAAGCCAAGATTTTAATGTACCCATGCATGTTCATGGAAACACTGGCCCCATGCATTGTGACCAGTGGAGCCTAATTTGAACCTATTTGCCTAAACTGCCCATAACTGGGGCTAAATTTTTCCTTATTGCCCTAAAATTGGGGAAATTGCATCAACATTGCAGTTAGCCACAACAGTCCACGTGGACAATTGAAATGTATCATGTGCCTTTCTGGGCTTGGCACTGCACCCAAGGCACCACACTGGCACGGTGCATCAGTGACTCTGCCTCTGTGGCACACTGCACAGCACGGCACATGCCATCGCGGCTGAGGCAATCGGTGCAGGGACCGATTGCCATCTCCCTGCTGGAGGTATAGGAACATGGCTGCTCCAGGCACGGGAGTGAAAGAGGACAAAATCTCTTCTACCAGCCTGCATGAAGCAGCATCAGCCTCCCTGTGCAGTGGCTGCTTGCTCTGTACACGCCTGGCTGCAACCTTTAATTAACTTCCCTGGCTGAGCAGAGCCGTTGCTAATGAAGCAGCTAATTCTGAGAGCAGGGGCATGTTCCATCACTTAGTGCATTCCTGTGATTCCAGAATCCCATAATACTCCATTTTCCTCATTGCTTAGGCTCCTGTATTTTTTATATTTATAATTCTACTTCTTTGCCACAAGGGTGTCTGTGTTCTGGCTTAAATTACATTTCTGCAAAAATCTGTCTGAGCAGGGTACAAAGCTTCAGTTCAAGATTTACCAATATCTAATCTCAGGAGAAAAGTTCCATGTGAAGTACAAACCCCAAACTCGATTTATGTGCTCACTTGGAATTAACACAAGCCTCTGAATGAGATTTCTTTCCTTCCTCAGAATGAATTCTGTCCATAACTACTCTGACAAAAATAAAATAAACTAGATTTTTTTTTTCTTGTTGTTCATCATTTGCTATTGTCAAAACACCACTATTTCTGCCAGAGATCAAAGGTGGTGCATCAACTGAGGGTTTAATATCTGATACAGCCTCTAGCTCAGTCTCCAAATAGATGTAAACCTCACCAATGTGGCATCCGTTTTTTTTTCACTGCTTTGTGGGTTTTTTTAACAGCATCTTATTCTCAAGGCAGCTTGTCCTAGAAACTTCAGATAAAGTTTAGTAGAAAGGCCTTGGAATCAATTTTGAGAGAAGGAAACTCTCAGAGGGAACACACCTTTTGGAAACTCAAAAACTTCAAAATAACAAAAACTCCAGAAGATACTGAATCAGTGAGCAAGAGCTGAAGGAAGCCTGTGGTTCCAACAGAACAAACATAATTAAGGTGTTTTTGGCTCAAATTTCTGTCAGGCAATCCCACCACCTCTGTCACTGCTTATTGCACTCTGTTAAGTCATCGCCTCCCTCAGGCCACTCTGAGAAGCTCCTCACTGTTACTGATCAGGTGGGAACACCCAGATTTTGGGATGCTGGGCAAAAAGGAGAATCTCAGTGCTAATTTGGTGTCAGGGGCAAAATAGACAGCAGGGACAAAGTTAGGAGAACTGATTGCATAGCACCGAGCAGCAGGCATCAGGTAGCCTCTTGGAAGCCACGTGGCTATTAAACCTTTTGTGGGAACTTAATGAGCCATGGTCTGGAGAAAAACTTCTGCAGACCCCTCACCCTTTCTCATCACTGTGCTCCCTTATAGCTAGGGAAGAGAGCAAGGAGAAGGATGCTTCTGCTGAGTGAAGAGAATAGAAAATGTTTGGGCCAGCAAGGAAAGGAAATTACAGAAGCTGCAGCTGGTTGTGGTGAACAAGCTGGATCCCAAGGCAAGAAAAGCAGGGTGGCCTGAGCAGGACAAGGTCCACAGGCAGCAAGAAAAGAGGAGCAGTAATAGAGATAGCTATTGGCTCAATTAATTGTCATTTGTTTAATTTGTAATTTAGAAATGAAATGATTTTTTGTGATTCATTCAGAGGAAATTTCCCGAGGTGCTGCGAGCAGTTTCCTGAAGTGAAAGATGATGTTCTGTGATTAGAAAGATGATTATTGCACTCTGGGCTGAGGGGGCTGTTATAGCAAGGCACAGCTCAGCTGCACATCTCTCTAATCTTAAGCCTGTTAAGGAAGCTTCATTCTGCGTATCCTGATATTGGTCTTAGTGTAAAGCTTAGAGATGTTAAAGAAATAAAAGTAAAGAGCTAATAATGAAGTGCAGAAAAAATTGAAATGTGTAATCTTATTAACCATTACCAAAACTATTTTTTTTTTACTTTTAATTCTATATTGGCTCTATTGATCTAATGTTCTCTAAAACAGTAGTCTGTTCAAAGACATTTATGTACTTTTCCATTTTTTCAGCAGTGGAACAACATACTGAAAGCAAATATTGACTCTGGTATATGGAAGTTAAAATGCATACTGCAGGCTTGTTGTTTTGTCCTGTATGTTTTCATGGAGAGAGAGAAGTATTGCTGCTAAGCCAGAAACAGGAGATATTTTTAGCCACTAAATATTAATAAATCAATGAGTTCCCTACATGAAAGCATGAAGAATATATAAATGTTGGTCTGTATTAGAGAGGAGATATCTATTAAAAATACTTGTAGGAATACAAAACATTAATAGATTGAAGAAAATTTGAGTTCAGCTCTTTCTCTCTTGTAGACCAGGGACTTTGTGAGCTGGATTGCACACAGTTCTGTAGTGACAGAATAATATACTGAAAGTGCATATAGGATCCTGCAAGACTTCAAAATCATTCCAGATCAAAAAACAATGTCATGATTATTATAAAAGGGAGAAGCTAGTCAATAACTTTCAAGAAAGGATGGACATTCCAAGGCACAGTTCTGAGTGCCCAAATTCTACCTGGGATAAAAAAAATAATTTGGTGGCAGTAGTTCTGCACTCTTTGTATGAGAGCATCATTTATACCTGGACAGAAATATTTTTTACTCTCCTTTTGAGTGAATTTAGCACAGACCAGAAACTACTCAGGGGAAAGGGAGAGACAAGATGAGCACATTATTACTTAATATTAACAATATTACACTTCAAAGTTGCAGTAACCTGAGAGATTGGGATTCTACCTGGTTAGGCACTGGACAAACACAGGCAACAAGGCAGTATTTGTTCCCCATCCCTCTTTTTTTCCTTCCCCCTCAAGGTCCTTCAGGGAAATACACAGGGTAATAACCAAAAGCCCTGTCTTTAACCTCTCTGAAGTCAAGATTTTTTAATCTTACAATAAGCCACTAGTGCTCGGAAACCAAAAGCTCTGGATTTTGCCAAATGAAGTAAGATAAAAGTTTCTGTGCATATATTACCCATAGCCTGAGCAAACTAATGTAAGGTTTGTGAAGGAATATGTATTTATGTATCTACCCGTGCCAGTGATATCTAGTTGGAAGGGAGGAACACCACACTTGGAGCTACAGCTTCCAGTTTTACCAGTGCTGATACTTTTAATTCCTAAAAATGTTCTCAATCACTCCCCACACTAAAGGATGCAAATTTTGTTCTGCAAGGTAACTGTAGAAACCATAAGAAAGAAACTCTTCAAAGACCCAACACAGTCTTTGTGGAAATGTCTCAGACGAATGAAAGAAGAGCTGGGCTGGCTCTGAATAGTGCTGAACCTGACTGAGCCTCCTTTTCGTGATGTGCCCAAGAGGGATGCACAGAACGAAACAAACAGCCAGCACACTGTGATGCCCACATACATCTGTGAATGTGTTGAGACTTCTTAAGGCAGAAGTCACATTCAGTTCATTGTCTTAAACAGCCATTATTTCACCTGCACTAAATAGAGGATGCATGGATTTAACGTTGTCCAAATTCCACTTCTTCCACTAGGTAAAGTCTCTTTTTCATTGTACTTGCTGCCTCTGAAAACTTTTCTTAATACTCAAGATAAATGTGAGACAATAAAACTCAGTTTTTACAGCACTTTTCATGCAAAATGGACCCTTAAACAATTTGTAGAGTTAAATCACACAGTTACAGAATTAAATAATGTAAATTTAATTTTTTAAGCTTTAATGTATTAGACCTTGTTTTATTGCTACTGTCCAATTTAAATAATTCTTTCCCTTTTTCTTAGTGCTATTATTTAATATTTATATAACAGCACTGATCAGAGGTTCAATAAGACTGATCTAAGTGTTGGACAGACTGAAGTCACATGTTATGCTCCTCAAGAGCAGATCCTGAAAGCTGGGGTGCCATCCAGAGGGACCTGGACAAGCTTGAGAAGTGGGCCCACAGAAATTTCACCCATGGAAATCTCATCTCATAAGACCAAGAGCAAGGGGCTGCATCTGGGTAAGAGCAACCCCAGTTATCAACACAGGCTGGGGGATGAACAGGCTCAGAGCAGCCCTGCCCAGAAGGACTTGGGGGTGCTGGTGGGTGAGAGGCTCAGCATGACCCAGCAATGTGAACTCAGAGCCCAGAAAGCAACTGAATCCTGGGCTGCCTGAAAAGCAGTGTGGACAGCAGGGTGCAGGAGGGATTCTGCTCCTTTCTCCTCTGCTCTGGTGAAATCCCACCTGCAGTACTGCATCCAGCTCTGGGTCCCAGCACAGTAAGGACATCAATCTGTTGGAGCAAGTCCAGAGGAAGGCTAAAAGATGATTAAAAGCATGGAGTACCTCTCCTACAGGGAAAGGCTGAGAGAATTCAGTTTATTCCACCTGGAGGAGAGAAAACTTTAGGATGACCCAATTGCTGCCTTTTAGTACCTGAAGGGAACCTACAAGCAAGATGGAGAGAGACTATATACAAAAGCGTGGGGTGACAAAGCTGGGGGGATAGCTTCCAAACAGAGAGAGTAGGTTTAGATTAGATACTAGGAAGAAATTCTTTACTGTGAGGGTGATGAAGCATTGGACCAGGTTGCTGAGAGAAGTTGCGGGTGCTCCATCCCTGGAAGTGTTCAAGGTCAGGTTGGATGAGGCTCTGAGCAACCTGGTCAAATTAAAGGTATCCCTTGGAAGGGGGACTGGAACTAGATGATCTTTAAGGTCCCTTCCAATCCAAGCCATTCTATGATTCTATGAACCTTCCGAATTAAATCTTGCTTTTACTGATACCAGTGGTAAAACTGAATTGGTTTTGCTGAAGCTCTTAGAAAGGCCTCATCCAGTTATGAACACCTGATGATTCAGGCAACTTTAATGTGACAGCAGATGAGATGCTCATGGTTTTAAAGGTCCAAAGATTATTTTCTGGAAGTTGTACCTTGAGTTATAGCAATTCTTGGTTCATGCTCAAGGCACAAACACAACAGTGAGGTCTTCAGTGTGCACCACACCGGTGAGCAGCAGTCTGGTGAAAAGTTGTCAGAGGAGACAGACATGAGCTCTGGTCAGGGTGATGTGTGCAAAATAATTTTGAAAACTGCTCTCATTGACTGCTAAGCCCTGGCAGAGAACTGTCAGGAGACAAATAATGAATGTTGAAAGGTTCAGCCTCTGTCTAGTCAAGTGGCCAGAGGCACAAGGAAATGTGGAGGTCTTCTTTGGAGGACCTCTTTCTATGGAGGCATTGCACACCAGTGTGTGGTGGAGATCAGTGATTAGCTCTGCTTCAGACATGAGACTTACTGGGGCCACAGACACATGCACAAGCACCAGTGTTTGAATCAAGCCCATGCTTTAATTCCATTACTATTTCTAGAGTGATAACTTTTGGCTCCCTGCAGTTTGCAAGCAGAACTAAATATTGCTTCAAGCGTACTGACCTTTCTATTCTGAGCCAGCTTTCACCAGCCCCCCAGAAACAGCAGCGAGCCCCAGGAGAGCCTGCAGGCTGCCAACTGCTGTCCTAAATACTCCTACAGCTGTTTTGAAGTGCCAGCTTCCCCAAGGATGCAGAAAACCCAACCTTAGCAAAACCTTTCTGAAGAAGCAGATCCCGAGAGAAAAGAAATATTTTGTCTAGCTCCAGTGAAGTAATCTTTCATGGGCAGTTCTCTGCAGTCAGGAGACAATATACTGAGTAACAAATCTGATTCCTTATAGTAAAAGCTCCTCTCTGGTGACTTCTTATCACATACTGAGCAGCAGCCAAGTCTCATGCCCAGCCATGTCCCATGCCTTTCACAGACCTTTCCTACATCTTCATCCTCATGTCCCTCAACAAAATCTGGCCAGAAGTTTTTCAACAGAAGATTGGTTGTATTTTCCTTTTGCCAGTTAATGAACAGAGAGTGTTCCAGGAGATTATATTGATTTTTTTTCAACAATCTGAGGAAAACCAGGTTTCCTGTCAACTTCCTTTTCTTCTGGCCACCCACCCATGAAACACTGAAGATTCAAGCATCTGCTATCCCTGGGAATTTTGAAGGAAAAGTGCTCAGACCAGGCAGAGCTCTCCAGAGCTCACACCTCAAAACTCTGATGTTCAAATGACTTGGGAAGTACTATGGATTTTACCAAGAAAAATCATAATATGATAAAATTTTGTAAATCCTGTCTCACAGTAGTCATGGGGCTTTAACTCAGTGGATTGCTCTGTCCTGATAACCTCCCTCACATGATGCTCATGTAACATCTGTGCAGTTGTGCCACAGGCATGATAAGATGGTACATGAGCATCATGTGAGGGAGAACACTTTTTGTTCCACAGCTTGCTCCCCCTTTCATTGAAAGGAATATCCCTTTCTCTTCACCATTGTCCTGCCCTGTGGCAGCATTTCACTGAAGCCCTCTCAGATGACTATTCTGTTCTTCTCTCTGGACATTTTCTTCCAAAACACTTGTGCAAGAATAACATTTTTAAAAGGCACATTTCCCCACATTGCTCCAGACAAACCAAGATGCTGTGGAAAATCAGAGCAGAATGAAGGTGCTTTTCCTGTGAGCTCTTGCCTTGTTGCTCTCTACAGATCCTCTGTTACTGTCTGTGGCATTTCCCTGAAGGCCTGCTTCTGAATGACAAACAAGTGAAGGGACAAGATTTATTCAAAAAGAACAAAAGCTCCCAGAAAACCCTGAAGGGCCTTTCCACTGCTGCAGAGAAGTACCTTCCAGGAGTCAAAAGGAAACCTCTGAAGCCAAAGAGAAGTGCCCTCTCAGGCTTTGAGACCAAGCAAGTCTTGGATTTAAGGCTTCCTTTAACCTTGCCTGATTTCATGCAAGCCTGAGGGCTCTTTGTGCTCCAGCCATCAGACAACAATTTAGAGGCATATGGCCAAGAGCAGCCTCCCTTTCCTAGTGAGGGAAATACAGGGAGTCCCTTCCCTGGACATTTTAATCAGCTTTGTCCAAGGGATCCTTTTCCACCTGACTTTGCTTCAGGTCCAAACTCAATGCAGCACTCAAACGGGGTACCAGAACATTATGTATATATTAGAAGCCCTAAAGAATTTAGGAGAACAACAGCACTCATTCATTTTGAACAATCATGGCTATGGGAGACTTGAATTTGATTGGTTTTATGGAGAGTCATACTTTTTAGCTTTGAGGCCAAGGATTACTGAGATTGAAATCACACTCTGAAATTAAAGCTCTGTATATTTGTGAGCTTTTTCTAATATGGATCCATAAATGAAATTTCAAACTTCAGCAAATAAATGAGAGAAACTAGGGAGAGAGTGTGCTGAACTGGCCCTCTCCCTTCCTAGTTCACACCTTTGTTTCAAGCTTCTCAGGAGACCAGAAGAGACTCAGATGAATTGTTTCTAGCAGCCAGTGGTGCTGTTACTCTGACTGTTAAGTCAATTAATGTCTTTGTATCTTATTTCCTCTCCATTATGAACTGTAATAAGGCAATATTGTGGTTTCTTTTGCCGCATTCTCAGGCACATATATTATCTGGTGTACAGGAAATAAAAACATAATATCATCTCTGACTTGGTTACCTTCCCTCCTTAATACTTTAATAGATGACTAACATAGCTTTTATGGCTGAAAAGAGTTCATTAGTTTACAAATTAGCAGCCTGAAGTGAATTTTGCAACCACTAACTGAATTTTAATTTTAGCAACACATCTCGTTGGATTTTTGTTTTTATAAGATTAGTGTTTTAGAAATACAAGTGACATATATGTCTCAGCCACATAAAATTTTGAGGCATCCATGTTTATTTCTTGCTCTTACAGTCTGCTCTTCCACTCATACTTCCTACTTCAAAACTGAAAATCCACCACACCATTTTCCCTTTAGCCAAAGGAAGATGTGTCTTTTCCTCTAGGAAATCCGTTTGGCTTGGGAGAACAAACCAATGGTGACAACACACACTTTGAGAGATGCTCTGCAACTGCATCTTAGACTCTGTATAATTTCCACAAGCCTTAAGTGACTTGTAAAATGTGAAGCTAAAAGATGGATGATTTTAACCTCTTCGAGTTTGAAAAGATACCCTAGGTATCATAAAAAACTGAATTCCCAGGAGAAACTTATAATAAGTAGATTCATAAAGAAAAAAAATTAAATCTAATGAGACAAATTATGCATTTGCCTGGGATTACAGACACCAGTTTGATGTCTCTGACAGCCCATCTTCAGCTTCTGTTCATGTCCTGAGAGTTTAATTAGTGTTATGAACTCCATTCCTGCCCACATGAGAAGCTTTCAGTTAAGTATAACAAAGTACAGAAAAGCACTCTGTGAAAAGAAATAGAAAAGTTTCACTGAACTTCAGCAATTTGGTCACAATGCCTTCTGGGTAATTTATTTTCTTTTTTCTGGGTAATGAAATGAAACAAATTAGGCAGAAGAATCCAGGACAGCACAGGATTAAGAGCAAAAGGTGCACTGCTTAGTTAAGGGTGTTCTCAGACCAGAACTGCTGCAGTGCCATCCCACATCAGCAATTTGCTGAAACAAAGCCAGTAGGAACCGTGAAGTCCCAGTACATCAAGGGGTCAGATTGTCTCTCACTCACTCCTGCAGCATAGCTGGACTCTTCTGCTGGCTTGAATCACATCAAATACAAACCTCCCTCCCCAGCTCAAGAGAAACCACAAGCAACAGTATCTATCTGGTGGGGGAATCTGAGCCTTCATGGCACAGACTGCCCACCCTTGGAGTTTCCAGCTCCATGGAATGTGCTTTGGCAGTTCTGGGAATAAAAAGAGACAAAGGGACCATTTGGCATGCCTAGAGATTAATCTCACTTTTAGCCATCTGAAAAGGCATCTAGTACAGGTATCAATCATTCTACAATCATCAGAGAGCATCCATCACCTCCCATCACTTGCCATATCCTTCCCTGTGCTCTCCACAGATGTTGCAGCCAGGGATGAACTGTCTTCAGAAAGGTGAAGCACTGTAATGTACCGTAAGAGGGAACTGGGTAACTTCATGAAATATAAATACAAGTAGATGAAGGGACCATGGAGAAATAGATCTGAATTATTTTTATGGTCAAAATACATATGAAGATGTTGCGGCCATAAGGGCGCCAGAAAAAATACTGTAGAAATCCACAGTGAAGTCTGGCTCTACTTTTTGGTCTTCATGTTGATGTCACTGAAAGCAGAATGTTAGAAAACATATTAGCTAAAATTATAAAAGCAGATACTTCATTTTCAATGAGACCACTGCCTCTGAAAAAAGTTCCAAAGTGATAAGTCTCAAAATCACACAAAAGGATTATTCCCTTTTTAAATGCTTAGAGAACCTGCCCCAACATTTGCTGGAGTGTGCCTGAGTGTGACTTTGTAGCTCTGCATGCCTCAGGGATTTTGCAGGCAGGAAACGAAAGGTGACATGACTTCAGTTGAGTAACAGTTCCCTGAAAATTCACAGTTTATTAATCCTTCTCACTTCGAGATTAGCAAAAGGGACGTTGGTTGTTCGTTTGTTCTTTCTGTTCAAAAGTCAAAGTATAGGTCTGTACTAGCAACTAAGAAGAAAATTAACTCTATTCCAGCTGAAAGCAGAACAGACAAGACTTCAGTCAGGAGTCACTCTGTAGTAGGCATTTCTGTGGGTAGTTGCTGGGTCTGACAGAGTTAGTAGCCAGAAGCAAGTACAAATACAGCTGCCTGGCTCTTAGAGTCTCACTGGTAGCTGCTTCTAGGCACTTTCACAAGCAGCACACACACTAAACCAACTTGTCCCAACAGGTACAACCATGTTTAGGTGTAGATACATCCAGCAATTAGTGCATGCATACTCTTGCTGCATGTTTACTGCAAAAAGTAAAATAAAAATAATTTCTGGCCTGGCTACACAATTTTCTCTTTGGAAATCTTCAAACCTTGGGTGCAGCACCTCATTAATATGGCTCTATAACCCTCTAATCAGGTCTGCTTTGTTTCCAGACAAACTAAAAAGAACACACATGTGGTTACACACATTGTTACAGGTAATAATCAACATTAATATTTCTGGGTTTCTTTTACCTATAAATTCTTCAAAACAGAATAGGACAATTTAAGTAAATGTGACATATGCTCTATATTAGGAAGCATTTTCTCACAATAAAACCAGGAAGGAATGTGCTAATCAGTGGTGGGAAGACACTGCCTTTTGAGGCTAGGTGGTGATCAACACTGGGCATTTTGAAAGCAAAGTAGATATTATGCATTAAAAACAGCTTCAGTCCTAAGGGCAACATGACTTTTAGAAGCCACTCCTAAGCTTACTGTCTTTGGACATGTTACAAATTGTTATTTTATAAGTTATATAATTATTATAAAGACTGTTGTCTATTCAGTGGATGGTCAGGCTCTACACATAATTTTCAGTATCATCTAGGATGCACTGAAATGCAACAATAAGGGACACATCTAATGGTCTTGGGGCTAACACCAAACTGATACTGGAAGTATCCTGAAAAACAGGCATGATGTGCTAAAGGTGCTGAAAAGCTTAAGAGGTGGTATGGAATCAGCAAGTGCAAATCAGTAAAGGCACAGCAAAAGAGTGCTAAGGGATGGCAAAACAAAATGAGGCACAACTGAGTATACAGCAGAACAGCAAATAAATACTTGATCCATTCCACTCCCTTTAGCAGGTGTGCTTACTGCTGTATGAGGAACCACAATGAGGAACATTGTGGAGCATGCCAACTGTGTCCCATCCAGGGAGCAGCAGCTGTGTTTTATCCTATATTTTCTGTACTGTTATAAGTTCTGTTAGTGAACATATCCGCTCAGTTTCCTCAAATTTTACCCCCAGCCATCTTTCCACAGTAGCGATGGTATAGTCAGAGATGGGGAGATACAGAAATCTTCCAGCATGAAGAAATCGTTAAAAAGGTGACACAAGAGAAGGACAGCTGAGAGAATTATCAAAGTGAAGGGTGAAAATTATTTTTCCTTTATACTTGTACACATGCTTAGTTTCTGGGTTCCTGCCATGGGAGCTGTGTACTCTTTCCTCCCTAGAAGCTTTCTTACGTTCTCACAGTGCAATAAAGCACCTTAATATGCTGCAAATATGATGAGAAGGGGCTCTAAAGTTCCACTTACGAAGCTTGTCTCCCCCTTATGACTTCCTCAGTGATACATCTGTGTCAAAACACCTAATCAGTTGCTGGTGTGCAGATGCCCATTTAGAAAATATAGCTGACACTGTCCAGCCTCCACACCATCTCTGATCTCATGCTTGAACACTGCCTATCAGGCACAAGGCAGAACTCCTGGCTTTTACATGGGGCCTTCAGTCATTTTACAGAATTCAACAGCAATCAAAACTCTTTGCAACTTAGTGAATTAACAAATCAAAGTTTTGGAGATGGGGTGGGGCTTAAAAGTGACAAAAGTTGAAGGGGCAAATATTTCTGCTCGAAAAGCCAGAATTTTTGTATAAGTGCTGGCAAAGATTTTGCACCAACAAAATGTGATTATACAACTGTTATTTGCTGGCACTTTAGGAAGATTTCAGAAACCTTATTAGAAAGATAGGAAAAAGAAACAAGAAATACAGAGAGAAGAAATTTCGACAGCAGTAAATAGAAAACAAAAATCAATGCCATTATTTCATTTAGTCTGTGGTGTTTCCATAGAGGGATTACGTGTCTCAAGCATGAGCTAGCTAGCTGCAGAGCATTTACCACCATTCCTGGTCAGCCTGGTAGCTCTCAGAATCTGCTAAAGCTGGGTGGATGCAGTGGGATACAGAAGATAATTCAGGTAAACCATCTCAAAAGCTTACATTAGACAGGAGGTGTCACATTATGTAATGCATTAGTGCAATGGAAGCTGTGTCTGAAATTTTGGACTTACCCAGGAACTCAGAAGATCTCCTGACAGATACCCCAGCCATGGGCTAACTCCACTCCTGCCCATCCTCCTGGTTTCTGTGAGAAGGAAGCCCAGACACATGGGCTACAAAGATCTGTGCTATGGTCTAGTTGGGTCCCCAAAGCAAACAGCGGGGTTATGACAGTCATGGGCCTTTAATCACTTTTCTACTCTGTTCAGATGCACCTCAGGTACTAAGGTTGATCTCTACATCCTGGAACTACTGCTAATCATTTGATGAAGTCTGAGGTGCACCCTGACCTGCCTGATCAGTTTCCCATACTTAAATATATCACTTTAAAGGCATTAAAATCTTAATTAACCTTCTCTCAGTTTATTTCTTTTAAATACATGGTAGAAATATAAATACTACAACTGACAGGTTTTATGACTTGTGGACATACTGCCTGCAGTCCCCTGATCTGCTCAGTGAGGATGGTAAAGCAGACCTATTTTATACAGTCATCCAATTTCTAGAGATGGACCAGGTTAGATGTCAGATAGAGTGGATGTGTTTCCTCCTCTTCCAGACAAGTGACTGTCTCCCAGAGGTGCTGGGAAAGGGAAATCATTGAAGGACAACCTATGAAGTACCTGCTCTGTGTGTCTGTATAGATGCTCCAGGAACCAGACCACTGAGATGGAGCACTGAACCCAAACTAACATATACCAACCACCCTACAGCAGAGTATAGGAATGTGTGCCAAGGCTGGAATTAGAGCAGCTCCCACACAACCACCCATCTGTTTCTACTCCATGTTTTAAGCTCTGTGCTGTCATACACAGTACTTGGGGCTGTTTTTTATCTAGCTCAAGCAGTGAGCAATTGTAGCACAAAACAACCCCTCTGTGTCTCCTTCCTCTGATGCAACTGCAGTCCAGGACAGCAAGAGAAGGGAATATGGGTCTTTCCTTCAGCTCTCCTCAGCAGGGATAAGCCATTGAAGCACTTTCTCCTGCCCAACATTTGCAGCATATAGCCCACTTGCTGTGATCATGTCTGTCTCTTGTAGGGAGGGAGAGTGAGAATCAGGACCCCAATACTCAGCCGCAGTTCTGTGTACTCAGCTGCAGTTTGGAAGAAATCCTCACTCTTCTAGCTCTAAAAGAATACTTCATGTATAATGAGGAGTATTTAAATATGCCATTTTAAGGGCATTGAAATCTTAATTCATCTTCCTCTTAAGACCATGGTAGAAAGATGAATATTGTAACTGGCAGGTTTTGTAGCTGGCAGACATATCATTAGCAGATGATCGCCCAGCTAAGACTGAAGTTTTAGGCAGTTAAACTGGCTTGACCGTGCATGGGTAGCTCAGCACAAAGCAGTTGGCATCCAGCCCAAGGGCACAAAGCACCCTGTCACTGGAACTGCTGCTTTCAGGAAGATGAAATCATGGAGCAGCACTGAGCTGAACATAGGAATAATATGTTGTTGTGAGAGTAAATATGTACATATAGGCACTGGAAATGGTGGCCATCTTTCTTCCATTCCCACGGCCTCCAAGAACTAATGTAGCCCTTTTAAATTTATTCTCTTGCTCTCCCACCCATTGAATTGATCACTCTGCTGCCTTGGCTGAGGAATACTCAGGGTTGTCACTAAAACCTCCTACCCCTTCACTGCCTGAAGGGGCCTGGGAGGCTTCTCCCAGCCTGATCAGAGTGTTTTGGGGCCATATCCATGTGGGACACAGCACCAAGTGAGTCTTTACATCTGAGTCTGGTGGCACTGGGCTGCTCCTGGTGGCAGGGTTACTTGCTTCCGAGCGTGCCTGGGTATCTCTGCTTCCTGTGCATCATGACAAGTATGGTTACCTCAGGAAGGATGGCTTAATTCTTCATTTGGCTGTAGCTGTGTTTGTAGCCGCTTGTATGTCAAAGGCTGGCATGTGGTGGCTATTAGCACTTCCCAAAAATACAGTAACACCTTCTGCTTTTTAAACGGCACTTTTCTGACACAGATTAAATGTGGTCATGACAGGATGAAAACTGTCAGCCGTTTGCCAGGCAGGCAGCATTACCTCTGCTGCACAGAGAAGCAAGAGCAAAGGGAAATGAAAAGTCAGGTCTTCAGAGGCATTAGGTTGTCTAAAGTGCACTTAAGCACCATCTCTCATTCACTGCAGTTGGAGATAGGTGTGAAAATCCCAGTGAGTATTGATTGTCTTGACACCCTTGGAAGTCTGGCTCTTGACTTCCAAGTGACTTTATTATTCACAGGTAAGTGTCAACTCCAGACACAAAATTGGGGTGAGGGAATGCCTGGCTCTGTGATTCAGCCTCTGCAGCACACTCTCCTGGGATGGCAATTCTGCAGAGCAATGGTGCTCTTTAGGCCTGGTGTCCACCTCAGGTTCACCTTGAGGAAATTGTATTCTGGATAGTAAGAATACCCTCCCTCTTCTTTAACAAATGGATGCAGTATTGTTATGTTGTTATTACATACTGATTTATAAAGTACCTTTCACATACATCACCGTGTTGTATGATCTAATTACAAAACACCTGAGATGGAATAAGAAGTACCCAGGCAAGAAAATTGCTTGAAGCCTGACCTTTAATGCACTAGAAGAACCAGAGGTTTGGAATGAGTGGGAAGCCCAAGATGAAGAAATCCATCAATCCAGAGTGTATACAGGAGCAAGAGCCTACAGCCTACCTGCTATCAAAACTGTACAATTAGGAAGTGCCCTGGTGAAAGAATTATAAATAAAATGGAGAAGCTTCCATTAATCACTGCATCTTCCATACCTCAAAAGCCCAGGGAAATATAGGGGAGCTGTGCTCTTGACTTTGCTGGCCCACCAATGTCTCCAGACTGAATAATATGGGTTGCTGGCACCAAAGTCCTGCTGTATCACATCCAAAATTCAGTGCGTGTGAGATTACTGCTATCCATATATCTTTGCAATCAGTTTGAGGAAAAAATATGAAGTATAATTAAAGCACTTTTTTCCCCCCTTTTTTTTTATTCTGCCTTGATTTTTATTTTTGTCTTAATTTGGAATGTTGCAATTCACTTTCCTGAAATCATCTCCTCAATCTTTATAATTAAATCTCATTTAAATATTTTGGTCACTTTCATGAACTAATTATAGTGACTCACAACTGAGAAGGTACTTTTATCTTAAGCCTTTATTTGCAGATGCTTAAAACTTTTAGAAGATAATACCCTTTTGGCTTAAAACTTATGTTTGCAGAGATCAAAGCTGACCTGGGTGTGGAAAACAATTGTGTATGAGGTCTTCCTGCCTCTTTTCAAAAAAGTATGAAATAGTAATTTTTGTCCTGCTCCATTCTTTGTTACCTTCACAATTACTGCAACTGTATCACATTATTTCTCCTGGTATTTAGGGAAGACATCTCAGAACACGGAAGAGGTGAGGAGGAACCAATGTCTTCAGTAATAAATATACTGTGATTTCTGTCTTTTTAATACAAGTATTTTTTCTTAGAGTTTGAGGCATTTAAAGAATAACAAACCTATAACAGAATGAAAAGGAACTTTTATGCTGGAAGGGTTCCCTTCTTCATCACCACTAAAGTTTGACTGTTCTGGTCCTGAACTAAAGACTATTACTCCTGTGCACTTTTTTGTTGTTATTGACTTAGGTCCTTAGGTCCTACGTAATGAAAAAATTGCTTAACCTGACTTCTCTGTCATTAGAAAGAGGTTAAATCATCTGACTTTACAGGTCACAATAAAAGTTCAAAGCCATACTTGTATTCTTGATTTTTAGAGAGATCTCCAGCATAAACAAGGAGCAAGGATTGGCTGGCATGCCATCTTTTCTTTAAGGTCTGATGTTGTCCAGCCCAAGGACCTGACTTTCTGACTAACTTCATTTCACTCTATCTAGAAAGTGGCTTAACACATCTGGAGGATGAGACCTGCCAGTGAACTAATGAGGATGCACATGGTTTAAGTTTCAAGAGGGTTCATAAAATATTGGTCAGTGAAACAAAACTACAGTCTATATTCAAGCCTTTTCAACAGTCTCTCCTCAGCTCCAGAGCTGCAGCCTCAGACCAGGTTATCTCACATGTCCCATCTATTTCCTTCACTCCCCAGGAAAAGGGGTTTTTTTAACCACAGGTGGTTCACTGCAGTGCCTATTTCCCAGTCCCCAAGCCTTGTAGCATCTCAGCCAAATTGAGGAGCTGTCTTGGCTATCTGCCTTTATACTTGAGTTGCCTGACCTATCCTTATGTGTCCCTTTTAATTGAATAACACTTGACTTGGTTTAGTAGAGATAATAAAAGATGATGAGGATAGTACAAGGTATCTTTACCTTGCCAAGATGATTTGGGAAAGCTGAAAATCCAATCTGTGTGTCTGAAAAACACTTCTGTTTGGGGGCTGGAGGGGAAAAAGCATCTTTGTCTTTCCTAACATTCTCCTCTAGGGAAAATTAAAGGTGACTAGGGTTTTCTTTGTTCTCCCTCTGCCATTCCATCTTTCACTTTCTGGCTTCTTTAACTTCCAATCTCCTTTAAATTGCATTAAAGGAATAGGAGAAACCATTTCTTTTCTCTTTTTGCCTTGGAGCTAAAAGCTTTCTCTTTTCTTCACACTGCTTGTTAAATGCGATAGACAGAGTGAAAGCTTCATAAATCATAAACAAGCAGAGGACCTAAATACAAGTGCAAACTGCAAACTGAGAAAAGACAGACCCCAGCATGCACATTAAGTCTAGCATCAAGCCCACAGTACTTATTTTAAACTGCACTAGCAGGAGGCAGAGGGCATGCCAGCTCTCTGTCTAAGCCAAGAACCAAAACAAAAGCCAGTGGGCCATGAAAATCAGTTAAGAAATAGCTCTGCAGTGTTACAGCCACAGACAGACGCAGATTTTCACTCTCCAGTTTTGTTTATCCATCTATAATGACCACCTCCTTTTCTTTCTGTGCCTCCTTAGAGCACAATAAGGCTTCTCCATTTTTTATTCAGTTGTAATTTGCTCTGGGGCTCCCTGAGTGCAGCAGTAGCAACCTCCAAAGCAGTCCCAGCAGTGAGAAACACTAGACTGTGATGCTAGTCGACCAGCCTCTGCTCAGGATTAATGTTGGGGTTCTGTTTGTCTCAGGACATCCTGATTTTCCTCACACTATGAGGAATTAAGCAGGTGCTCAATTCCTGAGCTGTCTTAAGCAGGTGACATAGCTGGGAAAAAAAAGGAAAAAAATCGACATTGCCTCAGACATAAGCATTCATTGGTGGTAAGCTAATGTGGGACTCAGGAAATTGGCTCCCATTCATGCTGTTGATGGGGCTCAGCCTTCCCATGGTCAATGTTTGTCCTAAGGCAAACTGGGCTCTGCTTCTCCATCTTCCTGAGCAAATCTACACAAGGAAAGGAGAAGCCAGCTCAGGTAGGGTGGCACATCTTGTCACTCAAGAATGAGTATAATGAACAGGCAGGTGTTCTCCCCTCCATCTTGAGAGTGCAGATGTTGCTGACCAGGTTTTTCTGAAAAACCTTCTCTTTGTGAGGAACACTCCTTGACATCAGCAGAGCACATTTCTTTCTGATGCAGAAGATTCAGTTTGGGTTTGTGCTCATAATGCTGCACTCCTTCTCCTTGTTCTAAAAGTGTGACTTCTTTAGCTCCCACCTCTTGGAGATGGAAGCTTTCCAGTCTTGGGTCTGGAAAATACCTTGTCAGAGACTGGCACTACAAAAGTCTCATCCAAAACACAATATATTGCTCACTTGCTCCAACTTTATATCCTCAGCATCAGCCTTTAAATCTATAACAGGGTTTTTCTCTTCACAGTCTGGTTATCTAACTTCTTGAATTACCCTTATATGAGCAGTCTTATTCTTTGCAGAGTGATGGTTTATATCTGTTTATCAATCTACCACTATCCATTATATTGTTTATTCTTATACAGTATTACAGTAAGTTAAATAGAATCGATCTACAGTGACACGGACACATTGCTTTGTTCCTGCTGTCCTCATCTAGGCATATTTATACTTTCAGCTTCAATAATTAAGCTGTTATCTACTGTACTAAAGCATATATGCCTAAGATTCCTTGGAACACATTGAGTTGTTTTTAGAGAAAACCAAAATTGAAGATTGTCTGTTTTTTAGTTATCCTATAATTCAGAAAGGTAATTGTTTTTTTAAAAACAGTATTCTTCATCAGCACACAAATCAACATAATTTTGTGTTCCTTCAGCAGTATTTGAATTTGAAAATATACAAAGTTATTTCATTACAATTTAAAACCATGGGTTAACTGGTAAGAATGTTTTGCTTTGTTTTTGCATTACTCTCCCTGGTAACTTTTGTGCTGGTGCTTTGCTTTTACCACCTAAAAAGATGCACCAAAGAGCAGCTCTCTTTTGTCACCCCATCCCTAGGTAATGGTTGGAAAAGAAACATTTTGTCCTTTGCAGCAAGTTTTCCTTTGTCTTCCCTCTTCATCCTTTTGCAATTTTAACAAACCTGCTTGCTCCCCGCAGGCTGCCTATTTCAGGTACTCTCTGAAAATGGTATGTCTCAATTTTGCTCCTAGAAATCTTGACTTGAAAAATGCTGCTCCTTCCTGGCATCCAATACAACCTTTAGTAACTGACCAGAGGGGTTAACCTTTGGTCTGGGGAGTAAAAAGTTATAAATCAGTTGCTGTTCTAAAGGGCTGAGTTTGCATCAGGAGTTCCACTTTTTTCCTTTTAGAAAAAAACCAACCAAAACCAGAACAGATAAGCTAATACAGCTGTGGCTGGGAGGAAACAAGACATTTGTAACAGCTTTTAAAGCATTAAAAAGGAAGCACTCTAGGAACAAATACTGTGTTTGTGTTCTGAGGCTAAAACGTGACAGTCCTGAAACAAGAGATTTACTGAATCAGGTTTGATGCCTTAAAATAATGAGAGAGTAGGAGCTTCCAGGGGAGGAGGGGGAGCAGAGTTGGGGTATGTGGCCTCATTTAGAGAAAACACAAATGTGTACAGAGCAGAAAGGAATTGAACATTTAAGCCTTGGTTTATTTTAATGGAAGAAAAAGCTCTGTAATGTTAAACATTTATCAAGATGGCTCTTACTGCTGTGGTCATGCTGTGCCCAGAAGCTGCTTGGGTTCAGAGGATTGAGTCATGACAATGTGATGCTGAATTCTTCCCTGTAGGAAGAGAGGCCACAACCTCCCAGGTAAGGGCAGGAGGAGGAAGTGGAAGAGGATGAGAAGTAGGGCTTTGTGTTCAGTGCCAGTAGAGGCAGAAACTCTAGCTGGGGCTTGTCCTGGGTGCAAGACAGATTTGCTAAATCCATTTATGTGTCTCAGATCCTACAATTCAGTCAGGCCAGGCAGAGGCTGTACCCCCAGCCTTTAGACTATGAGAAAACCTGCATCTGACCAGAGTCTTTCTGGAAATGAAATAAAACTGGGATTTATTTTTTTGCAAGAGAGAGAGAGATTTGAATTATTATTTTCTATTTTCTGAACATTTCTCTTGCATTGCTTTGCAATCCACATAAAAGGAAAATGCACCAATGGCTCTACACAAAACTAAGGTGATATATGTTCACTTCTCTTGTTTAGTACTGAGAGTCTTGATTCATATCTCCTTTGGTGCTATTGTATCAACACAGCATCTTTTTGCATTTGCCAGCAGGGACACATGAGGAGGAGGAGGGTTTGTCAAGGCTGTTGTTCAGGTGTCCCAGCTCAGTCATGGCACACACAATGTTTTCATATCCTTCATAAGGACACAAAATACCCATAGTTTGGAAGGAAAAAGAAATTGCTGAAAGGAGTAGTGGATAAGCACTGACAGACTCTGGCCCCCCAGAAGCAGAGAGCTGTTCAACTGTGGATTATGACCACAGCATAGATGACAAGATAAACACAGGATACGAGATTGATGTAGACGTGCAGCATTTAAAAACATCCTCCCAACAATGCTAGCTGCTACATTCATTCATTAAATAGTGACAAAAATGCTATTGAAGGAGGGCAAAAAGGAAATTGGAGTTAAATGGACATATAGAACTGCCTCATGTATCCACATGAAATCACATGAGCTGATACATTCACCACATATTATCATATTTAAAATATTATCACACATGTTTTTCACTAGCTTGCTCTTGTTCAGCCAGAGGCATGCTTTGCAGACACACACATTTTCCCACAGAACTTTATTCAGTGCTGTACTGCATAGCACACTTTTATGTTCAAGACACATAGGCTAAATCTTGACACTGAGGCAAGGGGGACTAAAATCACAAGTTAATACCTAAAGTAATTTTATGCAAATTATATTCCTAGAGCCAGGAGTGAGTCAACCAAGCCATGGCAGTCCTGTGATCAGAGATAGTTCAGGCAAACTTTTTATTATCTGCTGTCAAGTCAATGTTCACTGTTCACTGTAAAATGTGTAAAAGGTACCCTGGAGAAATTGTATTCCACTCCTGTTTTGGATGGAAATAGACAACTTGTTGTTGTTGTTTCCATATAAATACTATATACTTCTCATCCTTGGAACAGTCACGCAGTTCACATTCCATATCTGAAATATAATTTTCATTACATCATAGTGATGATGCCCAGATATCCTGATACCCTTTCCAAGAAACATATACCAGCTCTTTCATTTAGTATTCTATGCTGAAAACACTTTCAAATTTAATGTTACCTTTAGGGGCTAGGTAGAGAAGTGATTTGATGACTAAGAGATGATTCCTATCAACTAACTATATTGAATATCCCTGTTCCTTTGGCTTATTTTTGAAGCAACTTTGCCCAGAATGGCATAACTATTTTCATTTCCACTGTTGGTACTCGAGTGATGACAGCAGAAAGGAGGCAGCTTGGGCAGTTAAGCATTTACCACAGCCTGCTCCAATGCCCAGGCAGTAAGCTTTTTGGGATAAAAGCAGTTCCAGAAAATGGTCTTGACAAATATTGGTGTGGGGGGAACAAACAAAACAAAACTCAGCAACATTTCTTCTTTGCATAGCAAGGGATGAACTTAGATGGCAGAAAATCTGAATATCCTTGAAGTTTAATAGAATGTGGAAAGGTTCAGCTTGCTTGTTATCCAAAGCTGTTAAACCCTACACAGTCATGGGAAAGCAGTTGGGATTGCACTCCTCTTTGGCACCTCCACTAGGTGCCCTTTGCCATTTCTATTATGGCAACATGTTACCGCATCAAAGAATGCTATAGATCAGCTGGATGTTCTTTGGCTTAATAATATTTAATTTACTACAAGAAAGACAAGGTCAAAACAGATTTGTCATGTCTGTACTGATTCAGAAATTCAGAACCTCCAAGGATGGGAAATTGGAGGCACAGTCCCTCTGGATATTCTGTCTTCAATATGAGAAGTTTTTCCTCATATCTGCTATGAATCTTTCCTGCTTCAGTTTATGCCCACTATGTCTCTTCTCTCCATACACAACTGTGAAGAGGTTGGTTCTGTCTTCTTGATATGTAGGAATACTGGTGAAGAAGACTTGGCTACATTTTATTTTCATGGTGGACATAAATAAGCAGAGAGTAAAGCTGAGCTATGGAAAATACAATCAAAAAGTTCTCGTGCTTTTTGTATCAATTGCAGATTATATTAGAAGCTGTGAGTATAAGAAGGCTTTCAGCTGTTGTTTCTTAGGAAAACTACATGCGCTTATACTTCCCATCAAAAACATGCCAGGAGCTTTGTACAATGGAACAGAGATGATGCAGTTATGTATTTCAGGGCATAAGGGCAATAATATACACTAGATATAAAGAAAATGCTTCTGCATTGCTGCAGTAATACTAAGAAAAAATCACAGCATGCTTTACTCTTGTGTTTTTTTTGAAGTTGATATGGCTACCTCACACTTTTTCCTTCCTTTGAAAGCTGTCCTGCCAAAGATAATTTGTTCAGAGTAAATCTAATTGAAAGCAGAGCTGGATGTCCCATCATTTGAGTCATGACATGTTGGGGTGTGTTTTAAGTTTCCCCCACTTATGGTTGCTCCCTTTCCCCCTCTTTATGTTAAATGGTCCGGCCTCTCTTCTTCTCCTCCCGCTTCCATCTGCCAGTCATCCCTCCCTCTACCCAATTGGTTAATTTATGCTGAGTCCCTCCCCTGACCCCTCCCCAGGGCCTGTCCATTACCCTGAGGCCCCTCCCTTTCACCTAGAAAGTTCTACACAGGGCCTCGAGTGATAGGCTGGTCCTCAGAGTCCCCTCCCTCCCTCTCACCCCATTGGATGTTTCCCCTGCTTGTCACCTGGGTTTCCACCCCCAGCTGTTATCCCATTGGTTGGCTGTTGTTCCCTCCCCTTGTTACCTCCCCCCATATAAAAGGCCGTGCACAGAGTGCTTGGGGTTTTTTGGGGCAAACCTCCCTTTGCGTTAACCTGATACAAATAAACTCGGACTGTGGTTCACCCTAAGAGGATGGCTCCCTGTGTCTGTTCTCATCGTGCTGCATGGCGGGTTTTGACCCACGAGCCACTACTCCAGCCGACGTCCGGCTAGTGAGAGTGGCCTCAGCTGCCAGCAGTGCCCAAGCGACTGGGCTGGCCATCTGCAGAGGGGGCACCGCGACAATGACACACAACATTTTGTGTAAGATGCCCTGGACAGAGACCTAGATCAACACATACTGCAGTTTAGTACAACTTCAAGAGCAAAATGGGCCTGAGTCTTCCTAGGTAAGGGAATTGCTCTTGCAGGTTTTCATTGCTCCTGAATGAAGGCAATCTTTGGGGAAAATGCCTAAACCTGCTCAGTGGAGAACAGTTTATTGCCTCTGAGAAGTGATCTGGAGGATCTAAGGAACACCCTGAGAGCAGCCTACAGGCACTCAAAGCACTAGTGGAAGGATCTGGGTGAATATATTGGGACATAGGAATCCTGCCTTCAATATGTATTTGTCCACTCAAATCAGTGGCTGGAGTACTCAATTATTTTCTGCATGAAAAATATTTACGTTCATAAGGGAGAAAGGAGTCCCGAGGCAAAGTGCCACCTTGATCATGGTGTTTTCTGCCAGCTAGAAAGCAAATAAGAGGAGGGATAAACACGGTGTCTTTTGGATCTGTGCTTGACAGACAGGTTTCTTGTCTTTTAATTGCTCTTTGCAGCAGTACAGACACCTGAGGCAGCCGTCGAAAAGCACACAGACAAGAAAGGCTTTTATGTTCTACAAGGGCATTCAGAGAAGCATTCAACTTGTGGGTTTAGGTACAGTGTAAAGTAAACAGGAAGCTTATTTTAAATACAGTAGGTGGACAGCATGAGTGCAAAGAATGAGCTATAATTTCCAGTATGTTTGTGACTGACAGCTCCAGTGAGGGTCAGATGCACAGTCCAGGCAAGAGTCTTCTATGTATAGGTGTGACACAGAGCATATTTTCAGCCTCCATGACAAAGGCAATGCATGGACTTTCTCTTTAAGCCATCTTAAGCAACTGCTGTGGTAGTTGGAGTAATGAAAATAAGTTTTTTTACTTAGTTCAGCTTTAATTTCTTTTGAGTTTCACCAGTTTCTGCATTAGGGATGAGGCAGCTGAAATTCAGTTCCTTGCTCTAGGTAATGCTGTGCCCAACTCCTAAGTTTAATGTCTTACCTTCTCAGTCTGTAAAAGAGGGAATGTTATGTGAATAAAATCTATGATAAAAGAGAGCTATGATGGAGACAATTTTAATTATTCAGTTTTGCAATGCATAATGACAGTCTCATTTTCTTTATTTCTTCAACTATCACTCAGACATCAACAATGAGCAGCAACAGAGCTGTTCAGTGTCTTTATTGAGCTGTGTGGATGAAAGGCAACTTAGTTATTCAGCCTTTGTCTGGCACGTCCATAGGACTTTCCCTGCACTGCTTAGAGAAGAGACATAGGTGTATGGTACGTAGAGTACCATATTTCTTATAACTACTCTTTAAACCCCTTTTACCATAACCAAACTAACAGCACATGCTTAACAATTATCAACTGTTTTACAACCGTTTCTAACCTATTTTTAACCTATTTTCTGTACTTTCCTTCCATTCCTTGGAGGAGCTGGGCTGGGCCTCATGCAGTGTAAAAGCAGGCTCCACAGGTGATCCAGGTGAGCAGCTCCTTTGTGTAACTACTCAGAGCAGCAAGTTGTCTGGGACTGCAGGTCAGAGCCTGCAAATTTACCAGGATGCAGATTGCACAGTCTCTCTGGAAGATCCGTTCTTAACCCACCCCGCTAATTGTTATCTCTTTTTCTTTATCTCTGCTTGCACACTTTCTTAGCTTCAGGTAACTCATTCAGGGCGTCAGGCTTGCCAGTTATCTTCAAACGTCAAGAGTTAAGTAAGGTTTTCTTCCTCCCCAGAGGCTTGTGCACTTCCAGGCTGTGTCCTGTCACTAGGGTGTTACAGGTGTACAGAGTGATACCATGAGCTGGAGCTGATCAGGCACCAGAACTGATTCATGGATTCATCAATGAGGTGCTCTGGAGCTTAGTAGTGTATCTTGCACAAAAAGAGTGAGAGAAAATATTATGAGTTACCTTGGCCTATAACAAGTCCTCTCTCTATCTGGCTGCTTCATACAAAGCCCTTGTGTCGCCCTGAGTCTCATTCCCAAACTGTGTCCTCTTGTACTGCTAGAGAAAAGCTTTTGTTCTCCAGTTTCCTGACACAAACATATTTTTTAGAAAGACCTGATTTTTTATATTTGTTGCTGGGGACGGGGGTTAGGACTTTTCCTTTTGTTTTTTTTCTCCCATGGAATTATGTCCCATCTGTTGCTAAGTGACAAAAACGACCCGTACTTAAGAGAGCCCAAAGAAGTGGCCGATGTGAGGGGAGGGTGGAGCTGGCTATACCACCACCAGGGCTTTTTTCTCTCGGGAGGGGGAGATCCTGGCCAGGCGCTGAGGGGCTCCAGCCGCGAGGGGCGGGCGCTGCTGCCCTCCCTCCTCAGCCGTCACCGCGCCGCAGCGCCCCCTGCCGGCGCGGGAATCAGCGCAGCTGCCCAGCCTGCGGCGCCCCTGGCGGCCCTGGCCGGAACTGCACCGAAGGGAAAGCGGCTGCGGCTCGGAGAGCGCCGGGCCTGCGTCTGCGGTTCTGTGTTTGCCCTGTTACACACCTACACACTAGTAAAGAATTATATTCCTTTCCCCATATCTGTGCCTGAAATACCCTTAATTTCAAGGTTATAATAATTCGGAGGTTCCCGCCTTCCTTGGCAGACATCTGTCCGTCAAACCAAGACATTTGTCTAATGCTTTCAAGCCATTAACTGAAACACTTTATATCCATACAGTTTCAGTGGTTGAATGACAGAAGTTTTCAAATTTCTCGTTCAGTAATTTGCAACCAGATGTAGAGGACGGGAAAGGAAAGGATCAGCAAAGCAGAGAAGTCACACTGGGGCATCCCTGAACATCTATACAGAGAAAAGTCAGGCTGAGCTCATCCCAGTCTTGTTGTGAGGGAATAAGCAGGATCTCTGACAGGAAACTTAAAAGTACCTCATATTTCTGTGATTGATTGTACACAATCTGCACTCATCCCTTCAAAACCTTGCAGCCTCCAGAATATTTCAGTTGGTTCCCTAATCAACTATGTTAGCTTTAGCTTTGCATATACCATTTTTCTTACATAACCAAGTACCTGATTTTTGAAACAAGCTCTCTTTCTTTTAATAAAATCTGAAAATGACATTGCAAAAATAAAAGGACTTGTATATACAGAGCTTTTGCTGAATACTATGACAACCAGTAAAGTTAGAGTCAAGGAAACAATAAAACTAGGAAAAGTGCAAGAGTGTGGTTACAGAGTTTATTAAAGTACATGCCACTTGGACTTAATCAGGAAATTTGTTTATTCAGGACATCTCTTGGAGCAAACCTAATTTAAGCCTAATGACATTTAATAGTGCTAACTCTGGCTTGGTGAAGATGACAATTCCATTTAATTGGGATGCCTCCAGGTGATGCAATGGTGTTTGTGTTTGTTTATGACAACTGCAGGCTGGTTCTGACTGTTTATATACCCAGCAGCAGTCTTCAGTCTCTTGCCAGGCAAGACAACCCAAGAAAAAAAGGTTTGAAATTCTTCAGTGCAGCTTTAATTTGGTAAAAAACATAACATATTCACTTGCCCTCAGCAATGTTAGTTGGTCTCTTGGCTTCTGTCTCCCTGTGTGCTTCTCCCCAGGAGGGCTCTATTCTTGGGCATCTTCACAGTGCCCTCCCCTAACGTCCCAGGACCCATTCCATGTGTGTAAGCTTTCTGCACAGCTTCTTGAAGAATGACATAAATATTGCAATGGCATCTGGTGTCAGATGGCAATTCAGGCTCATCAGGATGAAGGCCATCCACAGGGGTATCCTAGAGAAGAGACTTCTAAGGCAGATTGCCAACAGTTTCTGTTTTAGTAATAGAGACTTTAACCTTCATAGCTCTTTTGGAGCCACTGCTGTTGAATTAACAGCCTCTGTGTTTGTCTAGGCTCTCTCTGCAGCACCAGCATCCAGCTTATTACTGAAAAGCTCTTTGGAATATCTTGAATAGGAAAGTGCCCAAGAAAGACAAATTTCAATCTTTTATAACTCCTTTCGCAGTCCCAGGGGAGGGTGAATGTGAGGAAAATTGGCCATTTCAGTGTCTTCAGTAGGACTTGCTACATCCACAAAGCATAACACTTAGATCTTGTCTGCACACAGAAGTGGTGCTGATTTAAATAATCAGGTTTTAAATTAATTTGACTGAACTGGTGCAACCTTTTTATGTAGACTTTAAATCAATTTAAAAAGAGCCTTTTATCCTTATTGCTCAAGGGTAGAGTCAGATAATCATAAGTGATTGAGTTAGAGTGTGTCAAGAAGTTATTGTCTCTTCAGATGAAGGCTATTCTCCTGTCTGCCAGAAATATCATCCTACACCTCCTCAATCCACCTTAGCTGGAACTGAGCCTCTCACACACTGCACCCCTGACTTTGCAGGTGTTCTCAGTTCCCTGCACTACAATTAAAAATTAAAACTAGTGTCTCTTCCATGACTGAATCCTTGGCTTTCTGGCCTCCACAGTGAAACAGCATCAAAAAGAGCAAGGGGAGTGGTTTCACTCTGGGAAGCCTGGATAGCAGCAACAGGAAGACAAACCTTTAAAACAAAAATTATAAACCAGAACAAATTCTGTACTGATATAAAGAATTGCAGATGTCTTGATTACAATGAAGTTTAACTCATTTGTATTGGTAGAGAATTTTCTATAAAAAACTTTCAACATAACATCCATGAGGGGCAGGAGAGGAGGAAGCCAAGAGAAAAAGACAAGCAACAAAAGATGTATGTGCACATTCTTGCACATTCTTGTATGTGCAAGAAAACAAACATGTTTTTTTTCCTCAATACTTGGGTACCATTTAAAAGGGGGCATGATGTTCATAATGTTTATGCTCTTGAATTAGTGCTGGAAAAGTCACTCCATACAGTGCAGAACTTCTGCTGAGAGGAAGGTGTCCTGGTAAAACACAGGCAGAAGAGTACTATGACTAGAGAGCCATGTACAGTTGCGTAAGAAAAGAATTTGAATAACATAATGAAAATTGGTAATAGTGGTTACAAAGAATCCCACCTCATGTGAGACAGATGCTGGTATTTGAGTTTTCCACGTGTCAGTTGGATGAGTGAATGGATCTCTCCTGAACTTTTCAAAATGCTGCATTTTTAAATAGATGTGTAATTTTCCCCATTTTTAAACTATAATTTACTTTCTGCTCTAAACCAGAAAGGCCATCTTGACCTCTTAAATAAAACATTTTAATTGAAAAGAAGACAACATGTTATGCCAAAGGAAAATGCCAGAGGAGCTAGCCTTTTTCTGCAAAAAGTTTAATTCTGATGAATCAGCATGTTCTGACAAGAATTTATAAAAAATATTCCTGTTCTGCTCCAGGCCTGAATGCTGGTTCTCCACTGCAGCTTCTCCAATGCTAATATAGCCAACCATATCCAGCTTGCTGGGTGTATTTGGTTGATAGCCAACAATGTGCTCCTGTAATAAGTCACATAAAAAATGGGGGCTTACACAACCTTCAGCATGGTGGGACATTAATCTGAAATATAAGGGGACATGGGATTTTTGTCCTATATATGTGTGTGTGTATATATATACACACACAAGTGCATATGTATACATGCCTCAGTATGAGTATATGGGGGTGGATTGGGCTGTCTCTGCACTTGTAGCATAGTCTCTACAAGAATAATGGAACTGCTTTCATTTTTTTCTTTAATTTACCTGGACAAAAGGAACACCTGCATTCTCACCCCAGGTTAGGAAACACCAGAACTACTAGAGAGTGACTCTCCCAGCCTCTGAAGAAGAACCTCCTAACACTGAGAAGTCCTCACAGAATGTGATTTCCCTGACACTCAACAGCTCTGTCAGAGCAATATTTCATTGGTATATTATTATGCACAGAAGTGCACACTCAAGACATTTCTATTTACTCAGAATAGTGTTTACTGAAATACGTTCTGCAGTTTGCCGTTCCTTACGGAAGATAATATTGTATATACAAGAGCAAATTGAATATATGCAGTGCAGTAATTGCCATCATGCCCAGCAATTTGATGTGTTTGAAAACTCAAGATAGATAAGGTTTCTCTAAGGATTACCCCTCAGCACATTCACAAAATTTAATTTTGTATTGTTACTTACAATTTCTTCTAGAATATTACTCAGAAAAAAAATTGCTGTGAATACATTCTTTGAAAAAATGTTGCACATGCTTCCCACAGTCTCTACCCTTGGGATCTTTGGAAAGCAGTTTTATTTTTCCTCCATGCAGTAATGGGTTCTGTCGCTGAAGAGCAATCCAGGGCCATTTTTCTAGAATGAGGCTTGGGGGAACCTGAGTGCTGACTGTGCAAATCCACACCCCTCTTGTACTTTGAATACCTTGATGTATTTGTTCAATATTTGGTAAAAGAATTAGGTGCTAAAAAAACTGACCTAGTTACCAGATCCTGCTGGGAAACAGTTTGAAGAGCAGTCAGCATTTAAATGAAGATATGAAGGAGTACCCATGGGAAAGAAAAGGATTATTAAAAAAAAAAAAAAAAAAAGAGAGAGAGAGGATTTTCCTGTTTGTGATTCTTATGGGATTCTGATACATCATGGCAGGAAGCATAGGCTAGAGCAAAACATAATGAAAAAAATACAGGTAAGTTTATCTGGGCAAGGGTTGTGTGGGCAAGGGCCCTGGTGTGGGGGCACTTGCTGTGCATACACATGTACTGACCTCTCCAGCATCAGTCATGGATCTACTTGTACTCCTTCCTCAATACCCCTCACACTTTTTTGGAATTCTCATTCTGTTTCTTCCTCCTTTTCACACAGCCTTCCATCTCTCTGTTGTTTCATCCCAGATCCCCAGATTTACCTGAGGAGTTAGCGCTATGAACAAGTACCCATTATAGAGTGATATCTATTATAAACCTTTTCTTAAAATCTGAGGTCTAGCTGATTTCAGCAGTATAGATATCAGTCTATGTAAAGCATAAAACTTAGTGACCCAACAGAAATATTTCAAAATAACACAGTGTACTCAGTATTCACCATTTCTTTCTGGAGAGGATGGGAGAAGAGCAAACTGCAAAAAGCAGGCAGACAACATCATCTGATGGGCCACCAGGAGGGATTTGTATATTACTGTCAGAGTGATGTAAGAACTGTATGAACTGCAAAGCAGAGGAGAAGTGCCACTTGCCCAGTTTCCAGTAGTTTCTATGTGCCTCGTGTTTTGACCCACTGATCTGCATGGTTCTTGCACCACTGTTCATTATCAGGAGGTCTTGCTTGGGCCTGCTCCATCCAGGATGTTTAGACAGCGTGAGAGTTTCTCTCTCTTGTCCTTCCTTCCTCCTTTCCTAATTCAAGTAAATCCACTTTCATGTTTTTTCTTGTTCTGGCAATTGGCTTTGAAGTCCCCTTCTTTCTTTTCCTCCTTCCCCTCTCCCTCCTCCTGAGCCTTTCTGACAGGAAGAAAAGAAGAGAAGGCTTTTACAATAAACAGCAAGAGAGTTTTGTGGCACTAATCAGCATTTGCTGATTAGTGAAATGAAGATTAACAAAAAGTGCAAACAAGCCTATGTGATAACTCCACAGTCTGACCTAATCTTAATGAAATCTACCAGATCTATTTATATAAATAAAAATGAATTTTCTTGCTTTCAACATGGTGCAATTTGCGCACGTAGATTACAAGTGACACACACAATTGTTCTTCCTGCGTAAATTCCCCAACTTTAAAGGGCTTACTGACAGCTCCCTGCAAAGTGAAGACATGCAGCTGCCAGAGCTGTCTCAACTTTATTCAGCTCCAGCAGGAGGGCTCCCTTGATTTTCTTTTAAAAATCCATTCAATTTAATTCCTTGCTTCCCTGAGGACGTCAGGCAAGACTAAATGCTAAGAGGAGTGGGGATGTCTGTAAGTTGGTCTGATGGCATGCAGTGGAATAAGGACAGAGAGGGATAATAGTGTCTGAACAGATGTGGGATTTCCCATTCCGAAGTGTGACTTGACCTCACAGTTTTTTTGTATATTACCAACAAAGGCTGAGCACTGTGCACATAGAAATGTATATTTAACTTAAAAACATTTAAATGGGACAATCTAGCAAAGCTCTGACACTCTAACCACATGTGAGGCAGAATGACCAAAAGGGAGGAGCTGATAGATGAATCAGGAGGCATCACCTTGAGGGAAGATTCAGTTACCTTGTGCACAAAAGATTTCACATCTCCTGTTGTGGGAAACTTGCACATTATAGGTTTTCATCTACCCAGACTAATATATTATAAGGTGAATAGAGAGCAGGTGTTTCAAACTGAGGGCAAGGAGGTCTCTGAAGACCAGCACTTACATGTAACTGCACAATTCCTTACATCACTCTTCCCCAGGGGCCTATTAAAGTCAGACTTCTCTGGTTACTCCACAAGCATATGAAAGTCAGACTTATCTGGTTACTTTATCTTGATTCCATATGTTTGTTACAACCTCAACTGTAGTCTGCTTATCAGAGTCTGGGAATAGTGCTTAAAACTGTTGTTTAAGTTCTACAGAGATTAAAAAAAGGCCCTTACCCTTTTCTCAGGCATACCACAACTGACAGGTGCCAGAAAATTAAGTAGGAAAGACACTAAGTAGTAAATAAGGTGGTTTCAACCTTTTCCAGCAGTTGCTTTTGACTGCTGACACCTTAATATCTTATGAACTAGTGAATGGAGGTCAAGGGGAAAGAAATGGTGGTAACAAGGCCATGAAAGGCAATGATTTCACTGCAGACATTTTAGCATCTTGCCTGCTGTTCTGCCTGCCCATACGTGGCAGACTTCTGCTAATTTGGTTTGACAATAAACTTTTAGAACTGTCAAGTGCTGAGATATCTCTGCATATCTGCATTCATGTTTGCTTATTGTAACCCGTCAGATAACTTTCCATCCTACAGGTTAAGAAGAAAACCTAGTTTTCTACTTGGTATTGCCTTTGCATCATTCATGATGGGCTTTCATGGCAAATTAAATTTTGAAGAGTCACGAGTCATTTACCACTGCATTTGCCTATCTTTCATAGACAGCTACTGCTTATTGCTCTGGGCTATCCATCTGTTTCTCTGGAGATCTGCCTGCCATATATTTTTCCCCTATCTACATCTGCAATATTTATGCTTACCATTTTTGTGCATTTGTTTATCTATTTCTATTCCCTCTGTCTTTTCTCATGTATGTGTGTTTATCTAAGGAAAGAGTAGTATGTCACTATCTGTTTTCATGCATCAGCAAAACCAACTCAGTTCCTTGAGAAGAGAAACATGAAGAACACATGAACTCTTGGAAATCATAGGTATACATACAACATACTCAAACACTCATTACAGAGTGATTACATTAGATACATACATAGAATACAGAATCATTACAGCTGTGGCCCTCAGGGGGAACCAGGTGTCTAGGTGAATTTTTGTCCTCATGAAAACTTGTTTCAGGATCTCTGACTCTTCTTCTGAAGACAGCAGGGGCCTGAAAGTCTCTCTCAATGAAGAAAAATGGAAGCATCCACCCGCCTGCCTGCTCCATGGGAAGGTAGAAGCAAAAGAGCCAGTTGGACAGGACTACCCAGCACAGCAAGTTGCTGTGGAGACACTTGGGTTCAGGCCATTTGTGAGAAATATTTCATATATCTTTTGCCTGTGGGAATTACAAAGTAAGCAAAAAGTTAATTTTGGTACTGATGTCATCTTCCCCTTAAAATCCAAGGTTAGTCCTAAGACTTCAAGTCAACAGAAGGAACAAAATTAAAAGAAGCCATTGTCAAGGACTAAACTGGCCACTAAAAACATGAAGAAGCTATCTTTTCAGCAGCTCTGATGAGCATTGCTATTTCATGTTGTGATGGCTTTAATCATATGCTGGATGTTTACAGACATAATGGAGGTATTTCTGCCTGGAGGTGGATAGTACAAAATTGAGAGAAAGAAGAAAATCGGAGCTCTCTATTCAAATATATGTCATAGCAGAAGATGACATTTATGAGGGATATTAGGAAAGATAAGGGCATGGTCCTTTGGAATAGAGGAGAGAAGATATAATGCTTGGTTTTATTGGCCTCCTTGAATGAAAGCAGAGAGTGAGGCAAACTAGTAGGTAGCAGAAGAAAAGGGAGAATGTATGAGATTTCACCCTGGTTTTTGGTTGCATCCTCAAGCAGTTTATATGAAGCCATTTAGACCTACAGAAGGCAACTTCTGCACATTTGTTTCCTTGGACACAGTGCTTTTCAGGCTATGGATCTCTGATCCCTAACAAATATAGCTAATGTCTCTGTTACAGAGGATGTAAGAGTTGCTTATACACCTAAAAATAGACCAGACATCACAGGCTACAGATTGAGAGCTACTGCACAAATACATACTTACATGTAATATTCACCATCACTACTTTGTCGAAATAAATGAATGTAAAGCCTACCCCCTGACATCTCTGCAGAGTAAAAAGAAATAATTTAATTCCTGTTTTCAAGTTTTCAAGAAATGGAAGATAGATTTAGAAGACATAGTAAGCAGCTATTTCATTGCAAAGCCAGAAAAAAAAAATCTGTTACAGAAAAATTGCAAGTTACTGCCTAGGGCACAAGAATCTGACATGTCAGTCTCCAGAAATGAAAACGCACTCCTGACATTCAAGCTTTTCCTGAAACATACATAGTGAGATTTTATCTAGTATTAAAAACATTTTTTTGAAGCTTAATGTGTTACAGAAATAATAACTTGCCTTGTAAAGAAAATTTATACTAATTCACTACCTAATTTTTTCTCATTAATTCAGTGTCATGGATGCTGGTTTGTATCAGTTGACACTAAGTGGGACAAAAATATATAATATCAATGCAAAAGGAGTGATTAAATACTCCAAATAGCACTTACAGCTACTATACTCAATATTGGCTGTCTTGTAATTTAACAATCAGTGTATAATTCAAGGCTTTCAAAATATACCTGCACACCAGCAGATTCATGGAACCAGTAAGCAGGACAGAAAAGCACAACTACCTCCTTTTTTCACTGAAGACTAGAAAATTATAATTGCAATTTGGTTTATTTAAGGGCAATTTTCAACAGCTAAAAAATTGAGTAGGGTGCAAAGGTCAGGAACAAAAGGTTATAGTGAATGAGTTGACATCAGACTGGGGACCTGTTACAAGTGGGGCTCCACAGGGCTCCATTTTAAGCCCTGTGCTCTTCAAAATCTTCATAAATTACTTGGATGCCGGACTGGAAGGGATACTAAGTGAGTTCACAGATGATACAGAGCTGGCAGGAGCTGTTGCCTCCATTGAAGGCAGGAAGGCCCTGCAGAGAGACCTTGATAAATCGGAGGGCTGAGGAATCACCAGGTGTATGAAGTTCAGCAATGGAAAATGGTGGATTCTGCTCCTGGGATGGGACAATCTTGGATGCACAGACAGACTGGGAAATGCGATGATGGAGAGCAGGACCATGGAAAGGAAGCTGGGGGTTCTGGTCCATGGCATGTTGACCATGAGCCAGCAGTGCCCTGGCAGCCAGGAGGGCCAACCCTGTCTGGGGGGCATCAGGCACAGCATGGCCAGCCAGTCAAGGGAGGGGATTGTCCTGTTCTACTCTGCTCTGCACTGGGGCAGCCTCACATTGAGGGCTGGGGGCAGTTTTGGGTGCCGCAAGAAAGACATTAAATTATCAGAGAACATCCAGAATAGTGCCACAGAGATGGTGAAGGGCCTTGAGGGGAAGCCATATGAGGCTGGCTGAGATCAGTTGGTCTGTGGGACACTGAGGGGAGACCTCACTGCAGTTACAACTTCCTCATGAGGGGAAGAGGAGGTGCAGACACTGATCTCTTCTCTCTGGTGACCAGTGACAGAACGCAGGGAATGGCCTGAAGTTGTGTGAGGGAAGGTTTGGGTTGGATATCAGGAAAAAGTTTTTCACCAGAGGGTGGTTGGGCCCTGGAACAGGCTCCCCACGGAAGTGGTCACAGCATCAAGCCTGAAAAAGTTCACAAAGCATTTGGACAATATGCTCAGGCACAAGGTGTGACTCTTGGGGATGGTCCTGCTTCAGGGCCAGGAACTGGACTCGATGATCCTTGTGGGTCCCTTCCAACTCAGCAGATCCTGTGATTCTGTGAAGGTTGCTGATGTTTTGTGTTGTGGATGCAGGCAAACCCCGTGGGAAGAAGTGACGATGTCTGACTCAGTTCAGAAGGCTGAATTATTTCTTTATTATAATTATGGTAAAATACATTAATATACTATATAAAAGGAAGATACTAAAAACTACATACTACTTTCTCCTACTCTAACTCTAATCTAACTAACTCGTGACCCTGCTTGCAAGAGTCCAGGCACAGGTGGATTGGATTGGCCATCAGGCTCAAACAATCCTCACCAGAATCCAATCAAGTACTCACTCCAGGTAAACAATTCTCCAAACACATTCCACATAGGAAAAACAAGGAGCAGAAATAGAAATTGTTTTCTCTTCCATTTCTCTCTGTGCACCTCTAGGAAAAATCCTAAGAGTGAGAGAAATGTACTTGCCACAGTTTTGTCTTCTATTCAAAACTCACATTAAAAGAAAGGCATTGGAAAACTTCTTTCTGCTTCTCATCTCTTCATCACTTAGCTGAATTTCATGGGCCTTGTTTATATTCTGGATCAGTCAAGAATTTCTTGTAGAAGTGCAAAGGGAGGAAAGTCCATGTATTTCTTTAGGGGGGAAAAAAAGACAAAGACCAAAGTATTTTGGCACAAAACCAAACAGTATATACCATTTTTGCCAAGTCATCTGAGAACTGGTTTAGATTCCTGATGTCCCCAGCTTCAACGTAGGAAATTCACTGCTTGAGCCACATCTCTGTCTGTGGTTGTGGAAGAGTGGGAGCAAACTTCTTTTAGATAATTAGATAATGACAAAATTAGATATTAGAATTAGATAATGACAAAAGGAGACCAACTACACCATGAAATATCAAATCAGGCTACTGAAGCAAAATGCAAGAGCAGCCAGGTTTAAAAGTATTTCATACACGCCTCTGACATACTCCCAGAATCAGATATGGATATTCTTATAAGGTCTCATATTTCTGCTGAAAAAACCTCAAACATTTTGTGATACAATTTCTGACCATTGGTTTCAGCCATTGAGATGAGTTATCCACCTCATACACAGGTACTATTAATATTTAAATGTATTAGTTTAAAGGACTATTTGAAATGCTAATGAGCTGGGATACATGTAACATGCTTCTATTTACTTATGTGGAGACTTAGCTTTATGGGTATAACATTCTTCTACTTTTTTTTTTTTTAAGTGGGAAGGGAGTAAATTTTGCTTTAACACTGTCCTCAACCACAGATATTTTTAGAAAGCTTTTTTTGTATAACACGTGCTCTTGAAATTTTCAATGTAGGCTCACAAAAGTAAGTGAATGAAGTTTTCTCTTATATTGAATGTGTCTCTAATAACCATCTCATGAAATTCACATATGCAGCCTACAGCATAAAGGTCTGTAATTATCTGACAGCTACTTTTTGGACTTTTTTTTCATGTATTCCTTCTTGTGAAAGTCATAATTGCTTGTTATCACTTCTATGCTGTTTGCTTTACTCAGTGAGCTTTTCAAGCCAGATGATGTCAACATGGTGATGGTAGAAGATGCATCATAATGAAAACCTCCTTTTCTTCACTCCTAAATGGGAGACCAACAAGAACAAATGAGAAAATGATTGTGTGTCTCATAGCCTGGTTAGACAACAGAGGGGTCACAGAATCAGAAGCTCATGCACTGGTGTAATTTGTGTGCCATGGTGATTGTAAATAGTCCCTATGTATTAAGGGACTAATACAGGCTTGGTGCTGGCCAATGACTAAAAGAACAGCTGGCTGCAAGGAAGCCAAGCTCCCTCTCCAACAGCAATACAGACTGTTGCTGTCTATTCTCATATTTTGTGACTAGAGAAGCCCATAGTGTCAGTGGCAAACTCAATAAGCTATTTCAGATCCCATCAGGCAGCTCTGCTGTTTCCAAATTTCTAGGGGATAGCTTCCAAGTTCACCAACCCTCTCCTCTTTTTATGTAGAGTGGGAGGGATGAAGTCTTTTTGAATAAATCATATTTGAAGTTTCTAGGCCAAACCATTCATGAGCTGTTGCATGACAAAAGAGCAAGAATTATTTCATATTGTTCCAGATATGATTGACATAAAAAATTTCAAGCTCCCTACTTCACAAGCTGTTTCTCTGCTTTTCTTGCAGTGTACCCAGAAATAAATTACCCCCCTTCTCAAGACTATACACGTGACAAACTTTTCAGAATATGAAGTGAGAGAAACTGTAAATTCTCAGAAATTCTGCCAGAGAGTGCTTTGGAGGTGCCTTCATATATTATCTAATTAATGGGCTTTTAAATGAAACTTTCTCAGAATAAATAAATTCTCGCTACAGTCTTAATTATGCAGAGGTGATTTCTTCTCACTAATCAAAATCTTGACTGAAGCCCAAGTATTCACAATAGGCCATCATGATCTGATCTGAATCAGTGAGTTGTCACAGGTAGGATGCTAAATTGTCCTTCCTTCATTACATTTAATGAAAATGTGTGTGCCAAGGAAATTGCATTGAATAGAGATGAACAATTAAGAAAACCAAATGTATATCAGCAAGGGGGAAGTGAAAAGTGTTCCTGCTGAATGTGTTGGATGTGTTTAGGCAAGCTTCTAATTTCAAAGCAAAATTCCTGTTGCTTTGTTTTCTAGATTATAACACCAGACCAGAAGCAACTCTGCTGAGATACAAACCTTAAGGGAGGGAAGGATAAGAAAGATATTCCCAAGAGAAAAGTAGGGGTAGGAACAGGGAGAAGGAGTTGCAATGGTGAAATGAAGAATTAGAGGAGAAGGGCCAGCAAACTTATGAGGAGGGAAGATGAGTGGAAAGAATGCTGAAGGGTGACAGAATGATTGTAGTTATAGCTGCCAAATAGGAAAATATTTTATTTTATTATTTTCTCTATGTACACAGAATGCACATAGTCATTCTGTCTGTGTGACTTCGAATCCCTCCCCCAATGACTGTTGAACCTGCTGCCTGGTTTCAATCCAATTTAATAAAAATGAAAGAGACATAGGGAATAATTAAGTTTTTAATTTTTAATGCAAATAACTGCCTAGTTAAAAGAGACTTTGAGAGCCATAATTGTAAGAAAAACTGCAAGAGAAGTCAACATTTTACTGGACAGTAGAGCATCCATGCAGAATCCATCATGGATCAACTGCCCAAACACAGGCAACACTTCAATCAGAAGTTATATTCCTCTGGAAATTGCTGCTGAGCACAATACACAAATCCAAATAGCTTATTCTGGCATTCATTTATTTGTTTTCATCGATGAAAACTAAAGTAGCCTCCCTGAGTTTTCAAAATTATGTTGATAGACTAAGATTTCAGTGCTGTGGCCTCTGCAATTAGTATGCAGCCCGGGAATTCTTCCTCAGACATAGAAACTATCTTTTGGATGTGACTACTACTGACAACGTACAAAGAAGTTCCCCATACCTGTGTTTAGGATGTTTAGGACTGCCATAGCATATATCTACTGAAAAATACAAAGCTCTGAAGTTGCTGACACTTAAATGGCTAGATATAATGGAATACATAGCTTAACATGAAACTAAGGTCAGATAGTTCTCTTTATACCTGTACAGATACACTCCTGGTTAATTCCAGTTAATTTAATTATAAATATTTACAATAAAGCTTGCAATTTTCAGCCAAATGCTACCTGATCATAACAGACACAAACCTTGCACTAATTTGGTTTACTTTGCTAGAAGAGATTTAAGCACTCTGGACGAGATCCTCAGGTAGTGAAAACCACAGTTTCTGTGCTGATTTTCATTAATGATGCCAATTAACATTAGCAGAGAATGTCCCTTCTTTTGTTTATTCACCATGTCTCTCATTATCCCTCATCACGGCTCCTAATATGGAAACAGCCTAATGAGAAATATTCAGTTCATACAAAACAACAAGAAGAAACCCACATACCCACCAGCTGCATTTCTTTCCCTCTGCCCTTTATCCAGTTTCAATTTTCATAAAGAAAATAGACTATAAAACCCTGAAAGGAGTTTTCTTTCTGCAAAGAAAACACTGCTACAAGCACACAGTACGATTGCTAGATAATTCATATAAACTTTCAAGGCCACAGGAGTATATTGGTCCTTTAGCTCCAAAAGACACAGTTCATATTCTCTCCTTCCTCAATTTTTAATGCTCAGAATCCAGGGTTTTTTTCACTCTCCCAGGTTGAAAATATGCTTGTAATTACTATTCAAGCCCCTTTCCTATTTCTAGAATATTGTGTCTGGGGTTTGAAAGACATAAGGGAGTAAGATGCATGACTCTCTGAGGCTGCTTTGAAACTTCAGCTCATGGCACTCAGAGATTCTTTATTAGGTAGTGTGTACATACATCCCATATAGGCTCATAAACCATGTTGCTAAACACCAACTTCTATACATGAATTCTCCCTAGATTATATCTTCTATGCATTTCATAATTCAAATGGATTGGATTGATCACTCTGACTCTAATAGATATAGTATTGTGCTGCTTCACCACATAATACTGGTACAAAATTTGACCATCCTCTGACATAACCAAAATAATCCTCTGATTATAGTCTATTCAGAGTCCTTTACAAAATCTTTGGGAAAAACCTGTAATTGAACTCCAATGGTGTACTTCTTTCAGAACCAAAGAGCAGAAGAAAGGTTATAAAGGAAAAACGAATTAAGAAACTATGATGGTAAATGATGGAGGGTTATGTAGCGATGGGGTACATGGTGGCAGATTGCAAACCATTCATCTTCAGCCATTCTGACTTTTTTGAGCAGTAGAATGTCTGTAAAGAAAGCAAGATAATGGTTTTCTGATCACTAGCTGGACTGTAGCAAAGTGCATAACAGCCATAACTCTTCTAGTGAAGCTTTTTGTTTGGGAATAATGCAAATTATCCTCATTACAATCAGATGGGATGGTTGTTAATATCTTTGCATAATTAGAAGCTATTTTCCTTAAATACAGTTTATGCATGAACTTTCCAAGGAGATTTATCTACCGGGGTAATACTGAGTCATTTTCATCTGGAGGGACATACTGAAGGTTACACATATCAACATTTTAATTTAGTTTTAAAGATGAACCACCTCATGCCCTACTTATGGTAAGAATTTTGATCCCAATCCAGGTATGTACTAAGGGCACTTTGCTAAATTCAAGTGCATGAGTGGTCCCAAGGGCAAACATGCCAAAATGAATTTCAAAGCCATAAATGATCAGCACCCAGCAGGAATTATGCCTCCTCACTGCAATGTTGAAGTGCTTCCTATGCAATTGTGTTTGCATAACAAAGTGTCAGATGGAATAATTTTCTTGCTTTGCAGATAAGCCCACCTTTGCTTTCAGAATAAATCACTTCTAGGACTAACTATGAAGAATAAAAATGTATTGGTGAGAGAGAATCTTAAGAGATTTGATCCAATCTCAGTTAAAATATTCTTATGCCATGTATCGTGTCCGCTGTAGTCCCAGCAAAGCCAGTGACAATAAAATATTTTCAGGGATCTGTCTATAACTCACTTCCCCTATTCTGCATTCAAGCAAGACCTAGGATCAGAATTGCAATTCTCTGCCTCTGTTGGCTACTAATTTTTGTGCAGAAGAGCACAGCTCTGCCCAGGGCTTCTGAAATGCCAAGAACAAAGAGTAGGTCTGCATCCAAGTAGTTGTATCAACTTCAGTGGTGCTTCTAAACATAAGACTGGAGTGTTGAAAGGTTTTGGATTGAAAGGTGATGTGAGCCAGTATAAAACAACAAATCTCTTAGCATAGGCTAGATGCAAAGAAAAGCTTTTCAGGACAATGCATGCTCTGAGTAGAAAGCCCATCAAGTGAGAACATCAACAGAGAAGAAAATTGACCCCACGACTGGTCTTGTATTCTGAAATCATCATTGCTCAGCCATACTAGTGAGACCCTTCAAAGCCAGAGCTACCAAGATCATTGTGATTTTATTTGGTTTGGCATTTGTTTTGTGGTTGTTAGTTCTTTCTTTCCCATATAAATGGCTTCAGCTGTCCATGAGACTGTAGTTATTGTTTATTATCCTTGCACAGCTTGTGCCTAAGTACTTTTAAGGACAAAGTACTTATCGGTCTACCATAAGGCAGGAAGATAAAACAGAAAGGTGTTCTTTAAAATAAAAAAAAAGTCTTGAAACAGGGCTTGAGATCTCTTGTGAAATCATCAACCTTGACTGTGAACCCTGCAATGAGTTTTTGATAAGGGTGGTGAATACAAAGGAGGGACAGTCAGCAAAGGAGGGACAGTCTGCCTTCTTCCCACATGATGCCTTGGGCAGGGGGACAAGCTGCTGCAGACAAGAACCCAATTCTGTTTCCAGTGTGACAACTCATCATTTCTGGGAAATAAAATGTCCCAAGTTCATCTCCAGAGGGAGACCAAGAATAGTCAAAGAAGTTGAAAAAGATAAAAAACAACAGGGAAATCACAGCAGTTAAGAAGGTCGTACTGTTTCAGGACTGTGGAGGGAAGAGATTCATTCAGGGAAAATTAGCTGAAAGAGTTGTGGGTGGCTGCTGTGAGATTCTGATCATAGTACCTGCCTCTGGAATGATTGGCTGCAGACCTATGAGCAGCTTTTATGAAATGGTTTTCCCAGTAATTTTTTTGATCTCACAGATGCCCGTAGATTTGGGAGCATAGTGGCAAGTAGAGTATGTGCTGCTTTCATTTCAAGGAGCAGGAAGTTTTGCCATCGGCTATCTGCTGTTCAGGGGAGGTAGACTTTGTCACTCCCAATTTCTCCACAAGGGTTTTGGTAGAACTGTGATGTAGGGATTTCTGCCACAGGGAGCATGCCATGTCCTATCCCTTCCTCTGCCAGGATGCTGACTGAGACATTTCTTGGGAGCAGGAGGCTCCAAAGATATCACAGGACCATTGAACCTGCTAGGAGGTCCTGCCTTTCCTTTAAGCTCTTCAAGGTATGAAGAAGGCCTCCAGAGGTGAGAAAGGAAAGGTTCCCTCTCACAAAGTTCACAAATTGTGGTTTTCCTAGTGGCTCCAAAGGGAAGTTTGAACCTCTGAGCTGGAACATTAATTGCCAGAGCTAAGACTGGGTAAGATAAAGAAAGAAGTGACACTGTATATTAAAACCTGTCTTTTCATATCTCTCTAGACATAATGTGACTTGGCATCACATCCTCATCCAACAGAGCATCCAGAGATGGCAAGGGAAATAGCTTGTGCAAGCAGTTGGAGATGCTGAAACCCCCAAGTACATCAGGGACTCAGCAAGCTAAGGGGCAACTCGAGCTCCCAGCACAAATATTGCTCACAGCTGAAGTGAGAAGAAGAGGCTGCCTTCTGGGGACACCATTCAGGGTCATGAGGTCACACTCACACAGAAATCAAGAGGCCTTGGAAAATCTTTCTTGCTGTGACCAAAAGCATTGGACAGAGGTCAGATCCTTTAGGAGCCAGACATGGCCTTATGGGACACAAGAGATTGGAAGTGCTGGCAGCTTCCAAGGTACCTGTGGTATAGCAGGAGCTGGGGTTGGGGCCAGACAACGTGACCAGGACTCATGTCACTGCTTCCACCTGCCACCTATCTCCAGTCTGCCTGATTCCGGTGGAACATCGGGCAGCTGTGAGATCCAGTGCATGGTTATAGCTTACATCTCTCTGCAAAAATGGACCACTGTATAATGGGCATTGAAGGGAAAAACTACACCATTCATGTTGTTTAAAGTAGCTTAGTACTGTGACAGTACTTGGCAGTACTAAAGTAGCTTGGTACTGTGTTGTTTTACTTAATGACATGTAATTAACTGCCAGTCAGTTATATATTCAGGATCAATATCAGCAATACAATGGGTAAATAAGATCAGGCTTTTAAAAAATATTACTATGCAAACCCGATTTTGCAGCATGTATTTACTAGTCCAAATTTTCAAACTACACATCTGCCAGTAGGATCCCTCATCACAAAAAGGACATGCAAGTTTCCCTTTTCCTTTGGGGGCTACAAATGTTTGAGTGTTTAGGTGTAACCTTATCCTTCCCTATAACCTGTTAGTACTGATGCAAAAGCCCCCCATGAGACCACACACCTGTGTACCCCTATGTACCAGGCTGCTCCAGGGGTGCTGTGAGGATGCAGCTCTCTCTGGCACGGCATGAGGTCACAATCCCACAGGGGACAACTCCTTGCACAGTCAGTCCAAGTTGTTTTGCCATCAACTGTGCCTTGTACTAGCTATTTTGGTATGGTGAATATGTAAAGTGATGTAATGTGTTTTGTTTGCTAACTTGTTTCTTTTAACCAGTCAACAAATGTTTGCACTTAGTTGTTTTGCAGATTCAATTGTGAAAGTTAATAGGGAAAAGCTCACGTGGCTAAGTTATGTTTGTGGTCTCTCCTGGTCACTGGCTAAGGGTGCAATGTATGTGTGAGGAGAAGAAATCATGTGGGAAAGAAAGAGCTTTTTTTCTTTTACAGTAGAGAGGATATTCTCTAAATCACAGTTGTATTTTCAGTACCTGAAAGAAAAGATGCTTCCTTCTATTGCAGTTCTTCCATATGAATGTAAATATTTAATTCCTCAAAAGCTCAGTACCTGTTTTTTTAAATGTGACTTTAATAAAAAGATATTTTCCTTCAAGTGGGTTGTTTAATCTTTAGTGAGAAATTGAATGCATGTAATATAGATTATAGTAAGGTAATGATTTTAAAATAGTCCCATCAAACCAGTTATTGCCCTGAGGTGTTACAAATAAATGAAAATGAACTGACTGTGTAATGATCATATTTACTGTTTTCTTACTGTAACTGATAAAGGTTCCTGTGTCTGTGTAGTCTTCTGGTAACCCTCTTTGCCCCATGACTTAAGAAAGCCGAATATATACATACTTACTCAAAATCCCAAAGCAGGGAAGTTTTATGAACAGGAGGAGAAAAGAAGGGGCTGTAGTGACAGTAGGGATAAAGCATTGGGGGCCCATGACAGACTTCAGGTGAACAAGCTATTCCTCCCATTTCCAGTGCACGCTCCACTACTAAGTCCCACATTAGAGCCTGGTTTCACACATGTGTGATGTTGGACAAAGTGAGAACAAGCACTGTTAGAAATACCATGTCTCCTGAGCATTCGGGCCAAAGCTATCAGCTACATTTTAGCTGTTCAAGGGGATAGTTACAGATGCAGCTCATGGAATGGTTCTGCTGCTTATAATGCTGCTCTGTGCCCAGGGACTGGGGCATGTGTTGAATAGGCTTCTATTAGGCATCTCTGAAAGCCAAGATGCAATCACTTTGTAAAATTAAAGCTCATTTCCTCCACTGTTAAAGACAATGTACACGATCACTGCCACCAAGTGATTATATTTAAAGTCAAAGGATGCAGAGGGAATGCCAATTCTTTTGGTCTGCATTCAGTCACAGCTGCAAGGGATTAAGGATTGTTTAAAAATCTCTTAAACGCCTGCCAAAAGTTGACAATCACTAGAACCAATAGGTGCTTATCATTCCATGCATTGTTCGAGATATTAGAAATTACACAGCCACAGATGACCACATTCTTCACACAAAAGAAGTGTGTGGGAAGTCCAGCAGAAAGGATTTGAGGTCCTTCCATCCACTTTTACTATGTTCATTGCTGGAAGCCTTTTCATCTGCATCTTCAAGCATCTGCATGGAAGCAAATATTAACCCAAATTTTTCTGTGGCTAGACCCAGCAAGACTGGAGAAATCTACAGAGAAAGTGAAGAGTAGAAAGAAACTTGTGTTCCTTTCCCTTCACCTCTTTGTATATGTATATGCATCTGTGTCTGTGCCTCAGGTTGCAGCACTTCACATTTTCTTTAGAACCCATTTTCCAAAATGTGCAGTTTTCAAGCAGACCATCACTTCTCTTTGCAAAACTTTGCAAAAATTCAGTTTTTTCTTTTAAGCAAGATGAAGGGGAAATTGGTCGTTTTGCAAAGTAGATTAGCAAAGTAAAGGTACACAGCACCAGAGTAACTGGCAGTGCAGGGTAGAAATTGCAGGGTTCATGTGAAGTCAGAAGCAGACTTCAGGATTCAAAGGAGTTTCGATTTCACCCCTCTCTTTTCACTTGGTTAGCCTTATCCATGACAAGCTAGGTTTTCAGGTGAAGATGCTTTTCCACTTCATTGTTGGCCAACAGGTGTATTTTTGTGAGAATATTTGAGGAAAATCTGTTCAATTTTCTCAGCGCTGGGAGAAGAGCCCTATTTACTCATCGCACTGGGTCTTGTGTCATTTCCTGCAGCAGGCTGAAAAGAACTCCCCTCAGCACGAAAAGAAAATCATCACAGTGTCTTTCCCTCCTTACACAGAGATAATGAAAAAGCTCCTAAATCTGCAGCTCAGGGTGTCTGTTGTGAGATTGCATAAGGTGCACGTCCATGTTCAGCCTGCAGAGAATGGGCTAGATAAGGAAATCTGAAAGACTTAAATGTCGCTCACAGTCAATCAGCATCAACCAGGAATTTCGGCAGACCTAATCGACCTTTTGTGACACCACAATAAATATACGCTCTGCCCAAAATAGCTTCCTCTGGGACAATTTGCATGAGAGATATGCATGCATTCACATCAAACTGAGCAGCTTCAGATGGAGAAGCTTAAAAGCTCAAGTGGTGAAACTTTTAATAACTCATTTCAGCTCCCTGCCCCCAACTTTTCCATTAATATTCCCACATTCTCTCCCCTTTAAATAGGAACATTAAGTGCAAATAAATAAAACATTAGGCTGATAAAATTACTTATATTGTGGCAGCAGCTGGAGGCCCTGATAAATACCTCGTGATTCTAGGTCCTGTATGAACAGGCAGCACAGAGACAGTGCTGGCTCCAGAGACAGAAAGCTGAAGTTTCTGACAAGGTGCAAGTAGCCAATGGGGAGGGAGGTGAGAAATGATTGAACAGAACAGGCAGCTGTATTTTCTTCCATTAGGAAACATGGAACACTTCAGGGGTTTTCACTTTATGTTCTTTATTTGTATAAGTAGACATAAGCTATTATTTATTGCACTATATATTGTAATTGAAGGTTCTTCAAACATGCTGGGTGTTATGAAAAATTACTTTTCAGAATAACAGGGTGAGTGCCAAAAGCTTAATACTCCTTTGGACTCCAGTTTGCTATTTGTCAACAGGGAAAGAAACTTCTACGTGTAGCTGTTCAGAAAAGCTATTAACATGACTTCTGGACTGTGTTTTTAATTATCCAAGCAGAATTTGTGTAAACAAGCTGGACAGTCAGTGAAGGAATTGTCACAGTAATATGGATCAGAGCATTGCAGCAAAAGGCAGAGTTGCAAATGTTCCAGGGTGGTGGGAGCAGGCAGTGCTGGTCACCAGAACCTGACAAATTGTACGTGTAACCCCAGATTCTGTTGGAACACACATTGGGAAAAGAGAACATTTGAATTTTTATGTAACTTAATGTTTCTGAATGAAGAATTCCATCTTTGTGATCTCTCTTAACAGTGCAAGTTGCACAAGGAGCCTTCTGTTATATGGTCACTGAGGAAAATGTAGATTAGAGTAGAGTAGTAGAGTAGAGGAGAAAAGTAGAGTATTTGTCCTTTTGCTTAAGAGGGATATTTCTACAGACAATCTAAATGGAGTAAGATATTATAATCATTGGTATTTGACAGTGGCTATTGCTATTATCCAATATTAACTTGCAAAGAAACTTGCATCAATCTTTGGCTTTCTTTGTTAAATAAAAGAAATGTCTCTGATCACTCTGTCAGTCCATTCACACACAAAAAAAATCCAGAGCCATTTTCTTTAAATGCATCTTACTTTGAAGAAGAGGTCTCAGTTATGTTTTGATCATTCAAGCTTCACCAAAATACATACTCGGAAAGATCTTTTCAGGGTTGCCTATGAGCAAATCTGGCATGTGAGCCCTGTGCAAAGAAGCACACTCTTATCCATGCCCTCCAGGGCAACAAAGGCTTCAGCTGGAGGTTTCATATTCTAAAATTACTGTAAATTGTGTCACGAGACACAAGTCAGTGAAAACCCAGGCTTTGTTAGCCATACTGCTCATGGGACCAACTTGATTTTTAATATGAGAATGAAAAAAACCTATTAAAAACCTAACTTTATACTCTGAAATTGGTTCTTTTCTGTTCTGTGTGAAAATTTGCATGTGGTTATGCTAATCTGGGCTTCCCAGTATGGGAGCTGCATATCCTGTTTAATGGTAACCACACTTAAGAACAAGACTCTGAATGTGGTCTCCCCAGTGCTGAACTCTTTTGAAAAACTGCAGACTTCTATTTTGGGAGCCTAATAAAGACTTAGAAGTCCAACTCCTGGCACTTCTTTGTGCAGATCTTTGTCCTTCATGTGTCAGTTATAGTACTCGGGGTCTCTGTGCCCATGCTGTCAGGGTATTGTAGGTACACACTGCAGGTGGCTTTTCCTGCATGATCCCCTTCATGCAATTCCTCCAGAATGAATTTCAGGGCTTGGCTAGAAGAAAATGCAGGTGCTGTAGAGCAATGTGTCTGTGTCAGGGTAGAGTGCTGCACTTCTACTTCTTAAAAAGCAGCTTCTGTAGGGACCCTACCTCCCTGGGTTGTGACTCCTCAGCCTGGCGAATTCCACACAGCATGCATTTGCTCAGTCCTTCTGGTTGGATTTCACTTTTGTCCACAGCCATTTCTAGCCTCATCTCTCTGCATTACCATGTTCCAAGCAGTGAGTGATAGCTGGGTTACTGAACTGAACAAAGGACCTCTTAGGAAAATCGGCCCCTCTTTCCCTCTGCTTCTTTCTGGCCAGAGAGATACTCATTAGTTCAAGTGATACTGTGAACTTTATCACTTTAATGTATTGCCTCCTCTTTATGTTGCAGTAAGAAAAAATGATGCTATCATTATAAGCCTATCTATTAAAAGAACCATAGAATAATTACTTTGGAAAACTTAAAAAACCCAAAAAACTAATGAAAAACCTCTATTCTCTTTCAGATGAGTTAAATTGTGATTCTGAAATATCAGTAGAAAGCTGAGACACAGAGAGAGCATTAGAGTTCGTTGCTGATGTTGGAAACAACTGTTGAGAGCATAAACCTTTTTCTCCTGCAAAGCTAATCCTCTGTCAAACTCAGAACAACCAACAACAGCATTATTTTGTGTGGGGTGGCAGAACGGCAGGGTGGATTCTAAAGTAGAAACCCTGTGACATGGCTTACAGCAGTGTTTTGGGCTGGTTTGCAAGCCCTCTTCTTTAAGTAGTGCAATGACATGTGGTAAGAAGTTGCAGCACCACCAGCTCTTACAATATGGTCACTCACAAAGAAAGGAGCGAGCTGAATGCTCCATGCATGAAATGATGCTCTAGAGCAATGTAAGGATTTGTGCCACATCAGCAGGGGTCATTTTACAGGTGTTGCACCCAGAAGTGCCAAAGACTGCCACCCTGAAAAAGGAGAGTTCTGATTTCAAACCACTACTGAGAAGCTTGCTCAGCCTTTGAAGGTCAGTTCCATTAGAAGAGAGAAATAAGCTTGGAGAGGGGACAGTTATCTGTTACTTGCAATTCTCTTATAAATAATGAGGAACAGGGAGAGTGAAGTCCTGTCCTTGCAATAAATCTTGAATAGTGGATGGGCTGAAAAAAATTAGAAAGTGATAAGGAAAAAAAGCAATATTTGTAAGCACAGTATATTAAAGAGAAAAAAACTCAATGTAATGGTGGAGGAAAGGACAAAACAATGAAGAAATTTTATGGAATCATGTTTAACTCCCATGTTTTTACCTGGTGATTCTTCAAGTTCGTAATATGCCAAAACTTGGTCTTTTTTAAGGACCTGTTTTAGAAAGCTCCATCTTCATGAAATATGACATGAAAGTGAAAAGCAACAAGTGAAGAAGGCACTGTATTTTATATCTTACTCAGGTGTCCAAGCCAAATGGTCATCATGCTCCTTAGAAGAAGGGTGTCCAACATGTCTATCTTTCTGCTAACAATCTAACATAAAGACAAATTCAGCAACTAGTTTCTTCTTCCCATAGGGTTCTCTGGAACATATATTAACAGAAAAGTAATCACAGAAAGTTGAAGTAGATCAAAAATCAGGAGCAAGGAGACTGGAAACAGACTAGAGAGAGTAGGAAACATGAATATTAGAAGATGTGTCTTGAGAAGCTTATGAAGGGGGTTATTTAAGAGGGTGCCCATGATACCAAGTGATGGAGCTCTCAGTGATGGAATGCTAAGGTCCAAATACTCTGGTAATCATCTCTCACATTTCTCTTCCTTTTATTTCTCTCCTTCTCTACATTTAGGAAAACAGGAAGCACATCAGCTCACAGGAACACTTCCAAGAGATATTTTCCCTAAAATAGACCTTCTTCATTGAAGGAGTCAGTGCTTTAGCTGCAAGATGGCTTTTACCAAAGAGCACTTTGCATTGAAAATATACTGAATTTCTAACATATGCTCTGATGGAGAGAAGCTCTACCTCAGCTGACACAGAGCAGATTACAGTATGCTGTTCCCGATTGTTCCAGCACAAAATTAGCTCTACCTTTCACAGTAATTAATTGCTTTTCTACAGGGGAAAAAACTTTGTCACTTGGTTTTGAGTGAGTTTCATCAGATATACTCTCCCCATCCCTGTTTTCATGGTAAAGACTGAGCTGTTCTGCGATTACTCCTTTCTCTATCACAATCTCAGTGAAACAGACAACTTAAAGCTGCTGAAGCTGAAGCAACAACTTCAAGCAGACAAAGCTAAGTTACCACACTTTTCCTTCCCCTGATCATCATTCATGTCAATGAGTGTTTCTAGGAGTCAGAGAGGGAACTTATATGATGCAAAGGCTGAGAGAATGAATTGGAGGAGTAAAGAGAACAAGATTTAGATTTTGGAAGTAAGAAAGTTGTTATTCATGGAACCTGATTACTTGTCTCTGCCACATTTCATGCTTTTTTTACCTGATGCTTTAAAGGAAGATGTAAAGTGCTTTTAAGCTATTTTACGAGCACTGAGCTGACAGCAGTGGAGGCCAAAGCTTTCCTTTTAACCTCTCAGTGCAGAACAGGCTGTGGTATCCTGTCCCTTATTGTACCAAATCATCTTTCCAAGTCCACTCATAATGTTTAGTGATGGCTTGAAAATGTAATGTTTGGCTATTGTGGAATTTATATCTAGTTGGCAGTTCCTCTTTTTCCTGTTTTTTTTTCTGCTGCAACAGTGGCTATTAGAGACATTTGTGGTGTTAGTAAATATAAAACTTCAGAAGAATGGTATCTAGGGCTATCCTTGACAATTTTTCCATGAAAAATTTTCTTTCCGAAGTTCAGCATACCATCTTGTAAATTGTGTCTTCTGAATAGAAGAAGGAAAAGTGCAGCTATTCTGAAGATGTTAAATGAAAAGAGACTGTTTCACCTCCAAAACATCCATGTAGTGAGCTGAGGTACAGTAGTTCAGGACCCCACACTCTACATTACTTCTCTAGGCTGGACTTCTATGGATCCAGGTCCCATTTTCCAATAGGATGATGCAACTGGCATGAGGCATCACCAGCTTCTACTAAGTTGGAGAAGATGATGCATAAAATCATGAGATGTCATTCCCATAGGAAGCTGTGTAAAGTGAGAACTATGCAGCAGCAGGCACCTGAATTACAGTTTCAGTAACATTTCATAAAGAAAACATTTGAATTTTGAAAATACATACTTAGTGTTTTGATTTCTTTGACTTCAAAGCATTAAACCTCTACATGTTTTCAACAAAGCAGACTTGTTTGTAGTCACGTCAAAACTTTCAGCACTGTGTTTTCCACTGAGGCCTGGCAAGAGGCAAGCCATGAGCACTTTGCATGTACACTAATAAAACAACAAAAACTCTCTAGCAGGTAAAACTGACCAAAGCAAGACAGATGATATTTCCTCTCCTTAAGAAAGTTGCTATTGAAAATAGTATGAAATAATTACCACAATCAATAAAAGGCCAATTTTTTTTTTCCCCAAAAGATTACCTGCAATGGAGCAGATGTAAGATATTTAATCTAGCAATACCTATTAGGGCAATTGGCTGAGAGTCCTTTCAGCAGAGAATGGTAATTCAAAACACTTCAGTTTTGGCTTTTCCTTATCCTTCATGCTTTAGTCCTTGCCCACATGTGCATGCTCCTATGCACACCCATAAACTTTTCTTAAATGTGGACACAATTTTATCTTGGGTGTGATTCATTTCCCAGCATGAAAGTGATTTTAAAAACCCAGGAATGTGGAGGCTATGATAAAAATGAGGGAGTCAGGCTTGCCTTCACTCTGTGGTAACTCTGCTTTTAAGGAGCATTGCCCAAGCCAGGAGTTCTGAAGCAGGGGTTTAATTCCTACTCTTCCATAACCACAGGACACAAGTGGTAAGCTAGATCAAGATAATTCAAGCCAATCAGCTTGCTCAGGGTTGATACTGAAATGACTTACCATCACCTCACCCTGTTTGCTGGGTCTGCTGGGGAATGAGGAGCAAACACAAATCTTCTCAGAGTTTACAGTGAACAGTGTCTCCACCCCTCATGGATGAGTTGAAGGACATCTATATCTGTTGACTACTTGGAGATAACTTCTTCCACCTGAGAAAGGAGTAGGCTCTTCCTCTAAGGACCAAAAAAAGGGGAAACAGATGCCAGCAACTCCTCCACCATTCTCTCTCATGGGCACAATGCTATTATTCCTGTGGCAAGGGGAAAGAGGGGGCCTGAGACTTGTTTTCAGAAGCATATGCAGTGACAGGGCAACTTTCCTTATTTGCCCAGAATGTGCAGTCAGTGGGGGAATCACAAGAGGATGCAACAATTTGCAGGATCAGATCTATGACAGAAGGTCAGATACCAATAATCCATAACTTAGGGCAATTTGGAAAATTCCTAAGAAAAAGTCAAGGGATGCATGTCTGGAGCAAAGACCCATGTGTGTGAGCCATGCTTGCTTTTCCTCCCTGACTCCCTCCTGCTGCAGTGAGGATCAGATCTCTGAGCTGAACCTGGCATTGATGGCAGAAGTGGTCAATCTACATCAATCCAGAATGGTCCAGAGCTGGTGGTTAGAAATCTCTCAAGAAGGACAGGTTAAATTACCATGTCTTATCAAGTTTCTCACTCTAAGGAATTCAGAGACATTTAAAAGGTTATGAAAATGTTACCTGCAGTGAAACAGATGCAAAGAGAAGGGCAATTTTTAGGATGCTCCTTTCCTGAGTATTACCTGTAATCTAAGTCTGAGCAACCTGAGCTTAGCTGGAATCATGGACAGCAAACCAGTTCTTCCATCTCTTTCTCTGCATGTGCTGTTTTGGATCTGAGAGTCAGATGTGTAAAGGCTAGACTTCTCAAGATCAGACTTTTGTCCCTGAATCCTTCCATAACACATGTTGGAAATAATGTTTTGTTTTCCTTTTCTTTCTTCATTTTTTCTTTTTTTTTTCCTTTTTTAACCTAATACACAAAAAAAAAAAACACCCCTCATTTCAAAATTAATTTGGTGCACTATGAATAAAGCGGAACATTGCAAATCATGAAGTTCAAAATTCAGGTGGAGGCTTCAGAACTGCACAGGTGGCCAATGAGTCAGCACTGGCCAAAAGGGCACTTATGTACCATGCCTTTGTCTGCTTGTTGCCATGAGCCAAGAATTAGGACCCCTGAATAAACCACACCAGAATTATGAGCCACTAGTTCAGCATGACAATGCAGGCATAGTCTCTGACAAATTGGCTTGCTCTCTGGCAACCTGAATTAAACAAGATGCAGCATTGGGGATACATTCTTGTTTTGTGGCTTTGTTTAAAGTGAGGTTATGCTGAGGAAAGTGGTGATAAAAATAGCATTTCATGCACTAGGTCTCCCTGACTTAATGGCAGCCCTTATTTTTACTGACACAAATAAAATCTTACTACTGTCAGCACTGTAGTCAGGCAAAAGTGAGTTCTGTTCCATGTTGCCACATCCATCATGAAAACACACACTCCTCCTCCTTTTTGAACCCAGAATCATTGTTGTTAGTGATGATGTATGAAACAGAAAGAACATAACTTGATTTTGAGAAATTGCTTTGAACATATATTTGCTGGCAGGTGAAAGCCTTATTTTTGAGTCTTAAATGAAGCATGTTTCGTATGGAAGTCACTGAGAGGGAATAAATAGGAAGCACTAAGAATTCATTTTACAGACTCACTTTTCAGACCGTAACCATACTTTTAAAAGGAAAATGGGCTGAACTTAAACTCTGATGAAATGCCCTGGAATAACAATCCTGTGGAATAATATTCTTGAGACACTGTACTCATAACTTTTGCCACAGTGGGAGTTTCTTGCTAATTACCAGCCAGTCTAGGGGCCATGTTTCCCTTCCTTTCAGACTCCTCTCTCATGTCAGAATGCCATCTTCAGGAGGGAAGTCCAGAAATGGTGGCAGGCAAAGCCAAATGACTGTAAATGGGCGTGTTAACCTACCTGTTATATGCTCTTGTAGTGCAGTGACTTCAGGTAATAACAAGAACAATTTGTGCCTCTCCACAGTGGCCATTTGAGCTGGGAGGTGAGCTCAGCTTTAGTACAACCACAACAACCTATTGCTGGTCAGCTTGTTGGTCCAGCATCAATATGCTGTAACAAGCAAGGCAACCACTGCATTTTTATCCTGACTCATTGTCCTGAGTGTTTTCTACAGACAGAGAGAACTGAAATTGTGGCATTTCTGAACCCTCTGTCCACAAAAAAAAAAAAAAAATTAATTCAAGACAATCAGCTAGCTCAGGGCTGATACTGAAATGATTTACCATTACCTCACCCTGTTTGCTGGGACTGCTGGGGAATGGGGAACAAATACAAATCTCAGAGTTTACACTGAACAGTGTCTCCAAGAACGGAACTGCTGCCAAGCCTCATGGATGAGTTGAAGGACATCTATATCTGTTGACTACTTGGAGATTACCTCTGATTGCATGAGTCATGTAGATGACATCCTTTGCATTAACTAAAAAAACAGCATGCAGCTAAAAAATATCAAGATGTCACAAGTAGAATAAGCTGAAGTCTACAAAATAACATGTGTATCTGCATGAGAAAGGGAACCAGGCCAGTAGAATCTGCTTTTTTTGAATGAATTTTAAAAAATTCATTCAAATTCATTTCCCCTATTATTTCCATTTCAACCTGCAGTATTTCTTTTCTCCATTTTTTCGTTTTACCCTAATAATCACATTTGCCTTATTTACATTGGAAATCAGACTAAAATATGTTTATAATATGGGGCATTTCTTCTACCCTGTGAACTACTGCAAATCACTGCCAGATGCCACAGTGAAAGAGTGATACAGACAAGCCTGAAATTCCACCAGATCCGTTTGAGACTCCGCTGTTCTGACTGTTGTTAGATGAAACCGTGGTGTATGGTACTGTTTGACATGTGCACACAGCCTTGTTAAAGCCTAAAAAAGGACAGGTTCCTGAGGGAGCTATCAAAGGTGCAGGGTATGTGGTTCTTCCAAGACAGGCAGACAGCAGCCTTCCTGGGACATGATCCTTCTGACCCTTCAGATGTAATTTTATGTTTCTGCATAGTACTTCCCTTTTTACTTTTTTCCTTTTTTTTTTTCCCAAGGTTTAACAAATACTGTTTGTGACTTTTGGGTAAGAAATGTTTCTCTTATTCTCTCCTAGTCCAAGGAAGTAAAATTTTCATGCATTTTCATGCTTTGGATACTGCTGGGCGAAAAAAAATTGCTTCTTCCCTTTTTTCTCCCATGATTTATATGGCTTGTCTCCTTGGGGTTCTAGCTGTGCATTATGCCTCTCATTTTCCACCTTAAGTTTATGACCACTGAGTCTGTCTGGCAAGTGTATGCCTTACATTTGTATATTATAGCACACAGAGGTCTGCTGGTGTCATGAATCTGCACGGGGATCTGTGGCATCCCACAGTCTTTTACAGTGTTTAATGAGCATTTCTCGAAGATTTGCATTTTTGTTTGATGCCTGGGCTGCGTGTGTTTTTCTCAGCAGTGATGATATTCTGACCTGCTGTACAGCGCTGCCATGGCTGTGGATAGACAACGTCTCCTTCATACAACATATGTAACCCTTCTTACTGCAGACCAGTGATTCCCCAAAGAACAATTCTTATGAGATTTTGCATGCGGCTGTGGAAGATTAAAAATTTGGGCTAATCTGGAAGAACAAAGTACTACATTGTCTAGGGCATGCTTCAGAGCCAACATAGCACCACCAAACAAGGGTCCTGCCCTAGAGATTTAACACAAAGATAATACCTGCTGCTGCCCTTGCCAAGAGAGCCCAAACATATTTTTCCTTCAATGTATTCAGTATCTCAGGAGGCTAAATCAATTCAAAAGAATAAGTGTTCTAGCAATTTAACACTAGACCAAAACTTCCTGGTGTTTTCACTGGGGACTTCAGAACATACAGGTTGTTTTCCTCATCAAAGTACACAGGTAAAAACTTAGTACCATCTGAAAACTAGGACTGAATTATCCTGTTTTTTGTCAGGGAGACATGATGAACTCTCAGATGAGTGATTGTACTCCAGAACAAATGTCAGAACTTTTGGTTTTAGGGCAAGAGTTGTTCAAGGTTAGCTAGCAAGTTGTTCATAGCTAGACACAAGTGATTTGAGTTGAAATTACATGTAGAGCTTAATTTTTAATAAGTTTTTAGAATTTCATTCTTTATTTTACATGTGTTCCCTACTGTTGCATTCAAACACCATCCAAGCTCTGCCCACTAGTTTGACTTTCTAGCAGAAAGGACCAGATGGAACATATTTAAGAAAGTCTGTGAAGGGGAAAATAACGTCTTCATTTTGTGGATAAGAGCGGGAGGTTAAAACTTTTGTTAATGGTATCTTTAAGGTGACTATGTTGTCCATGGTTCATTTTTCAGGAGAGAAACTAATTTGGCTTTTATTAATTATGTTGTTAGTGGCCACAGACAGTTTCATTCTTTATCAGAGTAATAGTCTAGGGGAACAGATTTTTGAAGGAAAAGGACAGAATCGTCTGCTCATGGAGCTATTAATACAAGTATCTGTGCAATTACTTTGCTTGAGAGTATCTCTGCTTGAATATATTGGGCAAATTAATCTGCTACACTGTATTTCTGAAACATGTTAGGGCTGAATGTTTAGAATAAATAAAACCCATGTTTATTCAGGCCCACGTTTTGAAAGCTCATTTCAGATGTTACCAACATCACATAATTTTAAGAGTTTTAATTTGTAGAAGTTGCCCTTTTGATCCTGTAATACATCAGTGGTGTCAAAGATGACATGACAGTCATTACTGGTTTTTTCAAGTTTGTTCTTTTTCTTAGGAAGCTGGTATTTTTATTTGGCATTGGAATTCTAATTTCACAGTTGTCCTTCAGGTATTCTGTCTAGCTTTTACCATTCTGGATTTTTCTCCATTTAAACTCTTCGCAGCTCATGCCAATTTATACTGCTGCAGTGTGTTCTGTGTTGCTGGTTTGATGATATAGGGTTGTATCTAATTAGACTTTTGGAAAAAAATATTCAGGCAGAATATAATTGCTTATATTGCATTTGAAGCATCATGTTAAGCTATTTTTCACTTGCAAAACAGGTATTCTAAGTAACAATATATTTTTGGCTGGAAATAAAAGTCACTAGGTGCTGCTGAGAAACACCATAAAAACAGCTTGAATACCTGTTTTGTTTTTGTTTTTTTTTTTTTAATAATTTTTACATTATTTTAGAAGTTCCTGAATTAAACAAGTTTAAAAAGGTGAGAAATATTCTTAAAATTCACAGTAAACTTTTTAGATAGGCATGCAATACTTCTAGTTGCTGTTCATACTGGCATGTTGTTTTTAATTCTGAATATATTGTTACCTCTTACTCAGCTTAACAAAGAAAATAACATAATAATGTACATCTTTTGCTTTGTACTATTTCCCAGACTGGTTCCCCTCTTTTACTGGGAAGTTTCTCATGTCTCATATTCTTCCTAATTTTTCCCATTTATAAAATTATACTGTGAAAAAACAACAAATGTCAGGAAAACCTATTAAGGAATAACATATGTGCAAACAAGTTGTGAAGAAGCTGCTCTCACAACTGTCTTCAACAGCTATTTGGGAAAGAGATTTGCATCTTGGATTAATGTTGCCAAAATAGTAGTCCAAAGTTTGGGCCTAAATAATTTGTTCTGGTTCATCATCTTTGCTCTCCTCCATTGTGAACTGCTGTGCCCAAGCAAAGATAGGGCAGGGAAGTGGAGAGTAGAGATGGGGTGTGTCTGCCTTCATTTGATTTCAGAAATAGTTTCTGAATTGGCAGCAGGCTCAAAGAATAGCAACGAATGGATCAGAGACAATGCAGTGCACAAATCAAGCAAATGTTGCCTGTGTTCTTGCAGGCATCTGAAGGAGTTACGCACTGGCATTAGGAATATTAGAAAAGTTTTTGCTGACTTGAATGCTACTTTGGAAAACAGCAAATGTAAAGATTTATTGCTCTATCCATCTGTAGGTACAGGCAAGGCCTGTTTCAAGGTTTGCCAAGAAATTCCAGTAGAGCAGAGCATAATGGAAATGCATATTAAAACACTGCCTGGCTTGTTTGCACATCTTCGGGTTCAGAACTGCCAGAATAACCAGTTATTGCCTCTTGTAGCCATGATGATGCAAACCCAAATTTTGAGTAAAATCTGGGAGGCCCCTGCTGTGATGAGATTGTGCATTTGCTGAGGCTGCAGTTCACTCATGGGCTGAGAAGAGCCCAGCCACACCAGGAAAATAAAGCTCAATTGACATTTTCCTGCTGGGACCATTTGCTACCCCTTAGGGCTGCTGAACTCCAGAGCTATTTCTCTCTTCTCCTGTAACAGCCATCTGTTAATAGCATGTTTAGCACATTGCACTGGGAACAAGAGGGTGCCAGGGTGGTAGCTGAACTGTATATATGAGGAACACAGCAGAATCATGTGCTTCCTGCTCTCCAGAGCCTGATAACAAAACAAAACAAGAATGCCATTGAGAGCTGTTGTTGCAGTGGAACAAAGCATATTAAAAGCTCTTCAAAGAGCCATCTGGACTGTGCTAAAGACACTGCTCCATGCTAAATGCATGTCTTTTGGCAAGCCTGTGTTATGATCAATGTCTAGGGCTCTTTGATCTATTCAGGCAGACTCAGGCTGGAGACCTGCACAAGTTGACAATAACTCTTGGAGATTATCTTGATGATAATCCTTGGAGGTTTGATTGCAGACCATGTGATTGTGTGATTTGATTATGACCTGGTGTGAGAGGCCTGAGTGTGAGAGGAATGTTCTTAATGCCTTTTCACATATTTATTTTTTGCTTTTTTTTTTTTTTTGAGGAGAAATTGTAACATATTCTTGTGCTTTTCTATCCACACGACTGGGTCTGGAAGTAAGGCATAGACTTGCGGAGTTGGATGACAGACTACTCGGCATAGCAGTCAAAGTCATACAGAATGCATTGAAGAAGAGGTTTTACCTCTATTTGCAAAGGTCAGCAGAAAGACAAATAGCAACAGAAAATAAATCATCCTATGGCTATTTTTCCTTCATTGATAAAATCCAGTTACTCTATAATCCATGTCTGCTGAAAAGTGACATTTTAAATATTATTATTCTCTTACTGTCTTGAAATCAATTGTCATAAGCATTTGTTGACAGTTCCTATTCTCTACAGCAGAAATAAAATAATAAATTATGTTTAAAGTCATTGCCCTTTTACTTTGGGCTAACCCAACCATCCCCTGTATTTGCTGCCAAGCATTCAGTGTTTTGGTTCCAGTCCTCAGTGGTGTAGAGTCAGCTCTCTCATTCCTGAATTCTTGTGCCTTCTCACCATGGAGACAAAGGAACTGGAGTGGCTGTGATACTCTCACTTCACAGCAGTTCATGTCCTGCACACAGATTTGTTGGAGCTACTGTCAAGGTGACATGGCCAGTAAGAAAGATTGTTCTGGATTTTTCAAGGGAAGCTGGAGTCAGGGCAAGTAAATCTCAGGATCAAGAAGATTTGAGAAAATGTTTTTGCTTTTGTACAACTTTTTCCTCAGATGGTTCTTTATTTCTGCCAAATGAAGTTTCGTGTTAATCCAAGTCAAGGTATGTTGCCTGTGGGACAGGAGAAGGCTTTGGTGGGAATGGTACATTACATGTCCTGGATGTGAAGAGCCAAGAGTTAAATGTGTACAGTCCTGTTATGTGTAGTAAACATAATTCGTGCCATTCCTTGTATGAAATATGTAATATTGGATACTTGTTTGATTATGCTCGTTTGTATTAGAAGCCTCCCCACCCTCGCAGGTGAGACCTGTTGTATATTAGAACCCGGCCAGGAGATGGGCCATGTCTGGAGAGATCCGGGAACTGGGGGCTGATCACCCTGTGAACAACCCAGAGATGGATATCATGGAAATCCTCGGGCAGATTCATGTGAATGCAGCCTTCCCGTAAATGTCATCAAGGGATTCAACAACTCCAGACACTGAATTGTTCTTCCTCATCACCAAGAAAGAAAATCCTATTAACCTATAGACTCTGAATGGAAGAAAAGACTGACTGCCGAAATCTTGGCCTCAGGCGGAATTTTCCCTATAAAAACCGCTTGTGCCAGGATGGAGCTGTGTGGGCATAGAGGAAAACCTCTGCTGAGGCTGACCTCGTTGTTGCATACCCAGGGCCGACCCCGGGCTCGGCTCTATTCTTTCCTTGTGGCTAGCTAGATAGAATTTGATCACAAAATAAATATTTTATGTTTTTCATTTTTAATTTGGCTGGACAAATTTTCATTTATAACAGTCCCAATAGCCAAGTGTGAGAAAAAGATGATGCAGTTTGCCTCTTTGAGTTTGTGACATTGAAAGAAATAAAAATAATTTCTCTCTTCTGGTCTCTTTTTAAGTAAGTGAAGCTGATATACAAATCATGCAATTACTGGCTTTTTTCTCCAGACTGTTTTCCTTAAAGGGAGACATTATACTTGCAGCTTTGAAAGCCAATTATTAGTTATGAAATGAATACAACAAATTAAAAACACGATTAACATGAAAATTAATGAACCTAGAGGCCTTATTACGTCTGTCAGACATCCAGAAACCCAAAGGGTATTTGCACTGATACGAGTCAGTGACCTGAAAAGATAAAGCCTCACCAGCTAAATATGATGTCCTTATAGCAGGGATCCTTTGCATTAATACTGAGACTTTCCCTTTTTTTGCCACAGAGCTTATGTGGACCATCAGAACTACAATCTGTGAGTGTATAGTTACTGCCTTTTCTATTCACTGAAGTGCACATTCCTGTGCCAGTAATAGTAATTGCCTGTATGGGAAAGAAACATCACGAGAGCACTTAAATGTATTTGTAACTATTTCTAACTGTTGGAAGTGAAGAGAAGGAGCCAGAAACGTGAGGAGGCAGCTGCTGTTGGCAGCCATCCTGTGTGCTCTGTGGGACACAGTCTGAGAACCTCTGTGTTGGAGGAGGAGGCTGGATTGCAGTTGCAGCCTATGTTGAAAAATACTGCCAGCAGAGCTTTGCCCACTGAAACAACACCCGAGAAAAGTAATGAAAAGCTTACTACAGAGTAAAGTAGTATTACTCATTATTGAGTTAGTAATACTCAGTATTAATCAGCTGAGCACCTTCAGGTGTCTTGAATCACAAGACACACAATTACAATTAAATTATATTTTCTAAGATGACTGCAGTGAACCCTCTCTGGGACAGCTGCTGAATTCAGTAATTAAAAGAATTGCTGTGTTGGAACAGACCAAGCAAAGATTTCTCTGTGATGCAATCCTCTCTCCAGTATTGCCCCAAGATGGAAGGAAAGAATATAAGAAACAGTACAATGGAAGGTATGTCCTTCTGCCATATCCTTCATTCTTGCAGAGAGAGGAAGCTTGGGAACTCGAATAAGCAGCTGTTGGAATCCACCAGAAACACACATTTGGTTTGTGTTTCACTCCACTGCTGGCAGCAACAATTGCCTCCATTGTCATTCAATTATCCTGGAAAATGTCAATTTTGATTAAATCTCTTGTTGCATTCCACAAAGCTTTGCCCTAATCCCAGAACATTTATATAAGCTTCTGTGACGTTGCTGTTCCAGTCTGAATGTCACAGCACACTCTCCCTAATCTGACATCCTCTGTGGCCTGGCACATCCCCATTGTGCTGGTTTTGGCTGGGGTAGAGTTAACTTTCTTCACAGTGGCTGATGTGGGGCTGTGTTTTGGATTTGTGCTGAATACAGGGTCGATGACGCAGAAATGTTTTTGCTGTTGATGAGCAGGGCTTGCACAGAGACAAGACCTTTTTTACCTTCCTACTGCCACTTTGGTGGGGAGACTGGATTAGGGTGGCATGGAAGGCTGAGAGAAGACACAGCTGGGACAGGTGATCCCAACTGACCAAAGGACGTCATGCTCAATATATAAAGTGTGGGGAAGAAGGAGGAAGGGGGAGACATTTAGAGTGATGGTGTTGGTCTTCCCAAGTCATTGCCATGTGTGATGAGGCCCTGCACTCCTGGAGGTGGATGAACACCTGCCTGCCTGTGGGAAGCAATCAATTAATTCCTTGATTTGCTTGTGTCTATGGCTTTTGTTCTCCCTATTAAATTGTTATTATCTCAACTTACAAGTTTTATTTTGACTGCCCTTTCCATTCCACTGGGTTGAGGGGAGAGTAGGAGATTGAGAAAGAAGTTGCATGATGCTTCATTTCCTTCATTTTAAGCTGGGCTTAAACCACAACACACTTCCAGCAGGACTTTCAGGGCAAGGAAATTTTGTCAGTACTTCTTTTATCACTACCTTAAGTCAAAACTATCTTATTAGGAGGGCTTTGAACCAAATAGGCTGTCCATTTTTTTTTAGCAGGAACTTCTCTGGAACAAAGTACATGAACATGTGCATCACAGACCTTGTAGTTCTCCCTCTGCTGAATGGGAAAAACAAACAGCAGACTCGGTAAAAAAGTCAGTTCCCTACTCCAGAGGCAGGAGGAATTCAGTGAAGATGCCACAGATGCAGTTAGGAAGAAGATGATCTATTTAGGTATGTCTGGGGAACCCTCTAACCAGTGCAAAACTAAAATGAAATTTATTACACTCAGCCTTCTTCAAACTAATGTTTTTACTTTGGCACGAGGAAAACAACACACAGGACTACATTCCTCTGTTTTGTTCTGATGCATCCATACTCAATCACCCTGAAGCCTTTTTGATAAAGGTGTCATTGCTGTATGGAATGGATATTTCACGGGAGCTGTAACTCTCAGTGGGTCCCATAGCCCCAAGGCCTCTTCAGGGAGCAATGCAAAAAGACAGAAGAATTGAGAAACCTTTAAAAAATCTTTAAAGAAGGCCTTTAAAGAAATAGCTCATATCAGGAGTGGATTAAAAATGTCAGTGGCCCAGCTGCTGGCACAGGAGCTGGGCCAAATTACTGAAATCTGAAAACTGGTCTAGATAGGAGTGGGAAGACAGACTGGATTTCCCAAGGTCCCTTGTAGGCCCCTTCTAGTCCTGGACTCATCTGAACATGTATGTGGCCTGCAATTTGAGCCCCTTTTGGAAATGCTGAACTTATACCTGGAATAGCAGTCTGTGCAAGAAGTGCTCAGCTAAACTCTACCTTGAAAATGTCTGGGGAAGGAAGAGGGTGCACTGAGAACAAGAATTCTTTCCATGAAGTTTCCTAGAATCTCTACAAGGCAGAGCTGGGAGGGGATGGGAACACTAACCAAGTAGAACAAGATTATAGATCAGTTATCAGACTGGCAAAGAAATCTTTCCTTCTTTGGACAGATTGTTTGCTGAGGATCATTAAACATTTAGGACATTTTTTTTTCTCTTTCTTCCCTTCATTTTTTTTTTTGGTTGCAATTCCTTTCAGACCTAGTGTTATAAATATGACCATTGTGACAAAATAATATTCCATTTGTTTTCTGAAGCCAATCTTTCAGTTCTGATTAGAGAGAAGAGGTGTTGGAATTTAATATATTCAGTAGCTGTGAGAGCAGACTGCTCTGTAGAGGCATTCAAGGTCTCAGTAAACAAACAGAAATGTAAACAGTGCTCCTGCCATTTAAACTTGAAGCTAGCCTTATATTTCCAGTCAAGGATGTCCTCAGGCTTAGCAGAGGAAGGAAAAAGAAACAGGGACCCATCTCTTCTCCAGTGAAATCTTTCAAAATCTTAGAGCTAGGTTCAATGTGATAAGGGCATTTATGTGCCCATTTTCGATTTCGGTGATTGCCAAATGGTCAAAATAGAACCATCATTTCCACCACATACCTCATGATGAGTTCTATATTCAGTGTCAGTAATGATTAAGTTATTTTTGGTTGTGAATGTCATTTTTTCTAGTGCAATTGCTACAGCAATACAGTCCCTAGAAGGAACAAGCCTGAAATGGGGTAGGATTATTTCTATCAGTACAAAGTATGGTCATACTGAAATGGATATTTCTGTATCTCCATAAACAAAGTGATAGTATTGTGCTGATTTGGAGAAGGGTTTAAGTTGTATAAACATGAGAATCTGACCCAATTGAGTGAGGCAATAGAAGGAGGTGTTGGATGACATGGGAAAAATGGGAAAATGTAAAATCACTACTGTCTTGAATGTAAAGAGAAGTATGTATGAAAGTCAATGAATCACAGACATCAAGACGCAGGAGAAAGAAGAGCTGATTGGAAAATCAGTTTTTTGCTCATATATTTTCTGGTAGAGAATGAACAAACCTTTAATAAGGATCATTGTTTGAGACTTTAACTGAAAAAAAATGAACCACCTACCACATTTAAACAAATGCCGGCTGTCACTATTGACAAACAATAAATGAAAATTGAACTAATATATCTCTGCGCCCCGCCTCTACTTTTGATGAGAAATGAACTTTTCCACAGAAATGCATGTGCTAATAGAAAAAGCCAAGGCAGGGGGACAGACCACAATGCATAAAAAATTTCAGACACTTTGTGTTTTCCTTTCTGCTATGCTTCCTGAGGCTGGACTAACTGCTTCCTAATCTTTCTTGAAGTCCAGATCCAGAGCACAGTCTGGGCATTAGTGAACAGCCCTAAGGATCTTTTCTGTGCTCCTGCACTGGGTGTGCACAGTACTTACACTCTAACAGGAGTTGTGCAGGCCCTCAGGAGCTTCAGAGACACTCTGAAACCCACAGCACAGACAAAGGTGCCTCAAAGCTGAGCTGTACCCGAGCCTGGCAAAGATATGACTCCAGCAGTTCCCAGTGATGGTGCTAGTACTGAAGGAGGACATCTTCCCATTGCAAACCCTTCTCTTAAGCCGAGTGCTTTCTAGTGAGGCTCTAGTGAGAATATGAGTTAATTCCTGACCAGCTAACACCCAGAAACAGGGTTTCTTTTCCAGTTCTCTACATTTTCTCACTACTGAAGTGAGATAAGAGCCTCCAGAAGTGATTTGCTGCATCTGTGAACAAGTTTTTAAGACAAGCAGGAAGAAAATCCCTTTAAGAATCTTCAACATAGCTTGCACTACATATTTGCGCAGCAAAACCCTGCTAAAGTAAACCCCACCTGTATTGTTGGCTAACTCCTGGTGTTGAACTCCTTGGATTTATTAGGTCTGTGTGTTGCACTCTCTTCAAAATTAGAAAAATGCTCTTCACACAGAGCAACAGGTTCCCAGGGAAGTAGTCACACCATCAAGCCTCACAGAGTTCAAGAAGCATTTGGACAATATTCTCAGGCACATGGTGTGATTCTTGGGGTTGCCCTGTGCAGCTGGACTCAATGATCCTTGTAGGTCCCTTCCAACTCACTGTATTCTGTGATTGACACAGTTCCCAACCTCCAGGAGCCCAGAGCATCCTTCCCCAGTTCTGCAGCTCCACCACACACCTATGCAATAGACACAGCCTTTTGGCCATCTCTGCAGGTAAGTTGTCATCCCTGTCCCCCCGTGTTGTGGGGCCTTGTTCATGCATGTAGGTTGGATTTGCAAATGTTCATGTTCCTCTGCTGACTTCCAGAATTAGAAGTAACTCTGTTTTTTTTGTAAAGAAGCAGGTTAATTGTTCCACTTGCTATGCCAAACTGGTGCATGCCATATTCCTGCTCCTTCTCTGCTTCCAAGTGACCCACCAGCCTGTAAGGGCCAGGTCTGAAATGCATCCTTACGAGCTGTGACCTCCCTCAGAAAGTTGAAAATCACTCCCTATTGCCAAGAGCAAGAAGACAGGCTGCAACTTTGAGGCAAGCACCTGTTTGCCTAGCAAAAATAACCAGTTTCCTGCTATGTCAATAGGAGGCAGAAACTTCTGTTGTTCAGTGAAAACCAAAAATAAAAGAGGGTATTGCTTGGATGTGATGAGGTCATAAACATCGTGCAAGCACTGCTAATGAGCTGGGTAGAGCCAATGGGAAGAAACAGCCCCCCATGCTCCCCTTTCTCCCAACACATCTGTGCCCAGCAGGTGCATGAAGCAAGAGAAGGCACTGGGCCCTAATTTTCCTCTCACTGCAACTTTACAGGATGAAGTTATTCTTGGTTGCAGTACTGGTCCTGTGCCTTGTGACTGACTAGTGCTCTGCAAGGCTTCCTTTTTTTTATCACTTCATAGCTTATGGAGTGATTTCAGAGTGTTCTCACATACAGTGGCTGAAGTCTCATTATATATTTAAGTGCAATTTTTGCCTTGGCTCCATTCTCACACAATATCTCTTCTCAGGACTGCATTTCCCCCTTTCTGTTTTGTCATGTTTGCTGAGTGAAATCAGCAAAGAGGCTAGAATTGTTACTAGATATGCAGTAGTCCTTTAGAGCTCAAGATCCCTGTAAATTTAGCTTCACCCCTCCCAGGTGCAATATTGATTGTTTTCTTAGGTTGAGTAGGACCGTGGGAGAATGGAGGGTAAAAAGAAACAAGCAGAAAAAGTGTAAGACAATAATGAGGGAAGAGGTGACACAAACTGATTGGCAAATGAGAGTAGTTAAAACAAGAATGAAGAACACAGGCATACATACATACATACATATATATATATATATATATATAAGCATACCATAGACTTATAGAATGATTTGGGTCAAAGGAACCTTAAAGATGCTCCAGTTGCAACGTCCATGCCATGGGGAAGCATGGGCTGCATTCAACCTGGCCTTAAACCCTTCCAGGGATATATATTTGCACGTTTCTTTCCAGGGAATCATATGATTTCAAGACAAATCTTGTGGACCCTACATGTTAATATGCTTCTGAAAGACTGACACGGAAAGCAAATCAGTTTGGAAGTATTACAAATGTCACAGTACAGCAACCTGGTAAATTGACAAAATTGACAAGATTGAGATAAACCCATTGTTTTTGCTTTCAGTTACTGTTTGTCTTGTATAAAAAGTACCTATCTCACAATCCTATTGTAAGAAATGGATTTGTAGAGAGTTAAACTTCAACCAATATACAGTCTTCAATATAACATGATTTTCTCTGGCCCACCTCAACCACCCCCGGAAGCATGTTCCCAGCAATGCTTACCCCACAGGTAGTTCCATGCCTCTTTGAAATTAAAAGGTTGCTATAACAACATGATGCATTTGTTTCCATATAGTTTTCCTTTGCTTATTTCTCATAATCCCTTTTTAAAATATCAGTTGCCATAACAACAGAACATAGTATCTTAAGTGCACATTTCATGTATATTTATATGGTATAATTAAAGGTATGGGGTTGGGTCAAGCTTTGGGTTGGTTTAATTCAAATCTCTTCCATGAAATATTCCAACATTCTCACTAGAAGTAAGAGTAAATTCAGATAGACCCAGCTTTGCATTGACACTGCCTCTTGCAGCTGTAAATATACTTCATTTTGTAATGCCTCCATTGTTAATTAACTGTTGATGAGTCTTCTAAGTTATAAGCTATCAGCATGGCTCACTCTTTGAGTCTTTTTCTAAGCAGTGATTTCTTATAATTGTAGTTGTGTTTCTGTTCTTATTAGCTATTTCCTGAGTAAAGCAGAGAGCTGAAACAACCAGCCTGCTATCTCGCTTTTTGAAGGAGACTGACAGGCAAGTTCTGGCTCTGCACCCAGGTTTTTTCACCACTATAGTGGTATGACCCAAAATCACCTTGGAAAGAGAATGATGTCTCCTCATGCAAATGGAGCTGTGTCCCTGAATCTTCCTTCTACACAGGCATATTCAGAGAAAGAGGTCATGACAAGCTGGAACAGAGCACCCAGCTCCCACATGCTGCTGTGCTGGCTGTAAAGTGCTATGAGTGAGAGCAGCTCCAAGTTGCTTCATTCAGAACTGTATTTGTCAGTGGGGTGAGCACCACCCTCCATGGGGACACAGCCCATATCCAGTCTGTTCCTTTTGGAGCTTGTGAATTCCCCAAGGACACATTACAGGGCTCACTCACATAGAAGAGGACTCGGAGAGGGATAGCACAGGAGGAAGCAAGAAAGACATTGTGATAACTGCATCTTTCATTATGACTGTGGAGACAATTACTATAAAAGGAAAGCAGGGATTTCTGGTTTATGGCCAATATCAGTACTTTTTCATGGAGAATATTGTGTGATCTGGAGTGTCTTGAGTTAAGATACAGGGCAAAAGCTGTATGAAAAATGAGTTATGGAAATGATCTCTCTGACCTCCATGCTGTTAGTATGAGCATAAAAATAATCATTGAGGAGAGGAGTAGTAAAAGATAGAAGTACCGATACTTTCAATTTTAGTCTTTTAACATTGACACAGAGTATTAAGTGCAAATTACTGCAATCACTGCTCTGAGTGACTAGGTCAGGTTGATGCCACACTATTCACAAGTACTTCTTTAGAGAGAGCTCTGCTCTGGATACCACAGATTATAAGGCACTACAGGCTATCAGCTCTCCGCATGACTATCAGAGAGATCCAGAGTCCCTGCAAAATCCCAGCTGGAGCATTCTGTGATTATCAAAATGCAAAGGATAGGTCTTTATTATTTCTATTCTGCTCTTTTTCAATAAGACAGCAGGGCTTTGACTGAGGTAAGCCAGGATTTCTACCAGCCCTTCAGCCCCTGCTTCAACAGTTTTCAGTGCTCCCCTTGACACCTGCAGGCTTCCCAGGCAGCTGCAGTTCCAGCTGTTTAGCAATGAGGGCAGATGAGGCACAGCTACCCTCAGGAACACCCTTGGTCTCTTCGCTCAACCATGGCATTCTACCACAGGGCCACGGAATGGGGCACCTTGAGGATGCTTGGATGAAACCCACCATTAACCCCAAATGCCACCCATGGGGTGTCTCTAGATAAAATGGAGCCATAAAACAACCAGTCTTAATATGGACAGCACTCAAAGAAGTAGCCTCATCCCCTACAGGACTGTAAATTTATAGGGATTTTTCAAACACTTACTTAGTACTTATTTACCTTCTTCTAGACCATTCAAAAATGTAGGCACACCTGTGTCCTTGTCAAACCCATATTAGTCACACAATACTCAGGCTGTGATGCTTTAGAGGGTACATGAATTCTTCAGACTACACTATGGAGTTGGTGCTTCCTTGCATCCACATCGATGTTGGTATTAGAGGATTACTGAGAAAACTACAAAGCATTTCCACCTCACTTCCCTGAGCTGTTGGCAAGAACTCTTTCAGTAGCAGATTCCTTAACAAGACAGATGGATCTGTCCATTAACATGATGGTTACAGATCTGTGACTTCTTATTAATAATCTAAAAAAATTGTGCAATATCCTCTCCTTCTCCCCCACACTCAGATTGCCAGGACCAAGCGCTCTTTCATCACTGTGGTTAGTACTTCTGCATCTGTCAAGCTGAGCTTGATCCTGGAGGTCATTAGCAAAGGGAAGCAGCTGTGTAATCAGGTTGTGCCTTAATGATCTATGGCCATATGTGACGATTAAATGTTTGTAGGCATGCACCAGACAAATGAGGAGTTCAAAGATTTTCAGGGGGAGAGAGAGTGCAGTGTGTGATAGTCCAAACCCCTGCTGGGGTGTGGCAGGACCATGTGGCTGCAGAGCTACAGTGCAGTGTCCTGTTCACTGCAAACTGCTTGGCCAAATGTGCTTCATTCTGACCACACACATTTTGAGTATTTGTCAGTCTTTGTCATAAGGCTATCTCTGCACTTGGACTATAATCCATGTCCAGCATGAGCAGGCTGCTCTTAAAGAGAAGGGGAGCCAGGAGTAGTGAGAGCAGGGCAGAAGGGACAATGGCCTCACAGCAAGATCACAGTCCCCCAGTAGTGAAGCAAAGCAAGCAGAGCAAGTCTAGTGAGGGTAACCAGGATCATCCTCCAGCTCAGCAATCACAGTGACAAGGAATGTCCAAAGTGAAAGCAAGAAGAGAATTCAGCACAGCAAGGTCAGGATTAGCAAGATAAAAAGATATGTAAGTGTACTTACAGTAAGGCTACAGAAAGAACAAGTGCAACAATTTAGATATGAATATGAGTCTAAAAGCAAATGAAATAGCAGGGCTTCTACTTGTTGTCACATCTATTCAAGATTAAGATGCTTTTCCTGCTTTGGAAATGCTGGTCTTTATCAGTGGCTTTTTGTCCTGCTGCAGAAATGTTCCCTAAAAAAGTCAAGAACCATTTGTCTGACAGCGCTGATTATTAGCCCTCAGGTAGAAAGGAAAGAAGTGAAATCTATGTAATGAGAAGAACTTCAGTGATGGGCGTGGCAGGCTGAAATTACTTTTGTTTCTGACACCAAGAGAAAAAAGCAAGTTCTCCTGGAACAGACTGTAAACCAGTTCCAGGGAAGTTGGCATGTTGCTATGGTAAACACCTGGGATATGTGTCAGCCTCAAGTTCATTGAAAAGATGAGCCACTGTGTTTGCACTTTGGATGCAACTGGAGGTGAATCCACCTGCTTCTCATGAGCACGTGCTGGAGCTTAAACACTCTTTCCTTCATAAGCAAGTATCTCCTTGGTGTAGAGGCCTCTATTTCAGCAGCACAGCTGAGCACCTGGATAATTTTTTGAAAGATTGTAGCCCTGTGAAAAAAGACGATAAGAAACAAACATGCAACAAATCTGGGAAATATTTAAAATCTATAAAACTGATTAAATAAGTGAAGACAGACATTTCATCCTGATTCTGTGAGTTGATTAGTCATGCTGGGAAATGTGACCACTGTTTCTTAGGATTTGGTCTGTGGCAAGAAAGTTAAAGCACAGAGAAACTGTTTATTCATGTGTTTGGTCTTCATATGTGTGGTCTATTTTTCTAGCCAAAGAACTTCAGGTATATATGTGTCCACATGCATATGTGCACGTATCTATTTATCTATCTCACATAGCTAAGGAGATCACAGTGTTATTGAATTTGAAGGTGCTTCAGAAGTTCATCTGTTCCATCCTTTTAGTAGGGTCAGCACTGAATTGAGACCAGGGTGTAATATATCCTCAACTTTCCATTCAGAAGACAGAAAAAGGTAGGTCATGTGCCAGCTCTCTAAACTTTGCATTTCCAGCAACTATTTGTTCAGTGTGACTCCTTGGTCACCTGTAGAGCCCCAAACAAACAACATAGTAGCTACTCTTCAGAACAGCAAAGTTAAACTCTCCTTAGCAGCAGCAGAGCCATCCCTGAATTATGCTGGGGATTGCAGAAATGTTACTTGTCATTAAGCTTCTCTTCTCCTTTCTCAGTTTGGCCAAGGAAGGGGAAGCAAGGGGGGGAGGAAGGTGCTGGGCTGTGCATTAGAGCAGATGAGATGAAAATGACCTTGTCATCATCTGAATTCTGCTTTGAGCAGTGCTCTGTATCCCTTAGAGGTGGATTAGGTTACCACTGACAGGCTCTGGGAGATAGGATTTCCATTAGAATTAGGGAAGAATATCTATTAGATAGATACAGCTCCTTATCTACACCTTGTCTCCTTCTCAAACTGTCTGTGTGCTATCTCTCATTCTCCTTGCCTGCTCTCACAGTTCCTCTGCTCATCAGATTTGTCTTGCTCTCTTCACCTCTCCCTGGGCTCTTCCTACAAAGATAAAATAGTGCCTTTTGCCAGACATGTTGTGCCATTGCTTGTCCTTCACTTTCTGTCTTTGTCTTCCAAACAAGGGACTTCTCCTGCTGCAAAATGACTGGACCAAGCCACATGCAGATTGTGCAAACACACAACATGCCTCTGCTTCCAGGAGACACAGAGGGAACTGCTGGGGAAACTTCTTGTCCTGAAATCATCCCAGCTTTCTACCCAGCACCATTAAAACTTCTTCAAATTAGGCCAACAGGTAAATGTAGGTTTGTACTCTGATATCACACAGGGGTCCCAGCCTTGTTATACAAGGTCATCTACTAGTGCTTAAGCAGAAGGGGGCCTGAACCCTGAAGCCTTTTGCGCTCTAGTTGAGAGCTGTCTGGAATAACAGAAGTGGCCACAAGGACATATATAGCCATCACTCAATGCTGTGTTCTTGTGCCTGCAGTCTCTGTTGGACTCTTCACTAGGAATATTTCTTGTGCATTGAATATTTTTCCAAGTCAGAGAATTCTGTTGCCACCCAACCTAGGAAAAACTGATTTTACAACAATACCCATAGCTGAACCTGAATGATTAAACCTTCAAAATTTCATGTAAAACAAAACATACTGTTTTTACTTTACAGAAAGCCAAGAACCAGTTAAAATGAAACCATTCTAGTCCTGACTTTTGTAATAAGACACTAAATGCCAAATAAAAAAACAAATGCAAATGGAAAATTTTAATGTTCACTCAGGAAAGAACTAGGGGAACTCTTCTCATACTTAAAAAAATAAACTCTCCTCTAAATTGACCCATTTGGGTAGAATCACACAATCCAGAATATTTGCCATCAATACCACTTGAAATTTTTCTTATGAGCCGGTTGATGTCTACATTCATATTCCTATGAAAGTCAAAGTACAGTGTGAGTAACCGTGAATTTACACAGCACCACACACCAGTTTGCACTTTGATCTCTTACGTCCACAGGACCTTTCAAAATATCTGCTAGCTATGCTTGATAGAGAAGTGGGCTACAGAATAGCAAATACCATCAGCATTGTTTCAAAACACAACATTTTCTCAAGTCTTCCTACTGGGATTGGCAACCCTAAACATAGCAATGTTTTATAATAAATATCCACTCATGGATATTCATGCGTGGTAATTCTGACAAGCTGGACAATTGTTTTGCATTTGTGTTCTTCAGCCACTGGCAAAATAATGTCTACCCTACCTCACATCCGTATGTTTTCATGACTAAGATTAATTCCTGTGCAGCTCTCACAGTCCCTCAACTCTCATTCTGCACTGATCTTCCAGAGTTGTTGTCTTTTGAGAACTGGGAGCTACTTGAGGAAAAAAAAAAAAACAACAAAAATGTATCTTGAAGCAGTATCAATGATGCAAAAAGCTGGAAACTTGAAAGCAAAAATACTTTCACATGAAACAGAACATTCAGATAATTTTGTAGTAAAAGAGGATGCTGCATTAAACACATAATTGAAACCTCCTTTCTAAATACAAACCATATCACACTGCTTTCTCCTTTGCACTGTAGCATTCATTAAAGTTTTCAGCTGGGAAAGGTTGCTAGTTTCTCTCTGCATTATATGTAATTTATGATTCCTCTCTTTGTTTTTCCAAAACAAGCATGGATTTGGTACCATGGCTTTGTTATCATGGGTTGGTTAATTTGCTTTCATCCCCTGGGAACCTTTTCTGTCAATAATATACAATTAGGAATGCCAGCCTGCCCTGCTTTGCAAAGGGAAACTAGCAATACCTGTGGGTGAACATACCATGTTCATAACAAGACCTGGCCTCATCAGCTGCATGGATTAAGCAAATGCTGCAGATAAAAAATATCCTCCAGCTCATTCATGATGAGTCAATGTAGACCTAAGTTGCAAGTATGGGTATTTTATGATGCTTGTTTTAACTGAAATGTTATTTCCCCACCCTCTTTTCACAAAGTCCTGCTGGTACCACAAGATAATGTCTTATTTCAGAGGAGTTCTAATACTGTTTTTTAAATACAATATTACCTTTCTTTAAAATGCATCAGATAAAATAGATAATTGAGCCAGAATACAAACACCAGAGAGGGAATCTTAATACTCACAGGCAAACCTTACAAATGAAGCAGAACACTTAATTGTGGCATGCTGTCTTCTGATGCATTGATTTATTTTTATGCTCAGAGGAGCAGGAAACTCTGTTGTGCCTCTTGGCCATTTTTGGCCATTTCTGTTGTCTTGCAATTAAAGGGATGGAGTATTTGCTTAAAGCCATGCAATGGAACAAGGAATGTAAGAACAAACAGAGTTTTCAGGATTTTAGTGAGCAACCCTAACTGAAAGGACATATCTGAATTACTTTGTACTTTGCAGTATCTCAGGGGCTGATGAGTCTCCCTGACAAGAGATTCCTTATGCACAGAAGAGCCACACAGTAGAGATCAACTTTCATTTTCTTCTGCCACCTCTGAAGCCATGTAATAGCAGAACTACATGTTGCATTCTAGATACTTTTAACTTGCTGAACTTTTATTTCAGATGCAATTGACTATCAAAGTTCCCTGAGGCTGTGAAACACAGTATGGTATAACCCTTGTTCCAGGGTCAGGGGAGAAGGGTGTAACCAGTCCTTTTGACAGCCTTAGGAAATGCCAGGCATAACAGAGTCTGGCTCAGGTAGTTAATTAAAGCACAAGTCTCTAACTGCATTCTTATCCTACAGATTTTCCCCAGAATTTAAAGTATGACACGGTGGGCAAAAGCCCACTGGTTCTGCAAGAGTGGGTCTGTCACTGGTGAGATAGAAATGCTTGGCTAAAAAAATATTTAGCAATGTTATCTTAGATTTACAGCCCAACATTATGACCTCATCTACAGTTTAAAATAGACGCTAAAGCAACACCAGGAACATCTCTTTTCCCAAACAGAGATGTAAACAGAAGGACAAGATAAGTGCATACTGTATCAGAGTGAAAGGGAATTGGCAAGCATAACCCGGCCCTATGGACAATCTCTGGTGTTGCTGGTATTTTAGAGAAGATTCAATCATTCGCCTGGAAAAAACATTTTTGAGAGTTATTAATTTGGAGTCTTGGGTAGAAGTTTTTTAACATGTAAGATTGCTCTGAAAATGCAGAGCTGCTTTCCTTAGAATATGCTGGGAAGACAAGGAAAAGATAAGTATTTTGTCCCCACCCACTACCTGCAGGTTTTAGTTGTTGTGAAGAGAATGCAGCACCAGAGAACCATACCTTTGCCAAATATTTTATGTACACAAGATCCCCAGTCCATAGAGAGGTAACCATTGGACCTGAACCTTTCTATTTCTACATGTCTCAGGAAAATGCTTATGAGAGCTTACAGTGTCCATCATTATTAAAGGTTGATAATGTAGTGATATTCTTCTCTCAGACTTTGTAATCATGGTTCAGATATCTGTCTTTCTTGCAGTGGAAAAACAACTATAAATTTGGTTAAATCAGTGAGACAACTTCAGCTTATGGCTTGCTACCTTACAGTAACAGCTCAAAGCAGCCAGAGGACACTAGAGAATCTGGCCTTATATATCAACTGAAAAGGATGATTTAAAGTCTGAAGCTAGCACAATCATCAGGGCTATTAGATCCATCTCTGGTACCCTAAGGTTAAAGATATTACTCTTTCAGATTCTGTCCCTCCAGGTCTCCTTGAGACCAAGGCCCTCCTTGCTGCTATGAAAGTTGGACAGATCTTGTGCTAGTGTCAGATGGAGATTCAATACAGAAAGCTCTGAGGGCTCTGAATTCCCATTAATGGTTTGTAAAAATGTACAGTAATATGTGCACAGAATTAGCTCAGCAAAGCCCACATTATGTTCTAAAAATATAAATTAATTTCTTTATTTTTTAAGAGTCAAACCACAGTGTGTGAAATAATGATTTGTTTTTAAAATGCAGTTTTGCTCAGTTTAATTCAATTCAATCAACCAGGTGTGGGGGCCTAGTGCAATGTTTTATCTGTTACAGTACTGCAGACTGGAGTTTACATTTTGGGATCTACTTACTGCCTTCTTCACACATCCTGACCCAGGGCACCTTTCACATGAGCATCACATTAGTATAAATCAGCCCCAGGCTTAATTATGTTCCATCTAATTATACTAACTTAGGGCAGCTTCTTATAGAAAATTGCATTCCCTGCCTTCTTCCTTAACATCACCCCTAATGTTCCCAAATGCCCCCTAAGTTAAGGAAGGTCTGGCAGAGGAGGAGTCAGGCCAGATGTGCAGCAGCTGGTTCTTGCAGGACCTGTCCTCAGCGCCCAAGTTAGCAGCAATGAATATTCTGTGCTACAGCGTCTGCATGGGACCCCAGAAATGACACCAGGGATCCAAGAAAGTAAAAGACTGAGATTCAGATGACCCCTCCTCAAAGGGCTCAGATTTCTGATTGCATCAGCCAGGTTCTTCTGCCTGCCATTTTGTCTGAATTACGTAAATTGATCATTTCCTCATAGAATTAAACTTTAAAAAGTAACTCCATTCTACACAGTTCAGATCATTTTAAGCAGCAAAGTTTGAAGTCTTGGGATTAAGTTTTCATTGAGATCACATGGTATTTTTGCAATTAAGCAAAAGTAAATCCTGTTTAATCCACCAGTAATTCCAATGATTTATGTTGTTTCAAGAAGCTCTGTTGGTAAATTTCACCAATAAAAAATGCTGGCCCAGAATAAAACTGGACGTGCCAGAAGATATTTCACACTATTTTTGTGATGTTTGTTTATTTGCTTAAAATTAAGGAAACTGAAAAACATTTGCAGTGCTACATAATACAAATTCAGAGCTTTAATTTTTGTTTAGTCAAAGCTTTTCTTCATATCATCAGATGTCAGGCATAAGAAGGTTTCATTTCTGATGCTGAATATTTCTACATATTTATAAATATTCAGCATCAGGTGATTCTCCCCATCTGCTTTGCTCTTGTGATATCACACCTGGAGTTTTGCATCCAGGTCTAGGGTTCCCAACACTGGAAAGACATGGACCTGTTGATCAAGTCCAGAGGAGGCCACTAAGTTGATCAGAAGGCTAGAGCTCCTCTCCTGTGAAGACGCATTGAGACAGTTGGGGCTATTCAGCCTGGAGAAGAGAAGGCTACAGGGAGACATTATTACAGCTGTCAGTAACTAAAAGGGGCTTACATGAGAGCTGGAGAGGAGATAGGACAGGAGGTAAAGGCTTTGAACAGAAAGAGAAGAAATTTAGATCAGATTTCAGGAAAAAAGAACATTCCCTGTGAGAATAATGAAGCAGTTGAACAGGTTGCCCAAAGAGGTTGTGGATGCCTCATCTCTGGAAGTGTTCAAGGCCAGGCTGGACTGGGCTTTGAGCAACTTGGTCTAATGTTCTACTGCCAAGAGAGTAGGGTTGGAACTGGATGATCTTTAAGGTCCCTTCCAAAACAAGCCGTTCTGTGAATCTGTGGCTGTAAAAGAATATACCAAGCTTATAATCAATGTTTAAAATATAAAAATGAAATTCTGTAGAGCTATTTTATCATGATCACAGCTTAAATTTCTAACTGAAATAATAAGCAAATTATAAGTTGTTTCAAAATGAAGTATTGAGATATTACTGCATAAGTACTTTAAAATAGAATTTTTTTTACATTATAAAAATACCTTTTTTGTCCTGTCTTTCCCTCTGTCCCATTGTTAGAATGTTCAAATCTGCATTTTCTTATGAGAAAATGTTGGATCGCAAAATTTCTGCTCAGCTCTGTTGATTAGACTTTCATGTGCACAGTTCAGTTTTTGTCATTTGAAAATGAAGATGTTTACAGACCTCTGGTATTCAGTTTTATCTTGCTGGGGAAATTAAAGAAGGGTAATGAGTCAGGCAGGTAAGAGATGGAGGAATGAGAAAAAATTAAATATAACCCTACTAATTTAACTCTATTTACAGCGTGGTTTAAGATTCTGGTTCAATAGAGAAAAGAGCAGGTATTTTAGGATTATGTGTCCTAATAAAAATATGAATTAATAGTTCTACCAAGGCTGTGCTTTGTATTTCTCATTATTTTTATTTTGATCAAAGGAAAAATGTAACTCTAGCACAGAGCAGGAATAAAAGCTGTCAGATTAAAGCATGTTCAAGCGAAATGCACTGGACATAGTATGAGTACTGAGCTTACCATGTGGCACTATTTCCATATTACACATCAGAGACTTTTGGAAATTTAGCCATCTTTTTAATATCTGTCCTTTAAGCAGCAGAGCAGGAAAATTTTACATTAACCAGCATCTGCAAAAGTGTGAAAGAATGCAGTGGCAGCTGGGGGCATCAGGCAATGGATATTGCTGACCTGTGCTGAATATAGTTGTAGAGAGGCAGCTATAGTGCATAGAAGCCCCCTGTGTAATCACTTCTGACATCAGTTAACTTTTCCATTATCATCACTGCCAAACATCCTTCCAGCCTCTTTCTTCTAGACATAGAACTTCCTTTTGTTTCCAATCCACTGCAATTTTATGTTGTCCTGCTGCAAACAAATGTGAAATCAATTTTGTGTTTTTCAGCTTGTACACTCCTTTTAGTCAGGCATCAGCAAAACTAACATCAATTCCAGGGTGGTTCAACCTTATTTAAAATATTCACCACTTAGAAATTGTACTAGGCTCTGTAAAAGGGGTGAAGAAGGTAGCCTGGAGGTGGTAAACACATTGAAGCATCACCTGAATGCAGTTAAGTAGTACTATTAATATTTCAGAAGTCACTCCAGACCAGACCAGGAGAAGTTTTACAGAGAACATCAGACAGTTTCCAAGGTACCTCAAGTTGTTCTGTAAGACCTAAAATAGACAAAAATACAGAGTGAAGAATAGATATCTATGACAGTTACTGTCACCTGTACACCTTTTACCTGGTATTTATCCTTGGCTTTTAGGTGCTTTCCCAGACACCATCAGACAGATAATGGTGTGAGAGAAGACACAGAAAAGTTTCTTTCTAGTGTCAACCAAAGTGCAGGGCATCTTTCAACTACCTTAAGACAAACCCCAGCCAGTCAAACTTAGTTTATAAAAAAAGGAGAAAGAGGAGATGTCATCATGGAAATGTTCTATGGGAAGTAACCAGCTGCAGACATTTAAAGTGAGAAGGTCAGACTACTGAGGTACACCCAGTTTGATGGAGAGAAGAATGTATTCTTGTAGGGATGTTTTTTGTTGTTGTTGTTCTGGTGGTTTGTTTTTTTTTTTTTTTCCCTTTTAAGCCATATCTGGCAGGGTATTTAGGCAGGTCCTGTGAGGTCCATTAATGAATTTTATCCTTCCTGTCACCAGGTTTTGATTTTACTTCTTAATTTTTAGAGATATAATTTCACTTCTGTTGATGTGGAGAAAACTGCGTGCTTCTTACTTTCCCCCTTCTTACCTACTCCCTTTGTCTCACCTTTTGTCTCTAAGACACACATACTACCCACCCTCACACACACCTTTTTGATCTATTTTTGCTCTGTGCTGACACCTCCTTCACACAGCATGCAGCACTGAGTTCCCCTGCTCAGCTTTGATTTCTAGCACTTTTCCATCTTCCTTCGTCTCCCCAACTCTGAAGACCCACTCCAGAGAAGACCTGGAGTCTCCCAACCTTTTTTTTTCTTTCTGTATAAGAAGAAATCTTCTAGATGGGCCAGACAACATTTTCCTAACTGCTTTCCAGGTGAGGTAGCTGCTGAATTCAGTTCCACTCTGAGGAGGCAGGTTTGCATGGTTTTCAACTCCCCATTACCATTATTGTACTTTATGCTAAGCACATGCTATTGACATCATATCTGTCATGTTTACTATAGAATAGTAGAAAAGAGAAAGCAGTCTTCTCTGATTTACAGGATATTAAATATACCTGAAATTTAATCAAGAACACATTTGTAGTGAGGCTGAAAATGGCCTGTCAAATGCTAGCTGATGATTTCTTAATTAAAAACAACAATCAATCTTCTATATGAGAGGTAAGAATATTTTATTAAGGTATCAGTGTGGGACCACATAGAATACATAATGAAAGACAAAAGGAAGAAAGCTGAACACTTGCCTTACCCCCCGCCCCCCCACCAAAGTAGCAGAAAAATTCTCATCTTAATTCTATTTTTAAAAACATGTACAAATACCAATCTAAAAGTAATAAACCAGGTACAACCAGTACCTTGGAAGGACTACTCAATAAATTGCTGAAAAACCATTACCATTCCTGGTCTGATGTTTAATGCTAGAACTCAGCTCTTGTTTTTTGTGCCTTGCTTCAGCAGTATGCCAGCTTAGTGGCAGCCCTCCTTTAACAGCTATCGACTTTGTACTTTTAAAAGAAAAGGGTTCTTAGAATTTTCCCAGAGACTGAAAAGTGAAGTCCAAGCTACTTAATGCAGGCAAGAAAAAATACTGGGTATCTTGCACCAATCCTTCACATGCTGTCCATGGAACTGATCACAAATATTTATGCTGTGGTTTAAGCCCAGTAGCCAAATAAGGCCCACAACCCCTCTCACTCCTCTCTGTGGGATGGGGAAGAGAATCAGAAGGGAAAGAGTGTGAAAACTCATGGGTTGACATAAAGACAGTTTAATAGATAAAGCAAAAGTTGCACATTAAATAAAGCAGAATTTGCTTATAGGATTTGTTCACCATTTCTCCTCCGCAGGCAGGAGGAAGCCCACCCCAGGAAAGCAGGGCTCCATCATGTGTAGGAGTGACTTGGGTAGAAAAGTTATAGAATCATGGAATATGCTGAGTTGGAAGGGACCCATAAAAATCATCGAAGCCTAACTTCTGTCCCTGCTGCCACTGAAAACATTCACCCTTCCTGCTTTTCCCCACAGCTTTTATTGCTGAGCAAAATGTCATATGTCATAAGTTAACAAATCTCCATTTTTTCCATTGGGTTCAGCTGTCCCAGCTGTTTCTCCTCCCACCTTCCTGTGAATGCCCAGCCTCCTCCCTGGCGGGCCAGTGTGAGAAGCAGAAACAGCCATGATGCTTTAAAGGACTGTCCAGCAATAGCTAAACCATTGAGGTGTTGTCAATGCTGTTTTCAGCACAAATCCAAAATACAGCACCACACAAGCTACGAGGAAATTAACTCTATCCAGGCAAAACCAGTATGATTAATTAGCTCTTCTCTTTGCACCCAATGGATCACTATTCTACTTGTTTATCTTTCCCACAGATGTCTGCACAAAGCACACATATTTTCCCAAAGGAAAAATGCCTAGTTTTGACTATGCTTCCCATACAAATCTAATCTGGGCCCCAGTGGGGCTGTTCTGTTCACAAGCAAGACCACAATACACAGATAAGATTTGTCATACACAGCCAAATCAAATTTACAACTACCATATAAGTCCCACAGGCATGGGCTGTGCATGTCAAAACAAGACTCTGAGCTCCCTGTCCCCTCAGCCATACCCCTCCTGTACTGTTTACACGGGGTAGGGATTGCCACCTTCCAGTCTGAGCAGTCTTCTAGACTATAGCACAGACTGCAGGATCTAGAAATTTAGCAACTTTTTGAGATTATCCAGTACCAGATGCCTCCAAACACCACACAAGAGCAAGGTTGAGGGCATGCACACATTCTTACCTCTGTGTTCTGGCGTCTTCAGAAATGAAAAGTGCTCACATTGTCCAAATGAAATCTGGGGTACACATCAGCCAGCTCTCCAAGAAAGGTGGTGGGGACACTGGGATTCCAGGACATACCACAATTCCTGCAGAGCCTTCTCATTGCCTCTTCTGCTTTGGAGGTAGAGACCACCTTAGGTATAGCTAGGAGGCTTAAGGGAGCATTCCCCTTTACTTGGCAGTCCTGAGCCTGCATGTAGAGCATTCTGACCAGTTCTGGATCCCTGTTGGAGAGAGAGTGATAACCACATCAAGTTTGGCAGAGTGTTATGAAGATGGATAGATGGCTGGAGAACACGGTCTGTGAGGAAAGATTGATGTAGCTGCATTTCTTCATGCTGGAGAAGGGACAGTGGAAAGGGATTTAATTTCTTCTGTTACAACTGAAAGTAGATTTATAGGGAAAATGGAGCCCATCTCTGAGGTACACAGCAAAACACAAAAAAAATCAATGATCAAAAGTCTCAGAAAAAGTAAATCTGACTGGATATAAGGGAAACAATCTTCACTGTTGAGAGTGGTTAAGCACTGGAACAGGGGACCAGAGAGGCTATGGATTCTCCATAAACAAACTGGAGAACTATGGACTGAGTTGATGAGAGGGTGGAAAACTTGCAGGGCTCCGACAGTGGCAATCCACCGTTAGAAGGCCAGCTGATAGTCTTATCAGTGGCATCCCATAGGAACTAGTACTGGGGAAACAATTTATTATGACTGTTAACAACTAGAGTGATGAGTGACTGTTCACTCCTGGCAAGGCTGCAGATGATACCAAACCAGAGGGAGCAGCTTTCATGAAAGAGAGTGTGACTGCTACTCAGAGGAAAATAGACAGGATGTAAAAATGGTCTGACAGAACCATGAAATTCTAGAGAGGCAAATGCCAATTTCTCCATGAGGGGTGGAATAACTCCATGCAACAGTGCAGGCCAGGGACTAAAGGGCTGGAAAGCAGCTTTGCATAAAAAGACACAGAGAACCGAACATGACTCCCACAGTGTTTCCTTGTCGCAAAGGCAGCCAAATAAGCACTGGGAGGTTTTAGAAAAAGGGTAATCAGAAGGCAGAAGGGAAGTGATTATTCCATTCTGCCTGGCACTTCTGAGACTGAGTGTCCCCAGTGCAAGAGCTGTTGACATATGGGAAAAATTCAAAATGTCACTTGTCAAGACATTTCCTCTAGGCTTTCTTAGCTTCTGCTGGTCAAAACTTCTAGAAGTACCACAGGCACTTGGGAGTGTCAGCTTGACTGACTTTCCATTGGATGTAGTCATTATGATGCTTAGGTGGCTCTGAAACAGTTGCATTTAAGAAGGAAACTAAATCACTCTGCAAGAAAAGACAAAACAGGTCGCAGTGCTGGCAAAGGAAACCCAACTGAAAATAATGTTCTATCTGCTCTTTGCCCATATGCTTTTCTTAATAGTGCTGAAAAAGGTTTTGTACTCACTTCAGCTAAACTTCTCCTATCCTTAGCTCATCAGTGTAAGGAGATGCTCTTGGTGACCAGGAATAAGTCTCCTCTTTTCTTAGCCCCCGCTTTGGTAACTGGAAAGAGAGACAAGCAAAAAAAAAACCCAAACATTTTTTCATTATAGAACAAAATTTGAAAATGAGACAGGGAAAGGAGATAGGCTGAAAAGATCTGTAATTTTTTAATGTTTCTTGGTGTAGAAGGCACTTTATAAAACCCAAAATTCTGCACTAAATGTCAAATTTAGATGGTTCTTTTTATTTCTCGGTTTCTCTTACATGCAGTAACTATTTACCCACATTAGAACATGCAGTCCTGAAAAGAAAGTCTGAGATATAATTTCAAAGCCATGTGTTGCTTCCCAATCATTTATAAAAAGAGACTTTATAAATATCCAGAGATATTACTCTTCTGCTATGCAACAGTAACAGATATGTTCAAAGCACCTAATGCAATTAAAGTGCTCAGGAGAGGCAAAGATACAGCAGCGCAATAAAAGTCAATGGCTGTCAATGTTTAGCAAGGTATATATTGAAATAATAATATAATAAATATGAGTAGAGAGAGTTTAAAACAGTGATGGTTTAAAAAAAAGGTTGTAAATAACCATTTAATTATATCACACATGAAATGGGTACTGATGCTTGGCTCAGTGGTGCTTTCCAATCTTCCTTTTTGGAAGTCCTGTATGACTTGGTGGTTTTTCTCCCAGAGCAACTCAAGCACACAAACAGGAATGAATGCTGCATTACTAGGTCTGCCAGTAGCTCCAGGAGGATAGTGACTTTAGGAGAGTATCCACAGGCAGGTGAAGCCCAGCACCACTTGGCCACTACTAGGGGTCCTGCTGATGGCACCTGTGTGACTGGGGAAAGAGAAGAGCACCCTGCCATGAGATGGATGTTGCACCATGTGAGCAGGGAACATAGTCCCTGAGATGTGCTGTGAGGAATGGATGCAATCCTCCAGCTTCCCTAAGAGAGTCTGCTTCCCATGAAGTCCTGACACCATCAATGTTAGTCAGAAAAACAGACTCCACAGAAAGAAAAGCAAGAAACCTGCACTCTTTCATCCTACTCTCCACCTGCTCCCACATAAACCTCAGCTCTTGTTTTTTATTAAGCTCCACTGTTGCTGCCCCTGTTCTTGGGGTGGATGTTGCAATGTGAAGTCTGGGGTGTAAGGCCATAGTCCCCAAAATTAATGAATATTATGGAGATGCAGAAACATCCTACGTGTCTGGCTACTCCTGTTTCCCGCTGTCATTTTCTAGATTATCATATCTTGACATTATTGTAACACTGTTTTGGAAACAGAAGACAGGATACACTTTATACATTATATTTGTAGGCTATCAGGATGACAGTTTGTTTTTAACAACCAAACACTTGATGACAATCAAACGTAATTTTTGAGTTTAGCTGACAAAGTGCCAGCCGGAAGAAGTCCAGCAATGCAAAAGATGTGGGGACTTCTGCAAACATGGCAAAACCATCCATCCACCTGCCTGGCCCCAGGGCAAGGACCCCAGTGTTGTGCTGCCCAGCAGCCTCAACAGTTGAGCTCTCCAACATTTGTCTACCAAAGTGCTGTAAAGAAGATTTAGTTTCTGGAAACTTTATTTTGATAGTTTGGTGAGAGGCAATAACTCCATTTGTTTTCCTTTTTCGTAACCTCCTGTGAGAGTCTTCCATATTCCCCTACTCCTGATTCAGCATCCAAATATTCTCACTGAAGTTTCTTTTCTGATAAAGACTGAGCAAGGATTAACATCTGAACCACCCACAGTGACCAGAAGATTCTGAAAGATCGTGATAGAGAAGCAAAAGCTCTCTCTACGGTGATAATTCACCTTTGTATGATTGCCAATCTCAGATAAATACCACACCAGGTTTTTTTTATGGCCGGATCTGAATTTACCCACCTCTCTACACTGCAGTGCTTATAAAAGCAGTCTTTCCTTTCACATAAACCCTGCATCATATCCAGAGCACAAACTGAAACTTCTCTGCATCTCCTAAGAACTTTCAGCATATTCCTAGTCCTTCTTGTAGCCTTGGTCAGCCTTTTTCTCTCTGGTGGCCAAATATTGGCTGCAAAATGCCAGAATTTTCTGTAGATGCTCTTTATCTCCACCGATAGTCAAAGCTCCTGGTACAAACACCTCCAGGCTCTCAGCTTTGCCATTTTTGGAAGCAGCTTTTATTCTGTGTACACACCTTCACGAGACATGCCTAGAGACCTCTCTCAAGGTCTGAAGCACATCCCACACTGCCAATGCAGTGATACAATGGAAATTATGTTTCCTGTAACTGCAGACCATTGCTGGACAAGGAAATTACTGACACAGTGAAGATTATTTTGGAAACATTAAAATCTATTTCTCCCTATTCCTCTCACCACCTGCATGAAAAAGTAGTTATTTCATTCTAAGAAGAAAAAAAGGAAAGTGGTTCTCTGTAACAGCTGAACCATAATAATAATCAAAACAACAAAACACGGAGAACAGTTTCTCAAGAGAGACATATTTATCAACACTTCAAAATTATTTACTCTGTTTTATGTAAAAACAAATACTATATTATACAATCCTCCAGAGGAATGAAGACTCTTTTAAAACCCTCTCTTGATTTCCCTTCTCTCTAGAGGTTCATTTCCTTGTTCATTCCAGATGGGCTGCTTTCCTGTGCTGTTCAATTTCCCTCTTTCCTCCTCTCAGAGGACAGCTCTCCTGGATGACTCCTGATGAATTTCCAGGTGACAGGTCACTGAGTCTTTGTAGGAAGCCAGAGGATGAAAAGTTGAGTTCCAGCTCTTCCCATCACTTTTCCCTGTGCTATTCATAAAATATCAAATTTCCCCTCAGCCAGTTACACCCAAGTCCTGTTGCAGCCACAAAGGTCTTTAAATGCCAGGGGTGCTCCATTCCCTGGCACCAGGTGGTGATGCTGGTATGGACAGGCTGTGTAGATCAGAAAGCTGCAGGCATGGTTAGTGTGAAGCTCCCCTTAGCAAAGCCTCCATAGGCACAGCACTCACTGCTCTGCTGGGTGGCCATGGGAGCTTCTCTCTGCCACCTTCCACTGGATGCTCAGTGCTCAACCCTTCCGCAAAAAATTTGGATCAAGGTCTCCAATGGATGAATCACTCTGAAGTAATATTTTTGTCCAGTTTTTCCACTCTTAAGCCTTGGAGTTGTGATAAAGATCTAACTATAGCATGAAAAAGTACAAATATAGTAACAGTTAAAAAAAGTGTTCCAGTGACAGCTCCACTTTCAAGGGAGAGGAAGTTAAGAGTGAGGTATATGTCTCACATTTACCATGTAGCTTGCCAGCATAGGAGGACTGTTTGTAGTACAGTTGTGATATTATTTAAATAAAGTAATTTTGAATCTGAATTATAGATGATGTTTTGTACTTTAACAGATCTCAGTGGCTAAATATTTATCTTTCCCTCTTTCAGGTGTCTCCATTTGTTGGCAGATTTCCAGTTCTCTCTGCATTACTTTTCTCCTTTGGAAATAAGGCACTGAATAAGGATCTCTCTTCTTTAGAACTTGGCTCCTCTTTCACTTGGCTCCTGGAGCGAAAGTAATTAAGAGCAATTGATTGCTATAGTAATATTAATATTTATTATTGGTACTGCAGCAATATCCAGAAGTTTCAGCGGCTGTGATATAAATATATGTGAGAGCAATAATTGTCGTAGGGCAGCTGAGGATTATTACATTGACCACAAGGTCAGTAACTGTGCCACCACATAATTGGGCTCTGAAAAAAGTGAAGTAAGGAATCTCCCAGAAAAAAGTGCTGCAAAACACAGTTGCAATCATTTGCAAGTAACACAAATGCAATCATTTTCAGCCCTATTTCTTTTGAAAGCATGTCTGGGAGCGAATATCTATGACTCAGTCTTTTGAGAAGCCGATGAATATGAATTGAAAGAAGAATTCTCCATTTAAACTTCTTTAGCATGGGTGACCCTAGCTTCTGCAGTTGTGCCACACACTTCATTCTGCTGAAAGTTACTTCAACCATCAGAAAAGTTTGCCATGATATTAGCACAATAGAGAAGCATTTCTATATTGGTGTGCCTGGACTATCAAACCATCACATTAGAGCATTAGCTGCTAATATTTCAATTAAAGTGTGTCATATAATATCTTCCTTTTGAGAAAGAATATGATGGTGAGATCTGTGAAAGCAGACAGCATTTATCTCATCTTTCTACCACTTCCACCTGCAGTATCCCTGGCTTTGGCCAAGACTGAAGCAATTTTTAATGTTCTCACTCCAAAATATTACTTTGTCCAGAAAGTCAGCATGAAAATCATATAATTGCAGTAGGTCCCAGATGATACAATTTCAACTTACCACAACTGAAGGGCTATAAGCAAAATTCACATGTTAGAAAAATAATAAAGGACGTCCTAATTTTTCAAATCATGATGTACTACTTTCAAGAAGATGAGACATTTCTTCATGAAAATTCCTATGCCTTATTCCTTTGTTCTACAGCATTTTCTGTAGAAAAAACACTTTAAATAAAATTTCACCCTATAGTGCATTGGTGTATTCCTATTTATGTACACAGAGACTAAGAAGATATACACATCAGGTAAGTGAGCAAGTTTTTAACAGTTTTATCTACTTATCCATAAGTCAAGATTATTATAGTTAGATCATACCATGGGATGACAGTGCACTTTAAATATATAAAGAGATTTTATAAAAATGACAAGGGCCAATCATTATAATTATCCAAGAAAGAGAGAACAAAATGTAAAAGAAACATTGTCAAATTACATTTTAGAAACCAGCTAATTGTCAAAAGTCTGTATTATGACAATTAACACTTTTAATAGCATGTCCTGGTTTTGAGATTATTTAAAATTCTCTTGAGAAGGAAATTTCCACTTCCTGTTCATTTTTGGAAGAAGTATGAAAACTGGTTTCTCTTCATGGAAGTCTCATAAGTAATTATATGTTGAACAGTTTATTGGGTTTTACATAAATAAGTTAGAATAAAATAACTTCTTCAAATCTGCCAATTACAGCCAAATTTTCATCTTAGTTCCATTAAAATACATGGGTTTTTAAAAATAAATGTGGCACTTTTCTACCAGACGAAGAGAAATATGATGTGCTGTCTCTGCTATGCTACTGTTTGTGTTCCAGTGATACCATTTAGAACATGTATTCAAAAAGAAATATTAGTTCTGGGAATCTCCTTTTTCAACTTCCAATTTGGGACAACTAAAAAAGCCCATTTTTCAAAGATGCAGTACTTAGCTCTTTCTGAAAATGAGGTTCCAGCTCAATGTCTCAGAAAATGCAGGTCCCTAAACCAAACAGCTGTTTTGAAAAACTGCAATTTTTTAAAATTGCATGAGCTTTCCAGAAGTAGCACATCAGGGAGTTAAGAAGAAGTATTTGGTGTCTTTTGGTGTTTTCCTTCAAATGTGTCATCTTATGACAGTAATTCTTCTGAGGAATGATGGACTAACTACAGCATGCTAACACAATTGCAAATATCCTCTTTCTTTTTCCTGCAGAGATACAAATCTAGATTTAAAATTTTGTTATGTAAGTGTATTAGCTAGTCTGCCCTAAAAACATCATTGACAGCCTTAAATGTCCCAGTTCAAAATATTTTCC
>QUSF01000028.1:4649846-4682565 GCA_003676055.1 Chloebia gouldiae
TGAGATAATAGGAGAGCTAGGGATGAGTGTAATGAGTGTAATGAGAGCCAAGGATCTGTTGGATAACTGAATGACTCCATGACTGGCTTACAGACAGATGAAGGAAGCTTGGCACAACTAGGTTGTCTAAAAAAATGAATGGTTGCTGGCATAATCTGCTACCTGTACTCATAATAAAAAAATAAATAATAATGAAAGGAGAGTGCTGTTTAGAGGGACATAACTAGTCATGACTTGACTATTGCCATAACCTGAAAGTCTTGACAATGCAATTCGTAACAAGGGGAACTTCCTGAAAAGATCTTCAGGTTGTTCAAAATTACAAAGCAGCTCAAGGAAGCTGAGTGCCTTAGGCTAGACAGGGCAATAGTTCAACCTGTTGAGTACACATTTTACCATTTCTTGAATTTCATATGAGGAAATTCTAGAAAATATTTTAGATGGCAAAGCCAAGGTACAAATAAAGAAATGTTCTTCAGAGTTATAACTGCTGACCCTGTTCCACTAAAGCTCTGCAGAAAACTTTCAAGAAAGGACCTTTCTGTGACTCTCAGCTTCTGTCACTAGTACAAATAGAAAGTGCAGCCTTAAGATTTTGGAGGTAAGATGAACTAGATGATGCAATAGATCATATTCATCTCTATTTTTCATGAGTGCACAAACAAATATTCATTAATCACTGTTGGGTGGAGGTCTAAATCAAAGAAGGGAAATAATGTTTTTACATGCTCAGCACACACTGTTCTTATGTTTATAAGTATGTAATTTCCAAACCAAATTTCTTCAAACACAGCAGTGCACATCATTCAGGAGTATGTTCATTTTTAAGGGCGAAGTTTCAAAACAAAGTTGTTTTGAGTTGCTGGGGCTGAAAAGTATATGAAAAATAACTTAAATGGTGAAAAGAATTTTTTCCCTCCTCTTCACTGGATACTTTGAAAAAAATATAAACAGCTGGATTGATGTTTATGAAAGTTTCTAAAACCAATTGAGTCTTGAACTGAGACTGAGCATGAAAAATTTGAGCCCCAAAGGTAATGCTTTTTAAAGAAAGTTATAAATGGCTGTGATTTAGAATTGAAATGTCATTTTCAAGCTTGTCAAGATCATCACAACTGCAATGCTACATTAACTTGTGCTGTGCAAAGTGGTAGCGATAATAGAAAAACAAATTCTCCTAATTTCCACTGACCTGCAGCAAGTTACTCTGTCAGAAATCTGTCACAGAAACAGAAAACAGGCAGTAAGAAACAGGATGAGTAGAACTAAGAAAAGAAGGAGAAAAGTAATAAGAATGAATGATAATTGGGGGAATGAAAAACAAAACAGAAACAAAATAAAATGCAGCAGAACAATTTATCTTCAATTCCTCTATTTCCCCAGGGGAGGATAAGAGTTCTTTAGTCAATGTTTATTTCTCACCACACAGTGGTGAAAGACACAAGACATATAAATGGCAAAGAAGACAAAAAAAAAAAAAAGATGAAAATTGGAGGGAAAGTAGAAGTGGATAAAATAGGGAACTTAAAAGAGAAATGATCAAGGGAAGGAATTTTGGAAGTATTGCCAGAATTCCTTGAAGAGTCCTGGAATGATTCTCTCAGTTAGAATTCAGTGAGAACTCCACTTAAAACCATTTTTAGAAATCTGCAAAAGCAGGACAAAGAGAGAAGTAGGCTGTGTGGAGTCTGGGTGGAGAAAGAGCCTGGAATTGTCCAAGGCTGCCAAACCATGTTTTTTCTTCCTACTACTTGCTCTAACAAAATAGATAGCCTTATCAGTTTTCTACTGATACCATTTTCACTCTTCTCAGATGCACAACATGTGCCCTGTATTCTGCATTTTCTGCTTGTCACCAGGTAGTATTAAATGAAGGACTCCTCCATGAGCTTGAGCCACAGGCCCCACTATTATCTTCTTCCAAACCACCCTCAGGGGTTGAACATCATTCCTAGTTTTTGCTGGATAAACCAGTTGTCACATTACAAACACCCATTCAGGTTCTGATTTGTCTAGTTAAGAGTGAGCTGTTCTCTGCTTTGTGACCATAACCACATATGGATGGACAACAACAGGAAAAATCAACCTCCCTCTCCTCTGACTACAGATATTCTCTCTCCTTTCCCTACTCCTATTTTAAACTAGCCATCCTTGCTCTCTAGTCAGCAGCAAGAAAAGTTCAGTGACTCATTTCACCCATTCTGATCTTGATGACATTTAGAAACAAATGTCAAGTTGATTGCTTCTATGGGAGATGAGAAAGGCATTGTCCTCTGCTATTCAAAGAACCTTGGTGCAACATTCTTGTCACTTTTTGCAATATTCTACATATTACATATCTTAAAATGTATAAATTATATACAACTTCACCTTTATTTTAGCAAATTCTGATCAGGTAATAAAAGAGTGTATAGCAGGCGCATCAAACTAAAGATAATAAAGCTGATAAGAGAGTGCTTTGATCCATAATTTCCTTCCTTTTGGGAATATATGTGTATGTTAGTTTTAGGGACATCATGAACAATATACAAGAAGCTTCACTTAGCACTAAGGATGCCTCATGAAATGGGTGTCACATAATAGAGCCCACAAACAAACATTAGGTACATTAGGTACAGTGGTGAAAGGCAGATATCTGGTAGGATAGATTCAAAATTCTGCTATTTGAAAAGTTTACATTGGGACTGTTTTTTGAAGACAAATATCTCTGACAAATGTGTGTACATAAATATTTTGATCTGGAAAATGCTGATTCTGTAGAAAAACAAAGCTCCTTAAAGCAGAACACATCTATAAATCTCTATCCACATCTACATCTAAATAGAAATGAATTTTGGTTCTGCCATACATCAATAATCATAAAGATGCATTGTAGGACAGAGAGTCTGGTTTGTTGAAGTTCAAAACCTCTGTATTAGTTTGAAGTTCCCTGGAGAAAATATATAATTTTAAGTCCTGTAAGAGACTGAGAGGCATTCTGCAGGCAAATAGCTCTATAATACTGTGGTATGGCTCTGTTTATTGCATCTCTGAGACAATTTTTTGCACCAATATATATGGGGCTTAATTCTTCACTAATACTTAACTACTTACACCAGAAACAAAAATAATTTTCAGCTTAATTCTTTAGAAAACAATAACATGTCCAGTAAATGCAAGCTAATACACAGGAAGTTTCAGCAATGAGGAGGCTTAAAATGAAAACTGGTCTGGGGGTTACTCTGCACCCTTAGGGGGAATGGGTAACAGGTACAAAACTTCACAGGAATGTGGTACCTGTTGACTTCCTGTTGTAAGAAAAGAGTGAGATGTCTCTCTCATTCCCATAATATGGTTTTGCTATTTTAAGGACAGTAAAAACTTTTAGGCATGCTTTATACTGAGAGATATACAAGGATAAGATGGAATTTCATTTTGAGAGAAGCTTTTAGGGATAATTAAATCAGCTCTTACATAATTTAGGTGAACGGCCTAGGCAGGCAATTAGAAATGTATCCCAAACTCAACAGCTCTATGACAAAACATGCAAAGACAAAGTGGACTTAATTTCTTCCTTTTTTCACATTAAAAATTCTGCCAGAGATAAAGTCTAAGAAACATTAAATAATTTGTCCAAAATGTCTCCAAAGTTGATGGAAACACAGACATGGTATCTGACATGGATTCTATAAGAATAATACTCTATGCAAACTAAGTATGTCTTCTGGGTAGCAATCATAATGGCTCAAGACTGCCTTGATCAAAGCCACGGTCTGATTGTAGGATGAGACCTGACAGCCTCATATTTAAAAGATTTGAAGACTGTGCAGTTGAAAGTTGCAATGGTTATCTACAGCAATGGGATCTACGTATCTTGGAATGAAAACAGGGTCTGTAATGACATCTAGTCACTTCTAGTTTTAGTGAAAGTCAGAACTTAACTTTCTCTTCAAATGGGGATACACTTTTGATCATGAAACAAAGAGGAAAAAAGAATGCAGAACATACACTTTTTCAGTATTTTTTTTTCTAGAGAGGTACAAAGGTTCTAGGTCTTTTCAAAAGATCCTTTGGATGACTTAGTAAAGGAAAATATTCTGGAAATAACAAGAGCAGTACTCCATGTGGCAGCTTTCAGCAGAAAAGATGGTTTATGGTCTGTCTGCTTTCCTTCCTCCCTCATCTCCAACACTCTCTTGGTGCTTTCTAACACCTTATTGGTGCTCTGCTCCATATTGCATCTATGGGTAGAGTAAAAAAGATACTTGCAACACTGCTCTCAAGAAGAGCAGCATTTTCCAGTCTTACAGAAAACATGTTTCTCCACACAGACTGATAGATTTTTATTGAGCTTTCTGATTGTTCTATTTTATCACTAGAGGCAAGCAACAAAGCTATTAGAGTTTTGTTTTAATTGTCTATCAGGTGCTATTGCAGTCTTTTGGGTCCATTTGTGCTACATCGTTTTTAATTAAGAGGTTATGGACCTGCTTACACCCATGAGACTCCATTAAATGCAGCTGGATGGTACATAATGCTCACCGAATTACAGCACAAAATCTGTGTGACTGTAAATGGGCTGTCTTAAGATATGTCCAGCAAAAATGCAATGAAATGTTTAATGAAGCTTGTCAGCTTGTCTAATAAAGAACACTGCCACTCTGTACAGAGCTGGAAAGCACAGAAAATTTTGTCACAGTTTTTTTGTCAGACGAGATGAGCACTGAAGCCCAAGCTGAAGTATAGACTAGAAATAATTGCTTTTCATTTGACATAGTTATGTTGCTCCCACAAACAAATTCAGAAAAAAATGTGGAAAAGGGAGAACTGTGAGTCTGGAAGGAGAGAAAGAGAGAGAGAAGGAAGGAGGTAGTTTGCATTTTGAAAGAGTTCAGTAAGAGGTAAAATGAAAGGAAGGCTTCTGGTGAACATCTGGTGAGTCCAAGAGTTCAGAGTGTTAGCACACAAAGAGTTTTTGGGTGATCAGAGTTGGAATGACTGGTTTGTTAGGAAGGTCTTTCCGTTCATACCTGCATCTTAAGTCTGCTCCAGGAATTTGTTGTGCTGTGGGGTACTTATTGCAGTCCACTGCATGATTTTCATTTCAGTCTGAGAAAAGCAGAGATTAATGTATTTCAATATTTCTACTGCAGGATCTCTGAAAACCTTACAAATCCAAGAAAGCAGTTTTTACATTTGATTCTCTAGCACAATGTATCTGTTTCTTTAGCACTATTTAATATTATTTGCCATACTCAGTGTTCTTTACAGTTGATTGGTTTGTGGAGGAATATGTGGCTGTGCTGGGGGTTTTGAATATGACTGTTGCAAAATGCATTTATCTTGTAATGCTAATGATGATAATTAGAAAGTGGAGGTTGGTGAAATCCATGGACTCTCTAATGGCCTGGTGCTTGTTAATAAATTGTCAAAGAAAATTGCTATAGTATTCTTAGGTTTTAGGTCAGATGATGAAATTGTCCTCATACAACAGAGATGTCCTGCTATATACAACTTCTCATAAACCTCTTAAACCATGATATTTCTCTGATTATTATTCCCTCAGGAATAACTGCTTGTATCTTTCCATGGGAATTGGTGAAACTCCAAGTGAGTGAGAAATAAATGAATTATTTTGCATTATGCCCAATTTTAAAATCTGCAAGCTGCTATGTTCTTTAAGGTGAGACTGATGGTAGAGGATCCTGGTAAAATGCATGGATATACTCTGAATGATCAGAGAGGTTTTATGCTGAGAAATTTTTGAGGTATATTTTGTCTGAGAGAAAAAAAATGCTGTCTGAGTAAAAAAACTGACACAGACATTCTATGTATCCTACTTCTATTACAACCGTGGTTGTGTGTGATGCAGCTACCTGAGTTCCAGTATTCATCATTATTGAGAAATGCATAGAAAGGGAACAGGTGTGGGAAAAAAAAGCTGGTAGTGCAGCTTTTTGTTGGAACTCTCTGAGAAGTCATTAATAGTGACTTTGAGTTTAAAGACACAGAAGTGTATGGCTTTTTGCCTTGAGTTCCTTTTTGTTCTGAGTATCAGAAAATCGCTTTGTTGTCTTGCTGATGCAGTCTTGCATCATTTCTGTATCTTTTACAGAACTTAAAGATCATCATTGTTTTCAGTGAGAGGTAAAATATAGCTTGAATGGAGATTATTGGTTACTCTCATCCATCTACATGAATATAAGGTCAGGTTTTGGGCTTTCAGATGTGTGATTCCCAAAGCAATCTAATTCAGAGCTTGACAAGAGGAAGAGTGCCTAAAAGCAGAAAATGTTGTTCCAGGAAAAGAAGTTATTGATATTTAGCTATGGCAAAGAAGACTGAAATATGTTTTACCATAAAAGTCCCCCCAGTTGGGCTGGCCATCACACGCCATGAAGGGTATCAGGTCATCCATCCTCATTAGCTCTCTTCCTTTTCCTACCACTAGCTGTCTGCAGAGCTGGGAGCATCTAAGATGAGACAGGGGCCAGAGATTTGGTGGAAACTCCCCATTTAACTCAGTCTGTGTGAACAACAGAAATTGTGTTGGAAAGATAAGAACAGGAAGGACAGAGGTGTGCTGGACAGCTCCTCAACTGTTCCCCTCAGCCCACTATTCACCTGCCCTCACAGGAAACAGAAATTGAACATTTTTGAGAGAAAATAGAGAAGAGAGAGAAGTCATGCAGAGGGAAAAAAATGGAGCGGAAGGAGAAAAAAGCAGCAAGAAAAATACTGACATTTGTTACACTGTGGCATGGCCTGAAGGTCCCATTTTTTTTGTGTGCCCTTCTGCACGCCATTATTTCAAACATTACAAAAATATAGCCGTTACCCTGGGAGTGTAAAAATAAACAAATCCTGTAAGAAACAGGGAAACCAGATTTACTGTCAGAGGTCTGAAAATGCTGGTAGCAACAAAACATGTTATAGGGAATGGATATAATAAAAGAGAACTGTACAGCTTCTTAGTCAAACCCACATAGATTTCAATAACACCCAGGTCCTGCAAGACATCTCTCAACATCATCAAAAGACAAGGAAAAAAACTGTCCTTACTGAAAATAACTTTCAATGTGCTCAATGGCACAAAAAATCTTTTGGTTGTTGGGATCCAGCACACCAAAACGTAACTGCAGAACTGTAAAATATTTTCAGGCATCAGCAACTATCTAAGAGAGATGAAATTAAGCTATTTTAGAGGATGTATTTTGCCATTGTGGGCTATGCCATCATGTCAAAATAAAAACCAAGCCTCCTTTGAACAAGCAGAATGAAAGAGATTTTGAAAAAAATTCTTTGAGCTTTTTGTCTCCAGCTACTTGGGATCCTTGAATTCTGATATGCCATACCCTGGGAATATGGGCACTGCTGATGGAGGAGAGGCTTTATGCAACTGGAGGACAGCCTTGGGTAAAGGCAGGAGAAGCACCAAGCATCTGCCAGCAGCTGTGCAAGGATCACCTCTCAAAGAGCACATTGGTCTTTCCAGGCAGCTGGTCAGACTTCAGCTCTACTCTGCTGACTTTTTGAAAAATGATCATTATGCTTGCTCACTGGAATTTTTAAGCATTTTTCCAGGAACATTTAGCCCTTATATGCAAACACATTTGTTTGAAAAGCTGCAGGAAAACTCTTATTTGCTCAGAAAACTCTGGCAAGATTTTTAATGCATATGTTAGAATCTCTAAGAAAGCCAATGAGGAGAAGAGTAAATAAGGAAATAACAGCTGATTCTAAGGTTTATATAGTAACAAGGAATTTGATATACAAAGCAGGTACTAATGCCCTTAGAGTAACAGTAACATCATTATATAACAGCCAGAGAGAGCAGTAATGCTCATTGCTATCCACTGAGTACAGTTACTATGCTAAATATGCCTTTTCTTTTCTGTTTAAGAATTTATCCATGTAAAGTAATATGCTCAAAGACAATTACATATTTTCTCTAATTGCAGCAAAAGGTTTTTCAATCCTTTTAAGGAAGGTGAAAATAGAAAATACCCTATTCCTTTGCTTTTCATTTATGAATTAGTTCCATTATTATTTTTTGAAAACAAATTTTCTAATGCCAAACACAGAAGTAACATTTGCTTGCTGGGGGAACTGGGAAATAAAGAAAAGCTCTTCATTATGACTGACAAAATTTAGTACATTTTGTAAGTCAGAATTTTTACACTCATTAAAAAAATCTCTGTACTGACCAAACTCACTTCACATTTTCCCTATGTATTGTGCGTATTTCTAAACTCCCCTAAACCATCTCTTCTGTGTATTTTGTCTCTCATAACATTAAGTCTTCCCTTCCCTCCTGCCAGAAATATGAAGCAGCCTCCAGAGGTCTGGAATCCCCCACTGCAGAGACCCGGCCTTTCCAACAAACAGTTTTAGGCCACAGCTGTGAAGAGTGTGTTAGCTTCCACTCCTGTACTTAGGTTTCATAGACAACAAAGGTCTACTGACGATATCAGTTAGTCTATTAGCTGAAAAAGCAGGGGTTCATGTTGGCACCCAGCCTCCCAGGGAAGGAAAGGGAGTTGTTCCACTTGAGACAGTTTTGGTGGAAAAGCCAGGGTACAAGTCCAGTGAAAAAATAAGCTGGCATGCCAATATTAAAAGTCTGAAGAGGCAAATTGTGAATCTGAGAAAATGTCAGTATATGCTCTCTTCTCCAGGATTCTTGTTCAATACACAGAGTGGATAATGGAGGAGAGAAGGGATGAACAGAAGTGATGTTCTCTGTTTCAAAAACTAGATGGCTAAGCTTTATTCCAAATTCAGCTACCACTTCTGTACAGAATGCTGGAAAAAGTGTAGCAATAGTGCATATATACAGGAAAAGTTGATTATGTTGTGCAACTCACCTTGAATCTGCTATTCCTTAACTTGATTGTCATTTCAACCTTAACCATCTTTTCATTTCTTTCAAAAAGCATTTTAATATACTTTAAAATGGGTCTGTTTCTCACACCTTGAAGCGCCTGTTGGCAGGCTGTCCAGTGCTGATCTGCTGCATCCAAGGAGCTGTTTTTCATTCTACTGCAGTCCTGTCTGCAGGAGCCCTGCCATCCCAGTGCCTCACTTACACTGGCACATATGGCAGTGTGTCTGGATGACCATGTGGAGCTGTGCATGGGCAGGCAGAAATCAAGTGGGTTTTAAGTCACTGTAGCCAATGCCATGATTTTAATCTAGTTCTCACTGGTTCTTCACCAGAAGAATTATGAAAACATTATAAAATCTTCTGTATTGTCCATCTGAGACCCTGAATAAACAGGGTCTGATAAATGGTAAAAAAGTCTGATAAATGGTAAAAAGTCTGAATAATAATAGTAAAAAAAGTGCACCCAGGCTATATGCATGCATTGTTTGGAGACGTATATGTGTGCATGTATTCACAATGTATTACAGGCTCATGTCATAACCTTTCTGCTAGAACACTGTGTAACAACATACTGCTTTTTACCTTGCAGTTGCCATTTTGCAGAATTATCGAAGAGGAAAACACACTTTTCCTTCAGTTGTTTTTCTCCTGATATTTGTGAGAAGGCTGGAATCAGCACTGACCTCTGCTAATAGGAATCACTATCCAAAACACCACAGCTGAAGAGATTGACCTTTGCCAATATCGAGTTTGTTTTGTGGAAACCAATGGACAGGGACAGAGCAAGAGAGCAGGAGACAGCTCCAACAGTAAATGGGCTGTAATTGAGTTCTCAGCCTTGCTGTAAGTGCCTTGGTGCTATTGTCTGTGAAAGTTGGTCAGTTTTATGCTCTTTGTTAGGTTCTGTCAAGCCCCATTTAAAATAATAAGGCCCCTTCACTCACTTTCTCTCCATGCAGTTCGTAACAGACAAGACCTTTCAAAGGAAGAACAAAAACTCATCTACAGAGAATAGGGGGACATTGTTAATTACTGCTACCCAGCATTCTTGCAGAGGCAGTTAGCCAGGTGTGACCTTGACAAAGGACAAATCAAACACACATTATCCAGTACTTTCAGCCAACACTTTCTGTTCCCAGGAGATTCAAACTCACTCTGGATGACCTATAGAGCTCATGCTCTCTTAGCACCTGATCACACGTCACAGGAGCAGGATGTATATAAAGAGTAATGGGTCTTAGAAGGGCCTTTATGAAAGTTGTGTTTGAATTGGGAGCAAAGGCCATGTGTGTGGAGGTGTTGAGGGTGTGGAGAGGTGCTGAGCACTCTCAACCATACATTTCTCCAACAGAGCTGAAATGCCCATAGTTCCCTTGCATGTTCCCTCTACCATGAATTGATTGATCTCATGATCGGGTATGTGCTGTAACTATATACAACAGTTCAGGGTGCAATAACCTGCATGTGACATAATATCCATTAGCTAATCCTACTACTAGAGGCACAAATGAAAAGATATTTTGCCCTTACAGAACTCCTCTTAAATCACTTTTGAACAAAATGTATATTAACCATTGTTCTGAGACAAAGGTGGGCACAGGTTTAATTACTGCTTCTTTCCCTTGTTCTAAGAGGATTGGAAATCAGACACAAGTCCAGGTGACTACACTATCTTTACTGGTCAAAGTAGGAGCTTAGGGCTTGAGGATGGAATGGTCTATTACTTCTGGGCTGAGGAATGATGATCCAGTTAGTTTGTCTCTATCACAGCAGCACCAAATTTCAGCATCTCTCACTTTACAAACCCTGTTTTGAGAAAGGGGTAAATACCTAAAACTCTAACAAATAAGTTCCTTTTCTTCTCCAGAATGGGAAGGCAAAAGAAATGAGCTGAGAGACTGAAAACCCTATGGAAAAACATAAGTACCTGGCAAGCAGAAGCCTGGAAAAATTCATCACATGACACCCATTCTAGCACTGGGTTTGCTTGCAATGTATGAACAAACCATTAGATGTCCCTTTGTGCCTTGCAAAGCTCCAGATAGGACATAGTCCCTAAGTAAAAAAAAAAATCTTCAAACAGTTAAAAAAAAAAAAGCTGGAGCTCATGCTGTGCAGAAAACTTTCTGCCTTTTTTGCCTGTTGTGGGGCTTTTTAAATTCCACTCGTTCAAGAAGGAACATGATATAATATATCATGTATATAATATATAATAATAATATAAACAAACTGCTGGCATTCTCCACTCTCTGTGTTAAGCAAATCCTAGTATGTTGGCCAGTGTTGAACTTCAAGTTATTATAGCAGTATGTAGAGGGGCAGGTAGATAATGTGCCCTTGCAAAGTTTAAAAAGGAGGTCCAGCTCTGGAGCTTTACTTTGCCCTCCTGCAGGAGGAAAAGTTATCCTAAAATACTGAAACATCAGCAACAAGTGCATCTGCCAGAAAACATGGCAAGCACCATGTGGCTGGGAGGAAAGGGCTTCTCAAGGTTGCTGTGGTCCAGAGGAGGGACCCTCTGTAAGGTACTGAACAACATCCTTTCTTCACAGGAAGCAAGAAGATGAGTTGTCTGGGTTCTGGATGGTTGCCTCTTAAGCCATCTACTCCTGTATTATCAGCAGTTTACCACATTCAGCATATGCCTTAGGTATAAAGAAAGGAAGCACAGTTTATTATTTAGTCATAAGTGTAATTTTATGATCTCTAAATTGGTGAAAAGACAAGAATTGTTTGTTATTCCAGTTCTGACCACATGCAGGGCTGCAGAAAGAAACACAAGGCTGAGTCTGAAAGAAGCCTTATGATAAGTCATTGCTAACAATCCCCAGAGCTGCTGCTTTTCTTCCACAATATTGCTTTTCAGAATTCATTAAGTTTTCTTCTTTCTTTCCTTTTGAACATTTTCCTTTTGCCTTTTCTCAAAGATCCCATTACCAGTACTCTCTCCTTGCTTCTAACTATCTCAGAATCAGGTAATATTTTTTTACACTGGGTTGGGTTTTTTTCCGCTCCTTCTTTGGTGCATAACTTTGTTCTTCTGAGTATAAGAAGACTTAGACAAAGTATTGTGAACTCCAGTATTTAAGTCTGGTGTTTATTTGACTTCTGGTTTGTTTTATCTTTAGAGCTATTTATTATTGGCTGTTCTTTGGTGCTTCTCAGTGGTGGCACTCAGTTCCTTTATTGTACACACCAGCTGAAATTTATATTCACTGTTCTCTCATAATAACAGTAAAAAGAAGGGATGATATCTTATTATGCTGTCTGTTTATTAGCACCCTGGAAGGTCTCTTTGGCACTGGTGTTGCTGATATAGTTCTGGAGACACCAGATTTGAGACAGAAAGTGGCATTTGCAATGACAAAGACTTTACATTCCTCATCTTTCTGACTAGGTTACTGTCAATTGCTTGGTTGCATTTTATTAAGACAATGTTTTATGCTATTACCTTTTACTTTGCTTATGTTGCTCATGTACATTTAGAACTGTCGTTCATCTTGCTGCTCAGGGCTTTCTGCAGCACAGGACGGACATGGACTATGACTTAAGGCTGTCTGTGGAAGAACTGGGGAGCTGGGAACTATGTGTTCACACAGCCTCATCCATTAAATTTTAGGAACTTGGTTTGGGCAGTAGCTTAGAACTCCAGGGCAATAATGTTCTGGAGGTACATGCTCTGCATGTATTTGCCCTTGGCACAGAACAGCACAACAGGGGCTGCCTGCCAAGCAGACACTCAAAGCTCAAGGAAAAAAGCGCATATAAAATAGCCAGAGGATATTTCTGAAGTGCAATCAGTGCCACACCAGTAATTAAAGAGTTACATTTGAAAAAAACTGTCCAGGGTCTGGGGACAGGCTGTCAATTCCATTTTACCTGAACCACACCCTAACTTGAGGCTAGTCTGAAAAGCTGACCAAGTAACATGCTCTGCCACACGTTTATGATATTCTTCAGTGTGGGCATCCATTGCAGTAGCCAAGCAGAATCTTGGAGGCTTTAACTCATCTGGTTGCTGCATCATCGCCTAGAGAAGAGATTCAATGTCATATTATTGTTATCGGACTCAAGTTTTAGCTTTTTTTTTTTTTAGTTTTATTTAAGTAAATAATTTTTGTCTATTTCCAGTCATTTCTCAAAGGTGGCTGGATTTTGGCCATGTAAGAACCAATCCCTACAAGACTCACTAGTATTGTAACAGCAGATGGATTGCACTTTTGTTGTTCTTTGTTTAGACTTGTTCTAGGAAGAAAACTGTTGCATTTTAAGTAAAAAACCACCCACCTTCATTTGTGATCATTCTCTTTCCTTTATTGCAGCCAAGTCAGTAGCAAGAGAACAGAAGTTAGATGGCTGGCACATGATAGTAATAGGACACTATTTGCAGAAACATGAAATCCATGCTGAGTTCCTCATCTCAATCTTAAAAGCATGGAAGTCTCTGATGACAGTCTTGAGCCCCAGTGAGATATTATGGCTCAGTACTAGAGCCTCCAGGTGTGCATCCTCTTGTTTATGCTGATTTTCAGGCCAGTGATGCAGTGCAACATCCAGAAAGGTCCACTTTCTTGCAAAACTGGTTGGTCTGAAGCTGCAAAGAAGTTGCCTTCGTATGATAACTGGTCCAGCACTGCAAGAAGTCAGAATTCCACCTTAGGGCTTGGAGGAAAAAGGAATCCCTGGGATATAAAGGGCTGTCCCCTGTGAGAAACAGGACGTAGGCAGATAGCTGAAGAAGTCAGTAAGCTTCCCTTGAGGTGGATGGGATTCAATGAGTTTGGCATAGCTCAAGGGAGAAAGAAGAATATGGGAAGATATATTTATAAGGAATCCACTTACTCTTTAACTGTAACCTGGATTTCAGCTTGTTTGACTTGGATATTTTGGTGATGTATGGTAAGAACATTTGAGTTCCCAACAGCAAAACCTGGGATGCAAAAAAAAATATCTAGAGGGAAGGCTTTCTTTTACTTTGCGACAAATCACTTGTCACAATCTTCTTTATGTGCCAGCCTGCAAGAGCCTCTCATGCCACTGATCACAGTTTTAATTAAACTCCACTCAAAACTCTGTCTCAGTTGTTCTCAAAGGAGACAAAGCAGCAGCCTGCAAAAGTGATTCAGGTTAGAGGTGAGGAGCAGGAGAGTGATGGAAGTCTCACTTCTATCTGGGCTATTTTTATACTGCTCTCATCAGCACAGTACCAGGATGCCTTCCACTAGCACAACAAGCTGCACAATTAGCATCTTGTAACTGTGCGTCTTTCTCTTCCCTCACACCTCCACTGTGCACAGGCTTGTGGTTTCAGCTAAACACTTTATATGCAAACTAGAAGTTTATAGATCTTCAGGACCTGATACTGAAGATGGTGGGTTGTTAATGGCTAAGCCAGAAGCATTCTTACAATGTAATATAATATGACATAACCCAGTCTAGTGTAACATAAGCGGTCTTCACCCATAGCACTTATTTCTTCCTTGAAAAAAACTAAATCTAACCTATAGAAAGCTACCAGCATAGTTAGTGCCAGCAGGGAAGATATAAGAGCCATTTCCCAACAGGAACAGCAGGCATCCATGTTGGTGTCACGGGTGAAAGGTAAAGGACAGGCAGGGGTGTTTAATGAGTAGCAGTGATGACTCAGCTCCCAGTGACCCCATGTTTACCACAACAGCGAGGCAGACAGGAGAGGGGGGCTGAAATACAGCAAAATGAGAAGTTTTGCTGTATTGTTTTACTTAGTTTTTACCACTACGTAGAAGTTTTTTCCTGGGATACGAATTGGGGGAATACTCTGAGCCTCATGTGCTTGCCTCTTTCAATGCCATTTGATCTCTAATTGCTACAGCAGCTTTGATGGGCTGTGATCCCCACTGTGGCTTTGAGATGAAGTAAAATATAGGCAAAGTAGGAAGAATCATCGATTCTGCTACATAATTCATAAAACTTCCATGTAAAAGATCCAGTTCATGTATTCCAAATTGATGAAATATTCAAAGGAAGATAAATATATTTGCAGGTATTAGACTCCCTGGCACTTAAAATCTCTCAGGACATCGTGCCAGAGAGTTCCCAGCCACATTAATCATGCTGTGCTGTGAGTGACCTGCTGCAGAGTGCATGCTCTGCCAGATAAGGAGAGGTAGGAGACCGGGCAGCTGGAGAGCCATGGATGGCACCAAAACCACCAGCCTGGCTTCCAGTCACCAGGGTCTTAGGGTAGCTTGGTGCACTCTATGGACTTCTTTGTGAGAGGACATTGGACAGAGTGATAAGCCTGGGAAAGACCCCAGAAAATGTTTCTTCCAAGCAGAGGCACTGGGTTGTTCTGGTCTGAACCAGGGGTGCACTGAAGCGTGGAAGCCATTGGAGACCACATGGACAAGGCACTGGAAGGTCCTGAGTGGGCAAGGAAGGGCACCAGTGACCAAGTATGCAGTTGCTATCAGTGATGTCTCTTGCACATTCTCACAGCCACCATCAAAAGCCCTGGGGAGAAGGACTCTGTAATGTGGTGTTTGGGAGATCCAGGGACTGGTGACTGCAGTCACCACTACTCTCTGAGCATGCACATCATCCAGCCCTGGGTTCTGCTACCTTCCAGCATCTGGGTTCAGCTACCTTCAGCTCCCAGGGACATCACATCTGACATCCCAGAGTCCCTCACGGCATCAGGTACACACCCCACAAAGCATCCCACACACCCCACAAAGCATCATCACTGAAGGCACAGACATGTCCAGTTTCTCTTTTGAGGGAGACATAGTCTTTAAAGTCTTGCCATGATAGTCAAGTCAGTTGCATCTCACGGAGCAGAAAGTTTTATCAGTGCTTAGAAAATATCTACCTGCTGAAATATGAGGAAAACTTTACCCAGTAGAGCTCATCATCACCTCTCTTCCCGGTTAAGCTAGTCTCATTCTGTGGAAGGAAGAAAGTCATGCTCCCTTTTCAAAGCTCTGGTGTGACACTTGGCCAAATTTTGTCTCTGACAAGATCTGAGAGGTCTTTTGCATGCTAGACAAAAAAGTCAGCCAGATGCAAGTTGAGAGGGTACAGCAGAGGCCATTGAACTGGAGCTTTTGAGGAGCTAGAAAGTAATATGTCAGAAAAGTATCTAAGGTGCAGCAATATATGGACTTCCTGGTGTCCCTTAGCTTATGAACTACTATATTTTTGGAAGGAAAAATCTGGATCTTGGATGGAATAAATATTTCTTCTCTTGTCCAATTTTATGTATGTTTTAGCTTTATAGCTCAGAGTTTCAAGAATATGCTTATAGCTGTTTTCTGTTTGCTCTTCTTGGATGGGAGTTAAAACCTCGGATTATATGATGGCAAAAGGCAAGGACAAATCCCTGCAGTGATGACATCAATGCAATAATGTCCTAATGGTTATAACAAGCATGAACTTCTTACTCAGTATCTAAGTGTGTGGCTGATAAAACAGGAGTTATAAAATAGAAATTATGGGAATTCAGCAACACTGCAGGAGAAAAACAGTAGAAGATAACCCGAGAAATATTTTGTAGTAATCACTACTGATTCGTAGTGTGTCCCAGTAATGTATTTCTTTCTATGCTTCTTTGTAGGTTTCCTAACCAGTGCTGGAAATGGGTTTTCACTGTAATTCTGGGCAGAAATCCATGAAGTCTCAGAGAAGTGTCCATATGCTCCTAAGCAGTCACATGCATATAAATGTAATTACAAAGATAAAACAAAGCCATCTGGTGAGCCAAGGAAGATGTGCTCTACCTCTAAGAGTCAGTCACCCAATGCCCAGAGTAATGGCAATCAGATCATCCTTTCTTCTCCAGATCAGTGAAGACTGACCTACTTGATATTTGGTACAGAAATGTCAACCTTCCCTAATCTTCAGATTCCAACCCTCAGGATAGAACAGGTTTGTCTAAGGTCAAGAATCAACTGTTACAGAATTGCAATCAATGTCTTCAGGAAGGCAAAACTGTCTTGGTTTCTATTTTCTCCTCTTTCATTATTAATGCAACTAATGGGCCTATGGTAAATAGGAGCAGAAAATATTGTTGCCAAACATCTTAAAAGGTTTTCAGCTGGAGTCCTGAGAGCTATTACATTTCCAGAGAGCACAGAATAATTTGTTTATTTCTTCAGTAGTTATACTCTTATTCAATGCAGTTGCGAGTTGTTTTATTTTATTATACTAGTGCAAACAGATCCATAGAGAGACTGTCTACTTTCAAAATGAAGTAACCTATGTGTGTACATTAAGATACGAGTATGAAGGGTACTCCTAAAGGCTAATTTAGGTAAAAATAAAGGAAATCAGCCTACTCAGTCTTTTTCCACAGTCAATGAAGTGAGAGACTCTTTTAAGCAGGCCAGCTCGTGGCATTTAACATTACATATGTAACCATTATCTCTCCACAGGCTGTAAAGTAAGGCTGGCTTGCCCCATATTATCATTATTCTCGTAAATACCCCTATGGCTGGAGCATTTATTGACACAGTGACATTGAGGAAGGTTAAATCCAGCTTTAAAAACCAAGTGCATTTATAATGGATTAGATAAACTGCATTAAATCCTTGCACAGCCTCTGGAAAATGGAAATAAACTGAACTGAATAAAAGCTACATTTGTTCTGAAGAAGCATCCATCACAAGGTTTAAATGGAGTCAAATGGGCTTTAGATTTTTTTTTCTGAATATTATTATATGGACAATATTCCTGTAAGTGTCAGCACAAAGTATATCACCTGCTGTATGTTTATACCCTACTTTGCTCTGCCCTGTTTTTACTACAGACAGACTTGAGAGTCAAATGCATCCATTCTGGAATTGCTCATCTGATTCCTACTAAGCTATTACTGTTGCAGAGGGATCTCAGTTTCCAGACTTTTCTGACTAACCTGGAAAGACCTAGAGAGGTTAAGAGATTACCAAGTGAAAATGATTGATTTTTTTACCTCTCTTTTTATTATTTCTTACACAGTATCTTGTTTGGCAAATTGTGCCAGGTGATGTTTGTCTGCATTTCCCTCAAGACATGGATTATACTTTATCAAAACTTCTCCTTTGCTGATTTTTTTATCTGGTCTTGAAACATTCAGTAGGTACTGACAAGCATTATCTCGATATCTCACTTGTGACTTCACAAGAATTATGGCTTTGACTGAAAATACAAACTACATAAAGATTCCCAAAGAACATTACAGGTGATGCATGAAGATGTTTTTGAAACAGACCTAAACTGGTATAATTGCAGATGGTTTCCCAGGTCAGAAATGAGGTGCACCATCAGAGCCATCAGACACAGCTGCAGATATAAGAAAAGAAGTGAAGTCCTGGTCACTGCATGATAATGGTCTCATTTTATTGCTCAGAGTTTGCTTGATGGTATTCACTCCTTGTCTTCCCTTCCTTTGGCAATCTGACTATGGAGGAGCATACAGGTGTTCACTGTAAAATTTGCAGAAGCATATTTGCTATCTTAATCTTTGAAAACTCTTTAAATTCCTGTGGAAACAAAAATTGCTATTTGAAATGGAACTGATTTAGGATGCTATAAGGTAGACTTTCTTCCTCCGGCATTCCACATTCCTTTATTCATCAGAAAAATATGGTACATGGATAAAATACAGAAAATACATCCGATCACAGAGTGTGGGTTGATAGAACAGATCTTGGAGAAGATTGCAAGTGGAAAAGGTCTTCCAAGGTAAGAAACATCACCCAGGAAACTTCTATAAAATTAATTTAGAGCTGTTGTTTCCTGACACTTGAACTAGACTTAGCATTAGTGGCCAGCATCTCACACAAGATTGTGCAAAATACAGTCACAGCAGGTCACACACTGGACTTTTCATGGGCAGACAATGTCTCTCTTTTTTGCTTTAAGTACTTTAATTCTGTGATGGGCACAAACAAGATTTAATACAGAACTGTCGGTCTTGACACTATGGGACACAAAGCAAGATTGAAGTCCAGTTATCCTGGGATGAACAGATACAGTATCAAGGACCCACTGTGTCTCAAGGACCTGCTCTTGAAGGAGACTTCTTGAGATAAACTAAGTTTTACAAAACTGAGCACTGATCAGTCGCATGCAAATAAATAAAGCAGCAAATCTCCTTTCAAAAAGAGATTGGGAACATCATAAAATATTCAACAAGGGAAACAGGATAAGGTTTAAAGTGAAGTGAAAAAGCAAATTATCTGCTGAATGGCACTTCACCAGCTCAGCTCTTTCACTTCCACACCAGAGATGGCTACTTATCAAAAAAAGGCAAAAGATTGTACCTATACAATCATAGGTCAGATGAGAAGAAAAAGTGAAACTTGGTTAACTGAGTATTAGATAGAAAAATATCCACTATCTAAATATCTAAAAATATTGAGGAACAATAGCATCAGTGGACCCAGTAGTTCAGTATATTTTCTCCACTACCATGGCCCAGGTCTCCATGTCCTCTGTCTGACATTTTGTGGCACAACCACAAGCATGGCTGTCCAGAAATAGCTAGATTCACAGACAAAGCAGAAATTACACAAAAGGATCAAATAAGGCCTTCGTTTTGTGCCAGCCCTGATGATGTGTTTGTGTTTTCACAGAGGCTTTGTTATAACCTTGGGGAATGTCATGCTACTTCTAATTCCACACAGGATTGAGATGAGCTGTCAGTTTCCACCACAAGACACACTGAATAGCTTTAGAGGGAAAAAGTTCCCAATGCAAATTTGAAAGACCAGCCAAGCACAAAATCTGCTGGTTTATATCTAAATAGTGGGGAAGGAGACATTATTGTCAGATTCATCTCACCTAACTTCCATTTGACTAAAGAGCAGTGGCTACGATGCAGTTGGATATATCTGAATTAATGACCGTGGCTTCCCTTCACAGCTAAATGAGACCTTGTCACTGTAGACAGTAGAGATTAGACAGCAATTCTTCCTTTTCCCAGTTTTTCACAGAATATTTTCTGGTAGTCCCAGCACCTGTCTCATGTAGGGTATTGACCAGTGTGAATAAACATGCTAAGAATCATTCCTTTTCCCAAAGTATTTCTAGTTTTGTTAGTCAAGACAGAAAAAAGTGGGAGAAAAGCATTATTATCGTGTACTACAACTGTGCTGCTTCTTTCCTCTTGTTCCTAAGTGATGCAAACTGCATACAAATTAAATTTAAACCAGGGAGCATCAGGAGGATGTGAAATAGCATTATTTGGAACAGAATTCTGAAGGAAAGTGTGCAATGCATCACTAACTGTGGAGATATGCAGCCAGACCTTCAGATCACCTTTCTTGCAGGGCCAAGCATACATCAAACTTCTTAATGGAAAAATACAAAATAGTGTTTCTTTCCAGCAAAACACACTTATGGCTCATGCAAATGGTCACATTTAAGCAGTATAAAAATATTGTGGCATGGCAGATGGCCTGCACTTGCACACTTAAACTCTGGCTAATGCAATGCCAGTAGAGTGAGCTCCGTCATGGTGAGGTTTTTAAAATAAGGTATGGAGAGGCACACAGACAGTTCCAGAAATTTCACAATTCAGTGAGTCAGCAGAGGTTGATCATGTGCCTGAAAATGAGATTTAGGGGGGATCTTATTTTCCTATTCTAATTTGTGATTATTGCTGTTACTTTGCACAGACTAGGTCTTATTCCACAAGTATTTCCATCAAGCTTAGGTGCAAATTTTCCCTCCATTTGCAAAATATGCAAAACATGAAGAGAACCACAAAGAAAAGTCAACATGTTGCTGGATATCTGTGGAAGAAGTACAATTGCTTACACACAAGGTAAAACAAGATCTCCTGATGATTCCTAATGGCTGTTTAATCCATGAGACCTGAATATCTGAGAGGGATAAGAGAGATAAAAATCAGAAAGGCAGGTAAGACTTTCCTCATAAGTCTTGACAAGGTTAATTTGTTTTTAAATTTGAATGACAATAACTACCCACATGATCATCAGATTAATCCCACTAAGAGGGTATTTTTTTCTACAGTCAAGATAGGATGTGTCTTAGAGTATCCCATCTGAATTTTGGCAGGAAAAATGTCAAACTGGTATTTTTTTTCAACAGTGTTGATACATCTTTCATAGAAAATGGCAAACAGCAGTAGGAATAGGAGTAAAGTTGGCTATCCCACCTTCTCACCTTTCTTTGGATAGAGCCAAAATTAAGCTTTCATGGGATTCTTGCTGATAGAGGTGAGCTTAAACAAAGTAAAATTTACATTCATAGTAATTTTCCTATTTGCATTCATAGTAATAAGCTCAATTGACAGAAATCTAGCTTGAAAAGTGTTAAGAACTGAAAAGGCATATGGGTATATATATATATGTGTGTGTGTATACATATATAACTGGAATTACAGCTACTTTATGGAAGAGTGTAATATCAGACACAAACTCTATACCCATAGATGGTATTTTGAGAAGACACCCGGCACTTATTTCTAGAATGAGTAGTTGCTATCTCCAGATGACTTATAATTGCATAGAACAAGATATTAAATGGTAGAGAAAAGAGGTGTATGTCTTCTTCAGTCCTTGAATTTATGCTTTATGAATTGGCTAAAATAAATTTCAAAAAAATATTTCAGCATGCCAGCATAAGCTTTATAACCCAGATATCTTTATCAAGAGAATTCAGGAACCTCTATTCCACTTAGGTTCAATAAAGCTTAATCTCTTCAGGACCTCTTATTTTGAACATGGGACTTAACTCCAGATCCTCAAAGATTTTCAGTCCTGTAGCTTCTGGTCATTTGAATGGAAATATGTTTGAGAATATGAACTCTAAGCAAGTATGTGTGAAAATGTCACTCTAGCATTATGAACATATCTCCAGCTGAAAATTAAACCACATTCAACTAGAATGTACATTTGAAGTGTAGGAAATATTCTGGAACAATTCTGTGAATGAAAGTACATGATCCTCCACCAGCAACCTGTGGTATTTTAACAAACTGTTGACTTATGATCACACTAACACTCCAATGGGGCAGTTTGTGCACTTGCTCCTTGTAATGTAATGAGGTTTAATATGGAGGATCATCTGATGATATGAAAATTAGTACATTTTTCCCCCCATAATCTGTACGTCGGCAAGCTTACTCAGTGCTTTGCTTTCATTCCACTAAATTCACTGTCCAAGCAGACCACATTAAAGTGAAGTGGCACACTGTTAGTCTTGAGTATGTCTGTACCTAAATCAGTCTTTCAGGTAAAATCAGGCAGTTCAGCCAGGCATCTGGAAACTTAGGTTTCTTCTATAGCCCATAAAAGTGGTGGAGAGATATAACCATGCTGGAAGGCAATTCATCCTCTTCAAAGACATTATCTAAGAGTCTCTATCAGCTGGAGAGCAAATCTAGGCAACCAGGCTGCAGAAATCATTTACTGTTTAGAAGGCAAAGGTAAGAAACATTTATCCCATCACAAATGTCCAAACACAGAGCTGTTAGGAAATTGTGGAATAGGGTTTTTCAAGTAATTCCATGCACAGGGTAGCTTTAAATCTTCAAAACTAACCACAGTGATATGTGGAACACCAGACATGACATCCAGTGCATTTCTATTCTAAAATCATGGAGGGGAAAAAAGGCAACTACTGTGGGTCTCTTGCCTACCATGTAATATTTCAGGAATAAAAACAGCTGAAATAATTTAAAATTTTGCAGTTCAAATAGAGCTTATTTTCAGGAAAATGCAGCACTTATATTATAATGCACAGATTAGAATGGGAAGTGATATTAGAATGGTTCATCCCTCCATGATTTTCTTGCACGCCAAAATACTAGATTTTAGGGTGGAATTTCTAAAAAGGTGGCTGAAATCATCATCATACAAAATTACTTGCTTATGATGTTTTCTCATTAACATAGTGTTGTATCTCATATTTCAGACTACAGGCTTACAAATGAATTAATATGAGCAGTTTACTGAAACATCTAGTCTGTGTTGTATCTTTAACCTGGGAGGATACACACATAGTGGTTACCCAACTGAAAAGCACAACTTCCATTAGCAGCTAAGAAAGGTTAAAAGCTCTGGAGTTAAGGTCTTTGTTTAAGGGAGCAAACAAATATTTAAACTCTACCTGCAATTTATTACAGTCACTGTCTTTTTGCCACTGTAAGAAAAACACAGGTCAGTTCTTTTGAATTCTGGTCATCGATATGCAATGCAAGAAGGAATTTATCTTATTTTTATCACTGAAAAAGCAGACCTGTGTAGCGTTATGGGGGTTTTCACAGTGATCCAATAGCTTCAGTCACACAGTCTTGGAAGCAACCTATTGCATTTGAACCATACATTTGTGTATATGAAAGATCAGAACTCTTCCTGACCCTGTGCAAGTGAAATTCAACTTCCCTTATATTGGGTTAATAAAACTATAAATGTTGTCAATGGCCCTAGAGTCATTCATTCAATTTTAAATCCACTGACTGCATTTGGTTTGATGACCTTGTCTGGCAATAAACTAATTCTACAGATCATTAGTGGTTATTGGGAAATACTTGTATATGATTTCAAAGCTGCAAATAACGCCTCACAGGTATGAAAAAGCCACAAGGAGAGAGATTCCAGCTCCATGGTTTCTTTTTTATTTTTTTGCCCTCTTGTCATGGTGCAGGGAATTCTCTCTGATACGCAAGGCTTTCCAGTGGGGACTCTGAGGCTGGACAAGGGACTGGTCTGCATGACTCACAGCATCTCTTGGAGCAGACCACAATGTGCACTACATACACTCAAAGCAGGCCATAAAGGCAAAAGCAAATTAAAAATATTTATTTACAAAATCCAAGGGAGATCTTATAGCTAGAAAGAGATATAAAGACATGGGTGACAAACTGGAAAGAAAACTATATTTGAACTATTTATCCCAAGACGAAATCTAAACTTTGTTGTCTTCCCATCTGTGTAGCTGACAAGCTTTTAGACAGTTTTTTAGCCCACATGATTAGGGAAACAGTCCTTGGGGACAGTCTACATCTTAACTTACATTTATAGGCAATATACTTGAGCTGCAAAAATATTCCCTTCAGTTTTACTTGGAGGTCAGTGTAGATCCTTAAATCCCTGTCTCTTTTAATTTCTTCCCCTTAAGGATTATTGATCCTTAATTAATTTCATATAAATATGTCAAATGGCATCCACATTTTATACAGAATTTTTTATGTTCCTTATTGAGCCCAGACATAAGATTAGCCAATCACACAGAGATAGTGGTAAGTCTGGGTGATTTTTCTCCACATTTGTTTTTACAGGATGAGGAATAGACCCACTTTTTTTCTTCATGTATCTGCTATTCTGGTGGTTGGGCTGAAGGAGCAGCATTGTTTCTTTTGGTGCAGTTTATGGGGGAAAAAAAAAAAAAGAGCATTTGTGTCTAAAGCATCCTGGTTAACATGACCCAAAAGTTCATGAACAAGTCACTGCGAAGGAATGAGGGCTCACCACTGCTGTTCCACTCAAAGCCCCCTCTGGTGCCCCTTTACCCTGGCCCTGCAGTAATCCCCTGCAGTAATCCCCTACAACTGCAGTAATCCCCTACAACAAAGGTGAGCTAGCACTGCAAATTATACCTTTGTTCACAGTGTGGGGTGCTGGAATGGCAGGAAAGGTGCTGGCAGGGAGGGAAAGAAGTCCATGACCATTCACTGTACAAAGGTCTCCAAACCAGCTTAATGAGGAAAGACTCCAGAGCTCTGTTCACCTCTCTCACTGCAGGCATCTAAAGCCATCTGGGATGCCCTGCAGTATTCTCCCTGGCTTCTAGATGCTGCTTCAGGTCCTGTGCCATGTCTGTCAGACCTCTGGGAATGTTTCACTTATTCCTGGGGTATTTCAAATGTCCCTAATACTTATTATTGGAGGGAGTCAATTAAGTATTCAAAATCTATGATCATACCACTCACTCAGAACAATAACATTTACTATTTGTATGCTTCTCTCACACCTCTTGTGTGGCAGTTAAGGACCTTCACCAAAATCAGAGCCTCTGTGTGCCAGGAGTTCTGCACAGAGCTAATGAGAAATAGTCCCTAACCTGAAAGGATGGGGGGGGAAAAGCAACACACCTTGCCCAAACTTGCACAAGGGATCTGCTGCAGAAAAATCACCACAAATTCCCATCCTCAGAATACAGACAACAGCTACACAGTCCAGACTCTCCTTTTGTAGGGTACTTTTGCAATATCTCCTCTATCTTGTCTGCAAGAAATCAAACACCTTGTGACCCAACAGGGTCAGTGAAGGACTGTCTGAATCTGTAACATATAAGCTGAATTAAGACAAAATCAGGCCTGCAATGCAATTATCTCTTTTCTGTTCCTTGAAATATCTCCACTCTCCCTGCCTTTTCCTACCTTCATTTCATGCCACTTGGAGTAGGATTTATTTTCAAGCAGAAGTACTGAATTATATCCACTGTGCTGCAGCCTCTCATACCCTATATATCACAGAAAGCTTTTTACCAGCAATGTATTGCTAACAGCATTTTTGCAAAACCTTAGCTACTCCATGGGGATTTCCATACACCCACACAACGCAAAAAGCGGTTCAATGTTATGATGCTTTATCTTTTATTCTTGTTCTGCTTGCTTTGTTCAGACTGGAGGATGTATTTTGGAGACCTAAGGGGTGTCAACTGGGAGTGGATTTCTTGGAATTGACTCATAATCCCTGCCAAACTGGAATTTTGACCAGAAAGGACCACTGAGAAAACAACCTAACAGTAAATCTCAATTAACTTTGGAGAGCCCCAAATTGCCTTCTTTAAGGCAGAGTTCTCAGGGATTCACTCCCAGTTTCACAAGGGAAAGAAGAAAATGTACACATAAAGCATTGACCTGTTGGGCAGTTGTGACATTCAGGTCTAATGCTGTAACTCTCAGGGTTAACCACTTGTTGGTAACCACTTTGCCCTGCATCATCTGGCTTTTGCAGCACAGATCAACCTCAAGGAAGCACTGCAAAGTTCTGAGCTTGCCTCAGGCTCCGGGCAGAACCATTGCTGACACTCAAACACACAGCTCCAGTGTTCAATACAGCTGAACCACGGGTTGGCAGCCTGCTGTGTGTGGATGGCACCACCTTAGCACTAAGGATTAAGGCTGAGCTATGCCCTTGTCAGTGCTGAGGTTCCATGTGCTTCTGTTTCCATTTCCCTCTAAAACTACAGGCTCAGACGCAACTTTTATCATCCAATCACTCATCACTGGGAGATGTTCACTTACAGGGCTAGCCACTCGGCACATACAGCCAGCCACCACTTCCATAGTGAGAAGGAAAGAGGCTGAAAAAGAGAATGGAACAGGGTTCCACTCCCATTAGAAAAATATGGAGCAAATGTTTCAGAAAATTAAGCATGCAGACTATACCAGCGAACCAAACACTTTGCCCCACTTCAGTTTAACTAGCAACACTTATTCAGTGAGATATTCTGAAATATGTATCAGAATAAACAGAGACAATTAATAACTTAGGAAATTGCTATATAATGCCAAACCTTTTACCTCCACTTAATTTTGGTTTATTACCATTTTTAAGCAGCTAAGTGCTGCAAAGACTGGGAGACCAGGCCAGTAAAATACTGGTTTGCACTGCCCTGGTCAAACTCATAGTGGAAAGGCAACCTTATGAAAAAACACTCTGATATAGATTGCATTTCTGTGGTGTTTCCATCAAAAATAAGTTGGTTTTGTAGCCTCTCATTCTAAGAAATGGTCTGATCAATCAGCTATTGCTGAGGAGTGCTGACAAAAGGATTCTTATGCTGCATAATAGAAAGTACTCTATGGACACAGCAATTAGTCTGACATCTTCACCAGCATATGACTGCCAAGAGACTACCACATTTCTAAAGGATTCTGGGTGTCTGTGCACTGCAGTGTTGTGAAGTTCTGCTGTTTGTTGTAGTACTTCAATTGGAGACAACCTACTTGGGAAAAAATCTAGTCCTAAAGATTTAGTCCTTTGAGCCTTTGATTCTGGTTGGTGCAAATAACTGTACCTAAAAACAAAACAAAAAAAAAAAAACAAAACAAAAAACCAACAAAAAAAACATGAAAAAAGGAAGGAAAAGGTTTATTTGCCTGATGAATCCCCAGCAGGGAGTTGCAGACAGATGTAAATTAGAATCCTTAAAACAAAAAAAAAGGAAACAAAACACAAAAGAAAAAATATCAGTAATTGCAAACTAACCTCAAAAAGACAAGTTGAAAAATCAACTAACTGCAAATCAATTACATACAAATAGATAAAGTAAAGAGAGAAAGAAATTGGTTGTCTGGTTGTTTTGCTTTGCTTTACTGTCTCCTGTCACAAAGGATATGACATGCACATTAGCTCCAGATGGATTCATAATGATCAACACAGGCATTACATAACACAACAAATAAACAATTAATGAGAGAACACAGAGTAGAAAGTATCCCTTAAGCAAGTGGTGGTCAAGGGTTCAGCACACTGAATTGCCAGGAGGGAGCAGCAGCGCAGTTACTATTCCCAGTCTCCTGCTCCCCAGAGAATAGGAGGCACCATGACCCAGCATTGCTTGGTTAGTGTCTGAAAGGAAGGCAGCTCTTGCACACCATTTAGAACAATCTTTCTGCCTAACTGAAGACTGGCATTTTGTGTCTTCATCCAGTGTTTGCAGCTCCAATTCAGAAAAAATGCCTTTGAGTAGTACAATGTCACACAGAGGAAAATGATGGGACAAGGCCTCTGAGCTTATTAGGAGACACTCAGGCACACCAACATCAACAACTCAAAGAAAGATACCTGGTGTGTCAACCATAACCTGAAAGAAGATAAGGCATTATGAAAAGAACAGTTGGTTTGCTGGTACCACCCAGATCCTTCACTGGCTCCAAGAGATAAAACAGCTCCCACCTGCTCTTCCAAACTGTCTCCCACATCTCCTAAGCTGGCTGCTGCCAGCTGGATTCCTGGGTCTTGGAGCTCTGCTTTCACTGATCCCTACCACCACTTGTGGGACACAAGCACTTTTGTATTATGGGGCTCTGGAGTTAGCTCAGAATAGGGTCCCAAGGCCCACCAGGCAATAAACACAGTTCCATTTTTTAAACAAACAAGAACTTGTAGAAGTCTAGCAGAGACAAATCTGAGTGTTTTATTTTGTCTCAGGCACCAGTGTGTCTTACTTCTTGGATGACACCTTCCTCTTTCCCCCTTCTTAAGAGAAAAAATTCGAGATGTTTGGAAAACAGTGTGAAGGAATACTTCAGAGTTGTTTCTTTGTTGAGGAAGTTTCTGCTGGAACATCCTTTCTGCTTTCAACAGTGGTTATACAAGGCAAAGAAAATAGAGATTCTGTCATCCCTCAATTTTCCTCCCTTGTGTGCATCAGACTTCCTAGAGCTGTGTCAGGAAAGAGTTTGGAGTAATTTGTTTAATTTATATCTCATCTCCTGGTGCTTTAAGGATTCCTGAGGTTTAGATTTCCTGAGGTCTCAGTGAGCAAGTGAATGTTTTGGTTTTTTCTCTTTTCCACTAGATCAATTAATAAAAACCCCAAACCAAACAACCAAAAAGGAAAAAAAACCCAACAAAAAAACCACCTCATTGTAGCAGTAATACATGGTTTTCAATAGGTAGCAAAGGCAAATTTAAAAAAAAAAAAAAGTCAAATCTCCTTTAGTAGCCACAAAGGAAAAGGGAAGTTGCTGTGCAAGGGCGCAGGGATTGACCTGGGAAAATGTGAGAGAGGAGACCCAGAGTTTTTGGGAAAGAAAAGGGAAGGGAGGGGAGGACACTGCCCACATGGGGGCAAAAGGGAAAAGGAATGGCACGACCTGGGAGTGGGAATGCAGACTGGAAACCATGGGTGAGCAGAGCTGCTTCTGCGGCTCAAAGTCCTAAATGAAGGGACTCACATGTTTCACTTAAACTGGAGAGAACAGCAGTTCTGTTTCCAGTTAACACGATACAGACATACTGTCAAAGGAATATTTGTGCTCATGGAAAAACCCCAGTGATGGCTGCAGCTGCATTTTTAAACAGGGCTCTGTTTCATCAGCGTCAAAGCTGGACTCTGCATGGAGGGATGGCACAGGCAGGGAGGATTCGATTCCAAGGCAGAGGTGCTCTCACAACCTCTCTGATTTGTGCCTGGCTTAGCCTGCCTGCAGTGCTGTGGCTCGGGGCTGCTGTCTCTTTGCTCGCTCGTATGTTAGTCTGGCACGCAGAGAGTTAGCCTTCAGCTTGATTTGCACCCCTGTGACATGAGCGAGGTCACCGAGTGCTTGTGTCAGGCCTCCGGAGCTCTCTGGGGTGGAGGCACACCCCGGAGTGCCTTGGGAATCACATATCCCTCAGGGCGGCACAGCCAGCACAGGCAGCAGGAGGGTCAAATCCAAATGCAGAGGAGGGAAAGGCCATCACTGTTTAAGTCGAGACATCTCTGATGTAGGTACCGCTGGTGTCAGCCCAGAAACAGATCTGTCATGAGACCAGAGCAGGGCATGTGCAGCTACTCCCTTGTGTTTGCACCCCAGGAGACCAGACCATGCTAAGCTCCCCAGAAACCTTCACGCTCTCCCACAAATCCAGCCTGAGCTGTGGCTGGTTTTACATGATGAAGCAGCAGCCTAACTAGTGTGAACTTTCTCCTGGCTTTTAAACACCCTGCAGGTGGTGAAGAGACACGACATAAGCTCAGTTTAGTGTGCTCAGCTTTCAACTCTTTTCTGTGCTCACATTGACATGCAGAGACAGGAAAGACATGGCTGGAGCAAGACTGACCGGGCAGCTTCAGGGTCCAGATGCTGAGACCTTTCATGGGAGCCATGTGAACATTTGCCCCTGTTACAGGTTTTCATAGCTTACACCTCACAAAGATTGCATCTTTCCAAGAAGAAAGACAGACACAAGCACCTACAAGATGTACTGTGTGGCTCAGTAAACTTCAGGAGATGTGAAGTGTAGCTTTTCTGTTCTATTCTCAATTCTGCTGCTACTTTTCCTTGGTGCCATCTTTCAAAGGCCAGCTTGTTCTGTCTCAGATTTCCTGGAAAAGGAATGAAGAAACAGACCAGGAAGATTATGAGGAAAAAATAGATGAGACCCCCTCAGTCCTTGCATGGCAGCTACAGACCTTTCAAGTCAGGGAGGGTGAGACAGCAGCTGGGCTGGACTTATTATACTCCTGGAAAAGTTCAAGGAACACCCCTTACTCATCCTCTTCGTCTCCAAATCTCTTGAGAAACCTGCTGCTGCAGCTGTGTCTCCTGGCCAGACCTGATGGAGTTAAGAGGATCCAGCAGTGCAAAGAGAGGGGTCCCACAGTTTCCAACTGGAGAACTTCTGAGTTCCTGTCAGTCAGTTCAAGAGGGAGCAGCAGGCAGTCCTTTTTCTGCCTTTCATCTGGAGCTGTTTCAGTATTTGTATTTATTTTCTTGCTTTCTTTATGACTTTCTCCTTATTAAAAAAAATAAGAGGAGAAATAAAACAAAATGGGATAAAAGGGAACAGCTCTTGTCTTCTATTAAATTTGAAGGTAAGGGAATGAGGATGCAAATTAGCAATAACACGTCAAAACAGAAATGATGATAATGTGTAGTTAAGTCTTTTAAATTGCTTCTTCAGCTCTGGGGGTAAGACAGGAGTGTGGCAGTTCAGGAGTCTGAAAATGAACTAAGATTTGTATTTAACTTTCAACTAAGCAGCAGCAGAAATAAATACTCAGGAGATACTTAACTGTACCTGTGGAAACCCATGCTAAGGGCTTGTGCTCAGGAAGCAACAGGAGGGGCTGAGAGATGCTCTAGATGAGACTTTCAGTGGATATTCCCTCTTCCTCCACAGGTAGAGACAGAGGAGGGAACATGATTTTTTACTGTTCTGACTTTTAACAGTAATGGGAAAATCTTGTAACTTTAGCCAGGGTATTTCACTCTTGTTGTGAGCTTCAATTAAGATTCTGGTCCCTCTATCCCCCCTGTAGCTCACCCAGTGCAGGTTGCATTGATCTGGGCTTCAGGTGCCAACAAACGATCACTGCCATCCTCAGCTGCTGGCTGCTGCTGGGGCCAGGGCTGCCTCATTATTGAACTCTCTTTCTAGGTGCTCAGAGATGGCTGAGTTGCCATACTGCACTATTATGAAAGCCACAGATAAAGAAAAATTATTGTGCCAAGTAATTTTTGCCTTCTTTAAGACCTATTTTCTCTCTTTGTCATCTGCTTCAGCTACTACTGAGTAGCCAGTACATTGTCTTTTCCCTGTCAGAGATAATCTGCATTCTTACAGAGCTGCCTGTTTCTTTCCATCTCTCATTTATCCCTTCTACAGCTGCATGGATAGAAAAATAAATGTTTTCATTTCCAATATCTAGAGTAGCAGTTTTCAGCTATTTGGCTTATGGATACCTATCAAGTCAAGTAGATGTAAAAACAACTTCAGAAATTAAATAATAATTCATTTCCTCCACACCTTTCTTTCAGTGCCTCTGAACATCCAGTGCCATCCTACAGGCATCCAATGGCATTTCAGTGCCATCCTACAGGCAACAGACATTTTGCAAAAAAAAAACCCCCAAACTTCTCTAGAAAGACCCAAATCCTCTTTGCGTAACTATGTTTCATTTCTTTTTCTTTTTTCTTTCATTTTCCTCCCTTTTATCTTCTTCCTCTTCTCTAGTTTTTAGTTCTGGTTCTTTTCCTCTCTCCATTACCTACTGTTTTACATACCTACTGATATTTATCTTTTTCTTTTAGCTCCATTGTCAGAATGGTGGAAAAGCTCTTCAAAAGTTCTACTTTTTTCCTGGTTGGTGTCTTCTCGCATTGCAATGTCAGGAGTGCTCCTGACAATGTGAATACATTTTTCCATGCAGCAAGGAGATATTAATATCATGTGCCAAGACTTGTGCCTAAAGCCATTTGGATCACACCAATACAGCTAGTCTTGGAAAGGCAATAGCTCACACCACTCAGTTCCCTGTGCAGAAACGGGCCAAGCAAAAGGGTTTCTCTTTAGGAGGGATTTTCAATAGATATTGTTTGTTCCTGCCATAATGCCAACCATCTGTGGGATAAAATTAAGCTCAAAAGTCAGAAACGTGTGAGAAAAAAAATTTAAAAGGAGAATCTGATTCCTGCTGAAGTTTTCTCTGGAATACTCATATGCATTAAAATTGCACAGCTTTCAGTTTAAGCTGTGTGGATCTGTGGGTAAATGTGGATCTGGACTGAGGTCCTTCGGTCTTTCAACTAGCAACTTCACAATAGGAAAGGCTAATCTAGATGCAACATTGCCAGTCCAAAACATTCAGGTAAGTCAGGTCAATTCTCCAAAACCCCCCTACCTCCCCCCCCCCCCCAAAAAAAAAAAAAATCTCACATCTGAAAACAATAATTTCCTGGTTTCTCTTTCTTTGAATCACAAGCAGGAAGGAGGAGCAAAGCCCTGCTGGAGAAGACTCAGTATGAATGCAAGATATTTAGCAATCTGCAAGTGAATTGCCTCCCACAGAGAAATGGTTGGAAAGAGGATTTGGTACCCATGTATCTACCACTGTACATGGCTGGCCCCCCATATCTCAGCTAACAGTTGTGTGCAGGCTAATCCTGCAGAGAGAGATCTAAATGTGTATTCAGAATTGTATCAAATCAAACCCAAGCCCCATTATTACCACCAGGTGGTTTCTGGAGCTAGACTGCACCCACGCTTGTGGGCATGGCCAGCTCAGCCTCCCCACATCTGCGTACATGAAGGTGCCCAGAGATGCCTACACTCTTTAAGCCACCCCACATCCCTTCCTTTCCTGACAGTCATGTTCCCATGTTATTTACTCCTTCCTTCCTTCCTTCCTTCCTTCCTTCCTTCCTTC
>QUSF01000028.1:4682665-4813169 GCA_003676055.1 Chloebia gouldiae
AAGGCTGCAGCACTTGGCCTATGACTTGTCAAAGTCTTACCTGTATGTGTTTAACTTTGGGCACTGTGAAGGTGTACTTCGGGCAGCAATGAAGTCAGCTGAACTGCTCACAGAGCACGAAGGGCACTGCATGCTGAATGCATTCTGTGAGTGAAGCCTGAGGCTACAGACACTGTGGGGCAGGACTTTTCTCCTTGCAGTTATTTCCATCAGAATGATATCCCACTCAGACAATGTGCTTCCCTTTTCCCCAAGCTGCAGTACAAAGGAAATCAGCAGCAGATGCATTTTGCAGCAGAAGCAGCAGAGGGGCAGAAGAGCACGCAGCACTAATGAGTCCTCTCACGTTTGCCTTTTAAGCCCTGTCCCTGCAAAGTGCCTTGAAATTTGAAGGTACAAGGTGTTCTAAAAAGCTGTCTCACTTCCAGTCTTGCTAGTTTATGTGACAGATATGCTACAGCAAAATATGATCTTCCAGGACATGAAATGCTGTTTTAGTCCATGAGTGACCCAGCTTGAGAAGCAGGCCAGTGTTCTGGGATGCTGGGCATTGGATTCTGTCAATATTACACATCATGCCACTGCAAAATGGCCTTGCTTCCTGCCAAAGCTTGGGAATGCCTGTGCTAATTAAAAAAAAATAAATTCATTACACTGGATTTCACACTTTCTCCGGGAGACAAATTTTCCCTATCAGTTTTGGCTTAATTTTTTTTCTTGTAGATGTGCCTTTTAAAAATTTGAACTACTTTATAACTGCATAAAGCAAAAGGTGGCTGAATTTTCTTCAATGTTTTGGAACTGCTATACAAATTTTTAACCTCCCTTCTCCATATTCCCCCTCCCCTCAAATTAATTAAATTTTTAAAAAAATGCAGGAGGCAGAGGTCCTCCCTAGAGATACAGGAGTAGAGCCTGCCTTTTCCTTTGCAAGTCTGCACAGATAGTATTATCTGAACACACAAATCAGACTTATTATGCACTTTATAAAAAGGTACATCTAGTCTATGAATAAATTTAGCATAAAATTCACTATTCTCCTGAAACCTCAGGAATTAGTACAAAATCCCTTGCTGACTCCAAACAAATAGTCATTATAGGTTTTTTAAGTGATGATCACATTTCCTTGGTGAAGCATCTGGTGACATTACCTAAATCAACTCCCACTGCTTGGAGTTGTAATATTCTCACCATACTGAAAATCTTTTTAAGGAGTTTGGGTAAGAGTGAGACTTCAGGTATGATTTCTTCTCCATCAAGTAAAATGTTTCCTGCATTGTTGTGAACTTGGTATTGCCAAATTCAAGCAACCTTGAAGTCTTGGGAAGCTCCAAAATTTTTGGTTGTATTAAAAACTCTCTAAGATTTTTCAAGAGAAAAATAATGTGATATTTTTGTTCCTTTATTTTGCTGTCAAAGAATAACCCAAGTTTACTTAAGTTTTGTGGTAGTGATGGGAAATTGAATCTTGCCATCTGAGCTGAGATAGACTAAATTGTTTCTGTCCTAGAAAATGAGACTAATGAGAAAAATTCTATAATCCATGTGTTTCATGTGTCAGAGGTCTTACAGAAGGTCTGTTGGTTTCCTAGGGACAAACCTCTCATTGCTGTCAGCGGGCTGCCATAGGATGTAAATTTTGTGTGCCATACCTTTGCCATAATTGTCTGATTTTACCAGAGTCAATAACAGTACTCATAAGAATGCTCACATAGGACCAAGGCATGAAAATAGGACCTTTGCATTACAGTAACTTCTGCATTACAGATCTATACTACAGATTTTCCAAGAATTCTGAGGACAATCATAACAAGTACAGTACCTTGAGAAGAACTGACAAGGAGAGGTTAACTTTAAAGAAGCAACCTGAAGACAGGTTTAAAAATCTGTGTTGAAGCACAGACTGTACAGTCAGTCTGATACAGCTATGCATGACTGGCCATAAGGGATATGGCTCAGCGGGCTTACTGGCCCTGGGAGAAGGAGCTAGAAGACAGATCCTGTTTACCTCCTTTCCTCCTTTTTCCTTTCTCCCCTACTCCAGCTTCCAACTCTGACAGTATCCTAATGATAGCAGAAAACACATGATGAGAAGGAAGTAACTACCCTTTTGTCAGTTCATTGAGCTAAATCAGGTTGCTGATGTCTTGGAGGAGAGCTGGAGAGGACACAAAGTAGATGATGGGCAGAGATGAGCAGGACAGTCACTTCAGCAGAAGTCATACAGTCATACAGGCATTTTTGCTTCCTACATCTTCATTACAAACTCCTGGCTGCACTGATAGCAAAGCACCATGAGTGCATATTTCCAACACAGCCACCAGTAACTTGTTGGTTATCTATTACCTACCAATAGACTGATTTCTGGAATATATTTTCTTCAAGTGCCACACACAGTGAGCAACAGGCATATTATTGAAGCTACTTGGAAATTCCCTGTGCAGTTTACTTTTTTCTTCTTGCAGAAGAACTGCTTATTCATCAAAAATAAATTCTTCTTTGACACTTCTTTGAGTTTTATTGCAAATGAAGTTGCTGCAAAACCACTGACAGGCTTCCAAACCTGACTGGAAACTTCACCTGGCCTCCTACCAACCTGCCTTTCCATCTGGAGGACAAGAAACCCCATTTTTTTGGACTCCCCTCTGCTTGACAGTTCACTTTCCTGTCAGGCTAATGAGGGATGGAAAGCCCAGACCCTGATACCGAGTTTTCAAGCTTCAAAGTCTCCAGCTCCCCACCTCCTGCCTGTCAGAAGGCATTTAGGCTTTCATTGCTCCTGGGCTTTAGGAATGCCATATTGCAGCTAAGAAGTGGAGCTGACAAGGAACTGAGAACCTGGAAGCTCCTTATTCAGCAGATACTGTGAATAATTTCTTGTTTCTCCTCCCAGAAGAAGCTGTATTTCAGTAGAAGTGGGATTGTTCTCACTTACCTCATGAATTTGAAAACTTTTGATTTTCTAGGTTTAAAATTAAAATGGCAGCCAAACCCTGGCATAAAATTTCTGTGTAGAGTTCCACCTGCTAGTGTCCTTTGTAAATAGACAACATAAACTCCCAGAACCCCTCTTGGGTAGAAGTCTACAACCTGTCAGTCACAGTTTTTAGAAGCATTAAAGCCCCATGATAATTATAAAAATAATCATACCTGTTTAAAGAAGACAAAATTCCTTTCAGAAACCATAAATATTTAACCAATAAATTACTCATTGTGGGTCCTGCAAGGACATTATTTTGCATTCATTTTTGTCACAGCACATACTTGTTGCAATTGCACAACTTATGAAGGAAGCCACAGGTTTTACAATTACTTATGGGGTTATTTTATTTTATCTTAATTTCTTTTTCTTTGTTGTCACTGTGCTGCTAAATGTAGTGTTATTACAGCTTAAGCAAGGCTCCTCTCCGTGACGTCAGTTAACAATAGCAGAAAGCTCAGATGTGTCTAGAGGGTATTACCCTAATTACTGAAAAGCTACTCTTAAATGAAAATCAAGAGGATCAGAGATAAACATAGGAACAATGAACGCTCCCCAGAGGGCCACCTTACTTGAAAGATGGTGTCACCTGTATTATGCAGGAAAATATTTCTTCCATAATGGAAGGTCCATTTTCACTTCTTTAATGGATCCAGAGGAAATATCTACACCTATAAAAGTCTAATCAAATCAATATAAAAGTGCAAATACACCAAGCAAACAGCTGGAACAAGAAAGGCTTTGCTGTTTCTATTTTATCCCATGCTAGTAACCCCTAAGACACCTGCATTCACGGACAACTTGAGAATTCCAGCCTTGCCAATATCACTGCTTGCATGAGGTTGATTGCTCAAGACAATTTCAGAGATGCTGCCATGAATACTGATCGTGTAGTGACAAATCAAGTTATGTCCCTGACAGCAAGTATTTCAATATAACAAAGACTGAGACATAATGAAACACTTGAGAAGACTGAGTTTGGACATAGGGCTGACAGTAGAAGTTTATAATGGAAGTAAATTGCAAATCAGATTCAACACATCAGAAATGTTATTTCAGTAGGAACAGAGAAGCCTCAAAAAGTCCTTCATCTGGGTCTGAGAACAGTTTTACTTTGCTGTCACTTCCTCTTGTGAAGAACATTTTCTGTTCCTTCAGACTTTGTTCTGTAGGTCTGAGTAATGGGGTTTTCATTCTGATGCCTTAATTCTTCTTTTTCTCATCTAAGCTTTAGTTTTCACTTCCACATCAACTTTAGTGTTTGAAAAGTAGGCCACATACTACCATGTAGAGACTTATTGCCCTCTGCTAAAAGACAGATATTTCTGTGTTCTTTTGTCTGATATGTGTTAGGCATCCAGGATCCATTATATTGAAGAAAACACCAGACAGTTGATTCAATTGACTCTGGAAAGTCTCTGAAAAGGGTGGACGCCAACCTGAGGGGCTGACAGCAGCAGCCTCTGTAGCTAAGAACTCAACATATGAGGTGGCTGAGATCCAGTGCAATGTAATGGAAATGTCAATGACTGAGCCCACGGTTCACTGACCACAGGACCAGACAGATTCTGCTACCCAGGAAGATATTACTGGAAAGAAATCACAAATGTCAGTATAGGTCAGTTTAGTACAAGAGGCACGCAAAAATATGCCTACAGTATCAGCTGAACTGGTGAATCTTGGGTGTGTGCATTCAATTCCTGTGACATCTACTACTTTAATTTGTTACAAATACAACAAAAATATCCCTTTTATTAACTAGCACCTGTCTTACTGAAGCCAACATGCAAAGAACTGTTTGAAAATACAGGCAACACTTGACCTGGGTGGTAGTATAGTCATAAGTGTTAGCAGCTGAAGAAATATCTTCAACTTGGTAGCACTAGTCTGTCCTGTGTGATCACCAAATGGCTGTGTGTGGATTTGAGAAGCAACAAAGGCAACTGACACCTGAGGTATCTCTGAGCTCTGAGTATGGTTCTAGAAACTGAGAGATGCACCATCTTGGAAAATTCAAAAAGGCATTTTACCATTAAATAAAGATGAAGAATGAGGACCACAGATGACAATTAAATGAGGCTGGATCGTATTCTGAATCAAGTTTTATTCTTGGAGCTGTCTCAAACTACCTGTTTTGCAGAAGAATGAGGATTAACAGAAAAATACTTCTCTGTTCAAACTGAAATTGTCATTGTAAGAATATCAGCATCTCTATGAAATTTTTGTTAGAAAGTTTTCCTAAGCCCAGGGTAGGACTTCAGATCACAGCCAGAAACAGAGTTTCATCCTGATACAGGTGAGGAAACAAAATGTCCGTCTTTTAATGATTTTTTTAATGGGCAAATCTCCAAATCATGAATGTTTCCTCATGAATTTTTAATATCCTCACAAGGTAGAACACAGAAAACATCAGTCTTATTTCATATTGTCATTAGCTGGGTATTTTCCTGGGTTAGTCCAGTTTCACATCCCTACTCTGAACTGGTGAAAGCAGAGGATTTGATTGTTGGTGTTCTGGGGGAAATTTGAGTTTTCAGAATGTTTTCCAAGAGACAGACAAAGTCACAGATTGCTTTAAGCACCACTGCTGTCTCCTGGTTAAGACTGGAACTGCACAAATAACATGTACAAACATAGCATTGTTAACTGTAAATTAACTTTATCCTGAGCACTTTGATCTTTGCACATCCCAAAGTGAGCTATGAAAGCTCTGCAAATCAAGGCATTAATGACAATTTTTAAATCTGTAGTAGAAAACTTGCTTCATAATCCCTATAAATGGTAGCTAATGACTCTGTGAAATAGCTGTAATAGTATTCTTATTTTAGGAGAGGGTATGATACTTTTTTGTTGTCTCCTGTCACATAAGCTGTTCTGCTGTGAGAAGGACTCATGTTACCACTCATATCCAAACACTGGAGAAATGCAGTGGTCAGGTCCTTAAGCTAAATCTGCTTAGCTTGACCTAAATTCTCCATCATGATTCAGTTGCTCAGATACTGACTAAAAACAGAGACTGTTTTTCCACTGCTTTGGCTTGTTAAGCAAAGAATGAGAGAGGATAACTCTGTCTCCAGACAGGAAAAATCGGGACTCCATTATCACCAAGTATTGGAGATACATCATGGTACCTTTAGGGTATCCATTCCAGCTCACTGTGGTGCTGTTACACCAACACCACCACTTCTCACCATAAAGACTTGCTCACAGGAAAATTATTTGTATTTTCACCTCATCAGCAGCTAGGATTTATCATCCCTGCTATTTAATCCTCATTAGCATTATCTTTTGGAGATATAAATTTGATACGGCTTCAGGAAGATATCTCACAGATATGATGGAAACTTGGCTGAAGCTTATCATCTATTACAAAATATTAAGCCTTCCTCATGTTACTTGCTATAGTCTGTGCATAAAATTTGCCCACAGCCTGGTCCTCAGACTGGGAGAGAAGATATTCTCTACTGACACCCTAATCAACCTGTTTTGTCCCATGGCTCTGGTGGCTGCCAAGAATCCTCCATTCAAATGGGTATATTTCTCTCCCCTTTGATATTTCTGGATGTGTGTTCATAAACTATAGAAGTAAAATGTACCTTCATCCCTGGAAAAGGTTTAAAGGTTTAGAGGAGATTCATGAAGTGTTGTTGGCTTATCATCATTTATCACACAAAGGAAAGTTGACTTCATGGCAAGTTACTGCAGCATGGGTTGTAGCTAAGCATGGCTACATGAGTAATGCACAGCTCTGCTTGCAAGAGTCCCTCTGCTCTTGAGGTGCAGGAAGGACTGGAACACTGCCAGAGCTGCCTCATTTTCTCTCCTAAATACCAAGGATGCCTGGGGAGAATGTGCCTCTCTGGTCTCTGCTTCCTTCGACAGGAGGAACTGTCATGGGACTCTTGGTCTCCACTTCTGTTCACAGGTCTCTTGGCTTTTCATCACTGAATCTCATTCCCCTGAAGCTTAAACCTTCACTCCTATGGCAAAGCAAGTATTTCTGATGGAGATTATGCTTCAGTATCTCATTAGGATAATGAATGAGGTAAACCTTGGGAGATAAATTATGTAAAGAGGGTTATTGTGTCAGTCTGAAGAAACCAAGGAAAACCTCATTGACTCTTTGACTAATAAATCTTCAGGTCTTTTGTGTTATTATCTTTAAATGCATACTACTAATAATTTTTACTTTTCTTGAAGAGGCTGTCTTTGAAGATCTGCACCTCTGTATATATCCCAGGAAATGGGTAACTTACAATTCATAAGACCTTTGTATCCTATAAATACTAATTTTATGTGATATAATGAGGTCCTGGCTGGGTATTTACATAAAGCCCAGTTCTGCCTTTTGGCAGCTCTACATAGTAGTTTACATTAACAGTAATGTAAGCCCTTCACATCCATTCAAAACCTTAATTTAGCCCTAGGTAGTATCACATAATTTCATGGTAAATTATTTCTGTCTTTTAGGGCACAGAGCAAATTGCAGGTAAATTATTAATAATAATACTTAGATCTTATCTTCAAAGGACTTTACTAACGGTAATTAATTCCTGCACTGCTTTGAGGTAGGTAGTTGCATTATTACTTACATTCTTTACAGAAAGGGGAATTAAGACAAAGGCAGGATGAGATCAGCCTGCAGATGCTATGGGATGCTGACTACCTGGCAGGTGTGGGCAAGCATCCAGGACCAAATAAAATGCTCTGCCTCCAACAATTTGCCATTTTGCCCTGCTGGAAGTCACTGCTTCTGAGACAGACTGAAGGACAGGACTCAAAGTCAGACCCTGTCCCAGCCCCTTCTTTTTCAAGTCTGGCACCTTTAGTTACACCTCCCATTTGGGGATAGCAATTAGGGGGCTGCACAAAGTTCGTTGGACTTTACTCTGAGGCTGGTTATCTCAACCACCAGAAACAATACAGCTGGGCTAGCATAATTTTAAACCATTAAGTCAAATTTACTGCAGGTTATTAACTAGCAAGATCAATTTCAGATATGGAAGTAGAATTCCAGAATAAAAAGAGAAAAAATAAGATTTTCAAAAATATTTCTTTTTTAATCTTCCAGTATTTCTTACCTGGCTTTCAAAAATAATTCTGAATTTTGTGTAGGTTTAAAAAAATCATTTTAACTAAGACCATATAACATTTGTTCCTACTGCTGATAGTACATCAAAGTATGAATGCAAGTGGTCACTGAAATATCCTGGTATTTGTCTGTTTACAATTACTGAGGGCAATCACACTGAGCTAATTAGAGTGTCTTAGCTCTTTTTGTGAATTCGATTAAATCCTAGCTTCATTAATATCCAAGAGATTGATTTATTGTACAAAAATTAAAATGAGAGCATTTCAACAGTGATCGCATGAAAAAAGGCATACACAAAACAGAAATATGAAAAATGCATAGAAAAGTAGTACCAATACAATTTTCCTGTTTCAAACTGAAATTTTGAAATGGGATCCTAAATCCATTTTTACTTAAAAAATGTTTTCTCCTGCAGGAATTCCACAGAAATTCATATGGTTTTGCAAAAAACTAAAAATAAACTTAATTAAAGGACTTCTTTTCTAATGAAAACTGTCTGGGAAATGTTATCTAATCAGCCTGACTCTAGATAGCTTCCAGGATTCTGCTCACACCTCTACAGCAAGCTTTGTTCTCCTTTGAAATTACATGGGTCTGTATCATCTCCTTCCATAATGAAACCTCTGTTAAATAGCCTCAGGAAAGGAAATCTACACAGCAGTGCCCTCACAGAATAATAATATGCACACTACTCAGAGCTAATCTACTGTTGGGGCTGGATTTATCTTCCCAAAATTCATCTGTCAGCAGGTGCAGAAGAAGAGCTGCTGGGTTCTGCAGTCAGGAGTGCTGCTTGCATCCATTGCCCTCTGTGGTCCAGTCTGCTTATATCCAAACCATGGGCTGGAGATGCCTGGCTCTGTCCTTTGGCAATGAAAGAAGTCTGAGACAACTTTGGTCATCCAGGTCAATGCCTGAAGTTGGGGCAGCTTTGCTATAGCAGCTGTGCAGTTGGAGGGATTCAACTGTGATTATGAGGAGAATGTGTAAAGTCTTCTCTGAATTAGAAGTGAATGTGGTCCACCTGTGTTAAGGACTCAGGAAAGTATTGCAAAGTGTCTAATTGCTCATAGATATCTGCTGACTAGTTACCATGGAACCAGAGAATGGTTTGGGTTAGAAGGGAACATCAAGCTCCAACTGCTGTGACACTAAGACCAGGTTACTCAAAGCCCTGTCCAGCCTGTCCCTGAGCACTACTAGAGAGGGAGTACCCACAGCCTGCCTGGGAAACCTATTTCAGTGTCTAACCATCCTCGCAGCAAAGAGTTTCTTCATAATAACTGATTTAAACCTACTCTTTCTCAGTTTGGAACCATAACTCTTGGTTCTATCACACATGCCCCTGTAAAAAGTCTCCCAGGTCAGAAAACTCAACCAAAATAAAAGAAGTTCCCACTGGAACACCAGTAATTAAGGATCTAGGATGTGGGGCTTTTTTCAGATGTTGGTGCTTTACAGAGTGTGATCTGCTAGCTGTTCCAGCTCTAACTAGGGAAGTCACTCAGCACATAGCTAAAAGCCCATCCTTCTTCAGCTCAGGCTTTAGTCCATGCCCAAAATATGAAGAGTTATCTATTTGGAAAAGGTCACAACAAGCAAAGCCAGCCTGGCAACAGCTAGGGAGACATCTATCTCCTCCAGTGTTCTTGGTCCAGACAGTATTCCAAGACTGGAGACAAATCATTGTCAGTGGAGGAAATCCAGGGATCTGTGCTGATGACAAGCCACCCCCATCCCATCCACCTGCACCCTAAAAATGACCTAATAGCAAAATAGACAAAACTACACCTGATTCTTAAGCAGTTATTTCAGTTCCTGTTGCACTGGAGTCCAAGTTGTAAGCAATGGAAAGAACATAGCCCTGCTGCTCTTAAATGCATTTTTTTAAACTTTTGTTTTACTTTTTAAGTTTTCACCAGGAGACTTTAATGTACTTTATATTTCCTCATTTTAAGGGGAAAGCATGTGACTGTGTTCCTGCATACACACTCAGTGTCTGTAACTACCACTGGGAAAGAGCCAGGAAATAATAAAAAAAAAAAAAAGCCCACAAAGTTTTATTTTCCTCACACTCTCAAGCACATTTTAAAAAGTATTTTTATAGGACAGGATTTAGGACTGTTTAAAGCCATCAGCTACAGACTGTCAAACAAGGGTAGTGAAATTTCAGTTTCCCTTTGTGCCCTGGCTGGGAGTTTCATTATATTCTTTTTGTTGGTGTTTCCAGCAAATCACACCATTGTCACCCCCTTCCCTTTCCAACACTTTTAAAACTGGGAATATGTGTTTGGTTGGTGACTACAAAAATGAGATTATTAAATGCTGCTTCTAATATTAAAACTGGAGTGTTTAGCTCTGGGCTTCTCATAATAAAACCAGCTGAAATTAATATCTAGTTTGGTAGTGTATAGTCTTGAATTTTTTTTTTGTTGTTTGCCCAATAGTTTCAAGACTATGTACAAAATCCATACTTAACTACATTTACTTCTCTGCAGGTGCCAAGCCTTTGAGGAATAGGATAGATCTCAGACAGACATCCCAAAAGTCTGACTAGATGTCCACCTACATACTTCGCTGTTTTTACAGGGAGGAACAAAGAAATAAAAACATCTATCGATATTGAAGCTGAGGCTATGTAAAAAGCTTTATGAATCTGTGTAGCTATTCCCCAGAGTCACTTCAAATTTAGTAGTACCTGAGGTATTAAAAGGCAGATTGGTACTTTGAGTCTTAAACAAGCCAGCAAAAGATAAATTGGAGATGTGGAGCTATATCATCTCCATCTGATGCCCAGCATGTGGGCTGTTCTTGCATGGCATTGCAAAGAGGAATAGCAGTCACCTGAGAGAGGGGGAGAGAGAGGGAGGGGGAGAGAAAAAGTAGAGGCACGTGGAACAAGGAAAGGAAAACATAATCCAAAGACATTCTTCTGCCTTCTGTTTATGTTTCCACGGCTAATCTGCTTATGGGAACAAGTCTGCCTGGAAAAGGCCCTGTTCTTGACTGGCCCCTTCTGTGTAGCAGCTGCTGAAAAGAGCCATGCAGTGCAAGATGAGATGAGAACTCTGATTTGTCTCCTGTTCCCAGCCTCAGTCCAGGCTTAAATGTCTTGTCTCTTGCATGTGCAGCCTAAACATCTCAGGTCAGTCCTGCTTCAGCAAATGGGGTCTAAGCATGGGGTGGAGGGGGAAGACAGAGCATAGGGTGGGGCTCCTGCCACACTCAGGCAGGATGACCTGAACTCCTTCCTGACAGCTTAGATCAAATTGGGCAAAATAGCAAACTGTGTGAAGCCAAAGCCCAGGGCTCAAGTCTAGGATGAAAACACAATGTAAATATAACCATTCAGAGCTGTGGAGCATCTGGCATGCCTGGGAAATGCCAAGGGCACTGCACAAAATATCTGAGTGCAAGTATTGGAAAAATTTCAGGGGCATTTGCTGTGCTCATGTTAAAAAGGCAGGGAAAATAAGGTCAAGTAGAACTCTTATTGGGATGAGTGTCAGAGCCAGTATGGGCACTTCTGAGCTACACTGTGCTGTGCTCCATTGTTGTTTTGATGTTTTGGTGCCTTGTCAAAGATGCAGCTGCATGCTTGCAATCCAATGATCCTCAACAGAGCAGGGCAGCAAAGACTGAGACCCTCTGAAAGCACCATAGGATTAGTCCTTTTCAAGCAATTCTATAATCTACAGGAATATTCTTAAATTTTCCTTCAAGTGATCAGGACAAAAAGGAGTATCTCTACTGGCATACTTACATTAAAATAAATATTTGAGTATAAGTGACCAGATATCTCTAGTCCTTTCCACACAAGCTTGAATCCAATATTTTTACCAGGAATGTCCAATACAAACTAAAAAATGTGTAGACTAGTCTCACTCCAAGGCAGGTAAATGAGACAAAGATTGATTATATGACTTGGCCAGGTCAACCTGCAGGCCAGTGACAGAGCTGAACTCAATGCTGTCATCTCCTGAGTCTCATCTGGATCCATCAAACCACACCACAAGGCAAAGTTCTCATCTTGTTTAAGCTAGAATGACAGACTACACTCAAATGGCCAAACATGATGCCTTGACAGAGAAAAAAAAAAAAAGAGAAGTTACTTCAAAGCCTAGAAGAATAGAACTATCCTATTCTAAAAAATAATTAACTTTCCCAGAAGGCATGTATTTCTCAGATACTGTTTCTCTCCATACCTTCACATACACAATCAAGACTAGAGCTTCCCTCCGTCCTTCTTTCCTTGCACTTACGTTTGTATAAATATTCCTCTCACCTGTCTTATATAAGAACTTATTTTTAACTCAAGCAAGACCCTATGTCTGGGTCCTTTTACTACCATAAACCCATTCTGATTAGAAAGGCATTAATAAAACCTTCCTTTGCTTTATTTGTTTTTCTCTTCTTACTGACAGGGTGCATTGAGCTACATGATAAACATTTACAGCCAACCGTAGAAAAGAAATGAGGACTGTAATTGGGTCTTGCTTTTTGTCTTCCACTTGTAAGACTGCAGCAAATGTAACTCAGGTGCAGGTGCTTTGGTGGATTGGGTCCCCAGCTCACCTTTCTGTGGTCTCTAACAATACTCTCCCTCCAGTGGGAGAGAATTTCTCCCCTTTGTTTTCAAGGTTATAAACACCAGAGAGGATAAGCAGTGACAGAGGGGAGTGGTGGGAGAGGCTGGCAGTGCTTTCTGCATAGCAGCTGGCAAAGAGCCAGTGGTGATTCTCCCAGTCCTCAGTACCCATCAGCACCTCCTTTTCAGCTTCTGGTGGGTGGGTGTGAAGGGTCAGGAAAGGAAGGGAAGCAGGGTAGCACAGCCAAGGCAAACTTTAAAAGCAGTTTCTATAGCTTCACAATAGATTCAGCTCCAAGATGATAATGACTATGTCTAGCAGTTTATGAAAGCTGGAAAAGGGAATTGAGACATTTCCAAGCATGTCCCTAAGCCTTGGGAAAGAAGCTTCATTCAATATGGTTTTGTTTGCTTTCTTTTCTTATTGCTGTGGGATTAGGAGCCTTAGTATTTGTTGGGGAAGAATGAGAATAGTCAAGTAATCACAATGCAATATTAGATCTGACTCAGGGAAACTCAGGTGATGGTGGTTGGGCAGGGAATCATCTGGGATACTGGAAAAGTATTGGAAACCAGAAATCAGGGTAACAGTAAAGCTAATGGCAAACAAAGTTTAGAAGGGACAGTGGGCTGTGGGTGAAATCAGCATGCTGGGAAGGGGGGAACTTTAAAACACTGATGGACCGAAAGAAACTCAATGGTGAAGAGGAAAAGTGCTCTGTACTGGAACCAGGTCTGGTACTGTTAACAGAGTACTTTTGCTGCTGCCCAGGTTAGCTGGGCACCCTGCATCTCAGAAGATGGTCTACCATTTATTCTCTGTTTCAAACTGCCTTTCAATGTAGAGGTACAACATTCATTTTAGGGTTTGTTTCTTTCACTTAGTACTAGAATTGGAAAGTCTGTCCAAACCGTGAAAGAATTGTATGATGCAGTGAGAATGAAAAGAACAATTCTTCTCTAGTTCTTAAGAGTAGGAAAATATCTGAGAAGAGATGCAAGATCACACATAGAGCTCAAGGCATCTTCATAATTAGTATGCCCTGGTAGAAAGGGGGAAGGAACTGAGCCTGTACAGAAGACCAGGGACATTATATTATGATTTCTTTTTTGTTTTAATTGTGAGGAAATTATGAGGAAGATGGTACAACCCGATCACTTGGAACTACTTGAATAAAGTCTTAAAATGCTGCAGTATATTGACTTTAATGAAACAGGGCCAATTTTACCATCTGGATTGGCCCATGACTACTTTTGAAAAAGGAATTATTTTCATAAAGAAAAGAAATCAGACCAAGGAATAGTTTCCAAAGATACTTTTTACAGTATATATATTAGATTCATGTACTCCTCTCAGCTTCACAAAGAATATGAATGAGAAACAAGTTGCACATGCAGAGTTCAATCGGTGTTGCAACCTAAAAGGTAAAATCAAGAGTGGAATATTAGCAGGACACCATTCTGGCATAGGTAAAGAAAGAGAAGGAGCCAAGATTCTCCTAGACTCATGTGTGTGACAGCTGCACAGGAAGAAATTTCTCTCTGGGATGTTTGCTGCCATAGGAGAGCAAACGATAATTGAACTATGTCTGTTGATTTACTTTAATTACAACAGATTGGTTATTCTCTACCTGCCCACTTGATTTCTTTTAAATCCCAGTGGGAGGTAGGGTGATGGTCACCACTGAGACAAGGATGTGCAGACTTCAGGCAGAGATTAAGAGGAAGCAGGGCTCTGCAGGGCACACTTTCTGTGACAGCAGAGGCAGGTGTGAGGACAGACTGCTTAGCAGCTCACTGTACAGCACGTCCCTGTGTTTACCCCTGAGTATGTTTAAAGCCCATGAGGCTCTTGGATAGCATTAAATTTACATGATTTAGGAATACAGCCTTCTTGGCATACAACATCAACAAGAAACTGAAATAAGGAGAGGCTAAAGGCATTCTTAAATTCTTATGAAGAAAAACTTGTCAGGTGCTGCTCTGACATCTGTGCTAGCAACTCCTCCAGGTTTCCCAGGTTTCTGTAGTGAACTTGTCTTCCTGGAAAGCCTTGCTGGGAAAAGACAAGCTGCAATCTGACCCCTGACAGCCCCAGGGAGTGCATAGGAAAGCTTCGCCATCCCTAAGTAGCAAGGCATTTTTTGAGTTTGAACCATAGCATTCCAGCTAGATATCTTGCAGGAAGCAAAAGGAGTGGGAGATAAATGGGAGGATGCAGAAATAGCTTGCTTTACTGAAAAGGCCCCAAGTCCAAATAGCAGCATTTGAGAAGCTTCCAAAACCATTTTAGAGCCACAAAAGTACCTCTTTGAAATTTCAAAGGAGAGGTGTCTCCATGCTGGCACCTGCTATTTACATGTAGTACCTGCACATCCCATTAATGCAGATAGTGGAAATTCAGTACATAATATTTTGTCACAAAGCAGAACAGTCAGCAGGCTTGAAATTCTTTGAGCCAGCCATAAAAGAGGAAAATTGGCAGATGGAAATAAAGTATTTTCATAACTGCATCACTGCATGGAAAGAAATGGAAAGGTAGCTCTTCATCCAGTGCTTAAGAGACCAAAGATGATGTGTATCACAACAATCCCCACCATTGTGGAGCTGAACTCTATAGGGATTTTCCATGGGAACCACACACAGCAAAAGGGAACCTTCACAGAGTATCAAACATGTAGGGGAAATTAAAAACTGCAAAGGTAATTGAGAACACTCTCTATTCTGGATCATGATTTCTCTCATGCACACCTCTGCTTCCTGTGTTATCTTCAGACCATAAGAATGCCAAAAAAAACACCTATTATATCTATCTACAGAATTGCTTTTACTTGTTTGGACCTTCTTAAATTCAATGAGAAAGTATTTTTACTGCTTTTATTTTAACAGGGAGGCTAGATACTATCTCATCTCCAGGGATTTCATTTCCCCCTTGCCCTCTGATGAGCAATGAAAAAAGAGAAGACACAGTACCTTCACTACCCACTGTAGGTAAATAATTCTCCAGAGCTATTAAGATGGTACCTTTCACTGGACACAAATTAATGAGTTCATTAAATTTGCTTTTTTCTATACATTTTGCAGTCACCTTTAGAAAGGTGGCAGAAGAGAGTTAGCCCTGCTGTGCTGGCACAGGAATAGGGTGGGGACTCTCTTGAAGATACTTCTCAGCAACCTGTACATGTTCCTCACGCCTTTCAGTCTCTTCAGTTACATGGGAGCAGACTAACCTTGCCCTCCAAAAATTTTAAAACATCTTTTACTAAATGTGGAGTCACTGTATTGTTAAGTTTATTAGATCCTCTGAGATGTGAGAACTTCAATAGGGGCCTGAACCCTGGTGCACTATGAGATACCTCTCCTAGGGTTCATAATTCGTGTTTCTTTTACAGGTTTTGCTGTGCAAATTCAGGTAGACAAACCTATGCCAGGTCAAGCATGTGAGCTCAGTAGTTTCCCATGAGATCTCAGACACAACATTTACTGTAATGTGCACATTTCTTATTCTTCTGCCTCTATGGTAGAAATTAATGTGCCATTTAAATCTCTTGCTGGCATTATGGCTTAAACAGTTGCATCATCAGTTTAGGAGTTTTTTCTTTTTTTTTTTTTTTTTTTTCCTGTGTCATTACAAGTAGGGGAATGAGCTGACAGGTAGATGCATCTTATAAATGGCTTCGTTACCCTTTTCTTCCCTGCTGGCCAATTTTGGGTCCTTTCTGCATGGAATGAACTGTCCTTGCAGTAAGCTGAGAAAATCTCTTGGAAGATTATTTTGCAATTGTGGCTAGCAATGAAGAGGTTAAGCAAATACACAAGGGGTGGGAACAGGTCTGACAGGAACTCTGAGGCAGAAACCAGTAAGTTGGACTAGCATCAGCACTGAAGTGAGAAAGAAATCTATTTTAAGAAGCTGTTTTTAAACAGCTATTCTTTGAACTGATACGCATTTTAGTCAGGCTGAAATTGGTTACAGAGTTATACAGAAGGAGAAGAGGGGGAGAATGATTTATTTACTTAAAGGCAAGAAAAGACCTATCTGCAAAGTTTTCTGACTGTGCACTCTGTTATGTGGAGGCTGTGCCTACAATATAATTGGCTGGGAGGGAGGGCTCCTGGAAGTGGGCACAGCTGCTCAGGTATGACCTGGAATAATGGCTCACCATAGCACGGGGGGCCCATCACATTCAGGTACATTACACAGGAGTGCTTTATACCTGGTGATCTCAGTCTTATTAATTTATTTTTTCTTCTGTTTTAATATACAACCATAATTGTCCTCCTAATGAGTTTCCCATGAGGGCTGAATTTAGATCACCCATAACAAAAATCAGGAGTGAATTTATTATTGATTAGGAGCTAAGGCACTTCTGGGGTTAATATTAATCTCCTGCTCAGTCTACCAGTGGGGAAAGACTAAGGGTGGACCTGTTCAGTAAGAGTTGCCACTACAGGGACCCATAATTCCTCATAAATGATCATCATATAATTCTTCAGGTTCCTTTATGGAAATTCCTGTACTTGCATGCTTACTCAGTCTAATGGAAGTCAAGAGTGCTGCCTAGAAAAGTGACCCATGCACAAGAAGAGCTGCAGCATCATCCTCATTGCTGCTAATGCACCACCGGATTCCCTTCAGCAGCCATTTCTGCATTTCACCAGCTGGGTGAGCTTTTCTCTTTTCTGTTTCCTACACATTCACCAATCTTTCAAATGCTCCTCTCTAATCAAGAAAAACAAACCTGAACTGTGCTAAATGCTCAGTACATGCACTGGCTGGTGGAGTAGTTAAAACACCAGCCTATAATTAGACAGCTTTCAAAGCTCTCCTTTTCCTTCTGTTCTTCCCCATCACACTCTGATAAAACCACTCTTTCCTTTCTCACTGAGGGGGGCCAGAGCTCTCCTCCCAGGCATGCACTGCTTTCTATTAGTGGCTGTGGGAGTCACAAGAGCTCATCAGGGGAAGAATAAACCCTTAAAGGAAAGAAACCTTAGACGAAATCCAGCCACCCTCTGCTAGGGCTCTGTATGAATTCTAAGAAGTTGGCTCTAAGAGAAATGAGGGCATATTTGCCCAAGAATTTCTCTGAAGTACAGAAAAGTCTGTTTTACTCTGTTGTGGCTCTGAATGTGATGAAAACCTCAGATAAGTCTTGCTCATGACTGGTATGTTGCAAAGTGGCAACCTTATTCAACTCTGGTAAAAACTGAAGAGAATGTAAAAGATAAGTTGATCCCTTTCCTGTGATTTTGCCAATGTCATCCTGGCCTGTGTCAGGAAAAGTGTGGCCAGCAGGACCAGAACAGTGATTGTGCCCTGTACTGGGCCCTGATGAGGCTACACATCAACTCCTGCGTTGAGTTTTGCACCCTTCACCACAGGAAGGACATTGAGGTGCTGGAGAATGTCCAGAGAAGGACAATGAAGCTGGTGAAGGGTTCGAAGCACAAGTCTTACAAGCAGGTTAAACATAGCCAGATGTGTGTAGGCAACAGCAGCCTAATAAATAGCCTAACCTAATTTCATCTGAGTGAAATATTTACTTTTTTTTATTCATCTTTGTTGGTAACAGAATACTGATGTGATCCCATTATTCTAATTACCTCTGGTTCCCAATTAACAGAAGAGTTATAACCTCTGTAAAGGCCTCTCACTCAACAGCCCGTTAGGAAGAGGCCAATGATCCAAGCAAAGGAACCTCATTAGTTAAACCACACATTAGTCAGCACTCAGTCACATGCAGGGACCAAAGGGAACCAACCTCATAGCCTCTCTCCTTCCGAGAGAGAAATCAGGCAGTATTTTGTGTATTTCCTTACTGCATCACATCTCTGCTGTCTTATACTGGAGATTGGCTAACTCTCTTGACTTCTTTGGAGTTCTTCCAGATTTACATCACACAACTTTGGATCTCAGCACTCCTTTTCTGGATTAAATGGAACAACACTTCTGATATTTGTTCATTTTTTTCATTATAAGAGGATAGCTTTGTTGTATAATTAACATGGTGGTAATTAAGGATTCCAAGTTGATGTACTAATTTCCCTGTCTCTCTCATACACACACTCTTTCAAATTGTTATCAGCAGTAATTGCATTAACATCTTTTCTTTTCCTGTTCCCTTTGGGAATTTATTAAGCTTTCACTTAGTCTTTTTCTCATTTCATAAATATACAAACATTTCCTTCACTACTCTGAAAATTTGCTTCAGACTGGTTCACTTTTGAGCAGCTTGACCCACTTCCTGTGCAAATACAGTGGAATCTTCAGTGCAATTCATTTTTTCAAACTTTTAAATGGAAGGTAAAAACTTGAAAGTTATACTCTATTTTTTTGCCATGGATAGAAGTTTAGATCATTCTTGTGATAGCAATATCATTCGTGTTGATGAACCAAATCAGCAGAAATTGAGATGGATTTATCACTGCGAATTACTATAATGAAGCTCTAAGGAAGTCTTAAAATTGTCCTATGGACAGTTCATCACTTGTGGAACATTTCTTTTTAGTGATCTTAGGTCAAGGTGTAGGCAACTGTAAAATAACCAACAGTGTGATAAAATGCATAAAACAAAGTAAGAAGACAGCAGAGGATGGTTTATCTTAGTTCTTATTAATTTTCTGTCTATAATTTCCTTAGACTTTTAAAATATTTTATTCCAAGTTTGAATTCTTTAGCTGAAAGTTACAATGGGGAGCTTAGTCTGTGTTGCCAGTGAGTTTAAAAGCTAAAGCATAAGCCCAGGATTTTTGTATTCAACCTTACAGCAGTTGTCCCCCTACCTTGGTACCCATGCAGCAGCATTGCTCCCATGGTTATATGTCACAAGCAACATAGTTTTTGCTCTCACTGTTGGTTTTAGCTTTCTCTTTCCAAGCCATAACACATTCCTAGGACAATGATGTTAGGGATCCAGCCCTGGTAAATCCTTGCTGGGCAGTTGGACACCCTCCTTTAAGCTCATTAAAGTGTAGCTTCACTTTGTTTCTTGCAGTTTAAATGTGTGTGAAATAGTCCCTTTAAAAATAGTCCTAGTTTCTAAGCTGAAATATTAATATTTATTATTGCCCTACTGCCCCAGCTGTGAAGAGTGAGGAGGAAACATGATCCAGACTTTGAATCATAAGCTTGACTCAGGTATTGACCTTGACCTGCAACTTCAGCTTGTCCAAAGTCAATTCCCAGTACATGCCTGAGTCTGAAAATAATAGCTACCCATTCATCACCACACTCTGACAAGAGTGCTCATTCTTCTTTCCTATCCCTTCACTTTCTGCTGCATTTTATCTTTCATCTGCATTTATTAGCCTGTCTCTCTTTGTCTGGGGAAAACAAATTTACTGAAATCTATGACCATAGTGGTAAAATCACAGTGTTTGGTAGCACGCCAACTTGATGCTGCTTAGATGATAAAATGGGCTGGGAAAGATACACACATAAGGGAGCTACAAACCTAGTTGTAAGTTTAAAAAGGAGTAAATCTGCATTTTTTTTTTCCTCTTCTGTGACTTTGAATTTTGTCTGAGACCACAAATGTGATCCCTGCTTATGTTCCTGACCAGAAGGAAGGAAAGAAGGAAGAGCTGCTGTCACTGCCAGAGCAAACCCAGGATTCTGTTTCTGGGAAGTGCTATTTTTGCTATATGGTTGGAAGGACAATCTTGAAGCAGCTGCAGTTTTAGATCTTTGCAGAGAGTGCCCATGCTGTACAATGTGGGGGAATACAGTCATATCCAAACTGTTTCAGGGATGGAAGTGATCCAACTGTGCTACCACAGAGCTAATGCCAGGGAGCTAATGCCTTCTCTATGTTGTCTCTTTGCTTGAGGTAGGAAACATCTCATGCTGTGGTTAACTTGCATGGCACAAGTATTTATGCAAACTATTTCAAGTGCTTGGGAGGTAAGAAATTGCTAATGTTTTGTGTGATAGAGCCTGATGAATGGCCTTTTGTTTTGTCAGGTGAGATAGCTGGTGCTGATGCAAAGAAGAAAAATACATTCAAAGCTCTCCTTGCCCATGCTGCCCAGAGATGAACATTTCCATTTCCACTGACAGGCTGCAGTGTGAACTACATGCTAAGCTGATAGTTGGTTTCTCATTTTTCACATCTTGTGATTTCTTCTTCAGGTTTCCTTGGGAGGGTGGAAGGATAGGATATGAAATACCAAAATACCACACAAGGAGCCTGTAACTAACGGAGAAGATTATAGGTCAGGGGAAAACCTCAAAACTGATGAGAAAAACTGAATGCATCAAACATATAGTTTGTTATACAAGATTAAGCTATCAGTCCTTTAATTTATCTGTTATGTATTTAATGCTATTTATCCAGGAATAAGGCTCTCTGTGGGATCCAGTCAACTGAAATAGAGTCTGTATGTAGGGCAAGGGTCTCTCTGCTGAAGCAGAAGTGGGGAAAGAGAGAATCTATGATGAGAACATATGGGATTTTTAGTCTGAGTGGAAAAGATAACCCACTATCTTTGCAGAAGCCTAATTTTGTTTACTTTTATACAAATCACAATGTGCCCTCCATTACTCTGACATGGGAGAATTCCATGGAAACAGCAGGACTCCATTTAAACTCTATGTCAAATTTCTCCGTCAAGCAGAAATCAATGTGTTGGTAACAGGAGACCCATTCAGAGTATCACCTAGATATGTTGTTTGTGCAAAAGTCTCTGGAGGAGTGCAGTGATCTGCCCTACCCCATCAATGTTCACCTGGACATGATCCACTGCTCCACTCTTCTTTCCTTTCTTTCTTCTATTTAGTCAGCACTATTGCATTGTTCACTTTCTCTGCCTGACCTCACATGTAATTATTATCCTCCCTGTCTGGGGGGGTTACACAGAGAGAGAGGGAACTGGCAGTGCCTGGATGAATATCCCAGTTCTCTACCCAGAATCAGAAGCATTCATGTAACTGGGAAGTGAGGCTTATTTAAAAACTGAAGCAAAAAATTCTAAAAACTGAGAGGCAGACAGAATTATTTAAATACACTTTTTCACGTCCAGCTAAGAGGGGAGAGAAGAGAAGGGATGGAAGAAAAAGAAGAGCCAGGAGTTCCTTGAAGCACATCATAGCCCAGATCTTTTCTCAGTTTATATTCTCACATGCCTCAAGCAACTACCTTTTTTGTCCAACTAAAATTGGTCAAGAACTTTAGATCTCTTTCTGTGGATGCTACTATTTAAAGGTCAACATGGTGCTCCATGGTGCTCCTGTGTGCTCCATCCTAGAGCATGGGCAGGCTTAGAAAACATTGATCCCACACTTCTCAGCTGTCCGCCTTCCACTGAGGAACTGGTGGAATTCCACATCTCTACCCAACTCCAGCTGTCAAGGTCAGCTCCCAGTCATGTTCCTCTGTCTCCCAGATATGTGCCAAAGGCAGAAAAAGCCATGGAAGGAGTAAAGAATGCACTATATGTTGGTTTAAAAATGGGAAGGACTTGTGAGACAAATCTGGTGAATGTGTTAATACTCTGCAGGGTGGAAAGATCCCTTTAGAAAGCTCTTTGCAAGAGGAGGTAATTTGGAGGGCATCATTGCAGGGTCACAGGAAGACCACCACACCAAGATTTCTTTCTTTGAACTATTCCCTCTGATGGCAAAAGTTGGGGACACAGTCATCCTCCAGGGCTGTGGGTCCTGTGGGTTATGTGAGGGCACAGCAGTCCCACTAGGGACACACCTCAATAACTCCTGCACATGATGCTCTCCCTCCAGCAAAATATTGCCCTGCTATCATGTCTATGTAGGCATGAACCCAATTCCTCTCCCCTTGCCTTCATACCTGCTCTTTGCCTACACCCATGTAGCTGAAGAAGGAGCTTAGCTCTCTCTGACATTTTTAGATGGCCCTTGGACTCTGCAAAGTCCATACAAAAGATGCCACACAGAAAAGCTTCTTTTAGTCTTCAAAGCCTGAGAAACCAAGTCTAATCTTAGAAGGATTTCAAGAATGATACAGGGGTTTGATATTCAGAGTATCAGCTTTCTCAGAAATGCCATTTATCCAGCCCTTGCCATCAGGTTTTTCTTTTCCCTTTTTCTGTGTACTTTCCAGGCTTTAATATATTTTTAAGTGTGGCCCTCAAAGAAAGGTATAAGTAATTCAGACAGTGGTGTCAGAAAGGGAATTGTTTTAATGGGAAAGGGGATGCAGAAGAAGGGAGATGTATTGGGAGGCTAAAGAATACACCCTAAATTAATGTAATTCAGTACAGATGAGTGTAAGACCCTGGAGCCTTGGATTCCCAGTCCTGGTCTTTAATCACTGCATATCTTTTCTTGTCTTAAACCATAAGCAAATCTTAGGCTGCAGATAAAGGTTTCAAACTAATCATAAATTACAGTCAGTCCTTCCCCTTGGCTGGGATAAGGGCTCAAGTACACATACACTAATCTTCCTAAAGGCTATTTTAAAAAGATTCTTACTTTTTAAAACCTTGTTAATCTTCTCTGCATATGTATCTTGTATCTTTGGCTGCTGGCTAGTGGAACATCCCTCTGCCTGCTGCAACTGCATACTGTGGGAAAACAGGAAAGTCCTTCTTGCATAGCTGAAACCATGAAGAAGCAAGATCAATTTACCTCAACATAGTAGCAAAGCAAAAATATCAGATCGCTAGTTTATTCCTGTCATCCTCACTTCAACTTTACAAATGACACTTTCTGCCCAGCCTGTCAATCAGGAGCTGTAATGCATTTAGGAAGGTGCTTTCTCTTGATGAACAAATATTTCCAGGGTGGGAGGAAGAAGGAGGAACCTGACCAGCTTCACAATCAGGTTGGGAAGGTTTCACAGAAGACGTTGCAGTGCCAAAGGCAGCCAAAGGCAGGAACAGAAAGCAAACTGGAGACAATGCTGAAGAAAACTCACAGAGAGCACTGCTAGAGTCCAGCTGTTCTTTGTATTGCAGAGGGACGTTGCCTTTTGTTTACTGTGACCACCTGCAGCATTGCCAGGGAAAGCCCAGGAGATCTTTGCATGCCCTTTGTAATCCTTCATGCCCCATCCCTGCTGTTTTCAATTTTCCCAGTCTACTTCAGCAATAACATTTTTTGTGCTGGGAAATGTGCCTCTGAACCTTTTCTGCCTCTTGACATAACGTGCTGCATCAAGATGTACAGAAGGGACCGTTGTAGCCTTTCAGATGAAGCAAGTAAGTAAGCCCTGTTCTGCCATGAGTCAGGTTTATCTTTTGTGGGGAAAGGAGATGGAGGGCTTTATGTAATGTGATAGGACCCATTGGGCCCCTCATGCCATTAATGAGAAGAGCAAAAGATGCTGTCAGTTGCAGGAGGTTTTGCCAATACAGTCATAGAATCATTTGCCCTGGGTAGTCTGTTCCAATGTTTGATCAGGAAAGGGAAAACTGGGAACCACTGAATTGGGAAGATAGAGGAGGACTAGGACAGACAAATAACATTGTGACAATGAAATTTGAAGCCTTGAGACAACGCCTGTCCCCACAATTGCCCCCCTGAAACTGGAATTCAGAAATCTCAGTCTCTTTCAGAGCGCCTGCAAGTACCTGTGAAACCCACAAGCAGCTCTTACCCCCTGCTAGCCCTGCAAGGCTTTCCAGCACATAGAGAAATAATAATAAACACAGCAGAACAACAAAATTAACCAACACCACCACCGTTCAGAATTGTAAGGCTTCAAATTCAAGCGGTCTGTCTTAGAGGGTGCCAGAAGTCACCATCATACAAAACTTAACTCTTCCCCAGTTCATGCATCTACTTTTCCTGGGAGCCTATGTCTTGTATTAGAAAATACTGCCCTTTTACAGTGGAATCTGAGATAACAATAATGAGATAATAATGATAATGATAATGACAATTATAATTATAATAATTGTTGTATTGTGTTTTTATATTTCTGTAACAGTTCTATAATCTGAGGTTTGCCCCTCCACCCCCTATTTTCTCCCAACGGCTCCACCCCGAGTTTTCCCGCCATTCCCACAGTGCCAATGTCCCTGATATTGAGATTAGCACAGTGGCAAATAATAATAATAACAACAACAACAACAACAATAATAATAATAATAATTCCAAGTTAGTACAGGGAAATTCCCATGGGTTTTTTGTGACAAATGGTGATATTTGCTCTTAAATTTGTCTAGATCAAAGTGTGTCTGGAAACTAGCTGTCAAGAAGCAGTTCTGTGGCTCCTTGCAGATTAGCAACTTCCGTGCAGAGTTGACAGAATTACTATCTTTAGCACCAGTGTTTTGCTATCTCTATACTTCCAAGTAATTTTTGAGCCAGAACTCCTGTGGAATAGAATAAGTGACATCCATCCATTGAGCCATGATCTGAAATATCAAAAAATCTATACATTCTCTGTCTGATGGGATGGATTTTTTTTTCCCCTGTGAGGATATATGATTGCCTTTTAAAGGGAGAAGCAAGATATACCAAGCAATGCTAATGTATTCAGAATCATCTCATTTGAATTTGCCAAGAAACTGGTAAACAGAAGTTAGGAAGAAATGGAATAGGCTGCATCATCCCTTCTGAAAAATCAAAAATCTGTGTTGCTCTTTCCTAGCCACTGAAACTGGGTCTGCTTGCTGCTGCCGTCACATAACCACGAAACCTAAAAAACCTAATGTTCCCTCTACCTTCTCAGGCAGCCAAAAAAGTGGGCAGATGTGCTGCAATACACAGGATGGTTAGACAGAAAAGTTACCAGTGTTAAACAGGTAGTTCAAGGAAATGACTAAGTAATTTTCTGAACAATGTGTTAGCTTCCTGAAACTCTCAGTTGAAAGTCACAGTAATTTGAACAGACTATCTAAATGAACACCACTATCACCTTTGATCTGGGAGTGACTGACACCTTGCTATATCTGTCATTCAGAATGGAATAAGATGTTCCAGATGGTGCTAATAATGCTATGTTGTGCTTATGCCTGGCAGCTAACTGCTGTCCTCCAGTGTGTTAGATAATGCTTATAAGGTTGTTGATTTATTAAGAATGGATTAATTATCCTGATAATTAGGTTAATTTGTTTTGTTTATATCAACGTAAATTAAAATAAATTGGGTTAATATATATCTTTTATGTTACACTTCTAAATTACTTGATTTTGCAATTAAAGCGCATAAAATTGTAAAACATGAGGACTGGAAGATGAGGTTTTTTCTCCCTCTGGAAATCAGGATCAGGTCTCTGAGGAGTTCTGAAGAAGCTAACACCAATCAATTGTGTGTACCATTGATAACATGTGCAATGAATCATTGGTTACTCTAACACTTGTGACACCCACCTACAGAGGATATACAGGCCAGTTTTGTAAAGATACTTTGGTACCTAACAATGCATAATGAAATTTAGTTTTATTTTTTAGAACTATGGACACTTGTCTGCATCTTCAGGCACATTTGATATGCAACACCTTTAAAACTCTAGACCACTTAACTTCTAAGAATGCCAGAAAGTCTGGAAGATAAATAGTTTGGAGAGAACCAAGTTTTGCAACAAAAGGAGGTAAAATTTATCACATTTTCAACTACATTTTTAAATTTGAAAGGGGAGAAAAAAAATCTTTGAACTTTTTCAGTCTGAAAGATTTGGCAACTCTCTTTTTTTCTTTTCATTTTGTACCAATTGTCAAATAGGATAAATTTTTAACATGTTGATACCTGGGGGGAAAAAGAAGCCTGTTAATATTCTCAGTCAGCTTTGATGCAATCCCACTGACAAGACCAGCAATGCACATCTGCTGTATTTCAGATTTGTAACTCCCCACCTCATACTGGTAATGATAATCAGTATGGTGCTATATAGAGATGCATATATATACAGAGACTCTTTTAGATATATATGTATGTAGGTGTAGATATCTAAAATACATAGGAATGCATTCCACAACCTGCACAAGGGAAATCAAAGAAAACCCACAGAAATGAAGGTGGAAAGACTGTTCAGCAACTCCAGCATAACATCTGACATTCCTCATTCACCAATATGCTCACACTCATCAAACCATAGCAAACAGAAATGCTTCTGCTGCCCAGGTCAGGGTGACCAGAGGCACTGGAGGAGATGCTGGGATGCTACAGACAGAGTTCATAATAGTGCCAAGAGTAGTGCTGGTTTTCTTGACTTAGGTTTGCCTCCTGGCACAAGCTGTTTCACCTTTCCAACGCTGCATAAATGGTATTCCACAGCAAAATGAAAGAACCCTGCAAATGGTAAATAAATATTGTATGACCCTGCAGGTATATGCTAGGCTTTCCAGATCTATTCTGGTGATTTAGTTAGCAGAAATGTTCTGCCAGACAGCTGCAAGGGAATATTACATAATGGTTATGAAAAGTGAATTTTGAACTCTCTAGAGACCTTCATCCCAGTGTTACACTTGCCCAGCACAGGCAGAGAAATAACCCCCACTAAAAACAAGTCAATGTTCCTGTGAATACCTCCACAATATGTGTGCACAGTCAGTCCTGAAGCAGCAGGGGAAATGGCTTTGGAGAGAAACAAGTGGGCATTTCACCAGCAGCTCTCTCCTGCCCTCTCGTTTGCCCCTGAGAGGAATCAGTGACCGGTGACATCTGGTCTTTTGGCTGCTTTCATGCAAATGAGGAGGTGAAGGAGGGGATTTCTCTGTGTGCCTGGCAAGTGATGGGGCTGCAGCTGGGAAGGAGTTGGAACATGTCAGGTGGAAGCCTGAGACTGTAGCCATGCTGAGAGCTCAAGTCCAGCCAAAGGGCCCCAGCATGCACAGCCAGCAGCAGAATAAGCAGGCACAAAGGGTTTGGGTCTCCTGGGAGGCACCAAGGTCCTGGCTTGCAGACTGGCTGCATCTGTCACATGGCTTTGGTTTTGAACGCTTTTTAGGGGACTGCCTGAGGATAAGCTACACGTGCAACATCACTCACAGGAAATACTCAGTGAGTAATGTCTGACTGCGAGGATTGGTTCTCACACAGCCTGAGAACAGGGAGGAGACAAGACAAATTTTGGCAACTAAATTACTCATCATAAAATGCATTCTTCCACCCCCCCAACACACACCAGAGTTTATCCAGAAGGTGGCTATTGCATGTACAAAAGAAATGGAGACTCTAAGGCCTTTCATCAATGCTGGACTGCCTTATTGAGTTATCCTGATGATGAATGCCTGAAGCCTGCACAAAAGTGCAGCGCAATTACTGCTGAGTAATAGCAGCAGGTGGAGCTTTTCAGCTGCAGCTGGCATGTGAGAGGTGATGGTGAATCAATCAGTGTGGAGGAGACCTTGGTTTGGGAGACAGAGGGGAAATATGGAGGAGAGTTTTTCCTTGAGTAGCCCCTGAATTTAGGGAAGAGGGAGCTTAAATTGGTTAAGAGTGTTATGAGTGACTGGAGTCAAATTTATTGTTCACTAAAGCTGCACCTGAAAGGAAATATATCTGTGCTCTGCGGAGCAAAGTGGTAAATATACCTGATTAAATAAGGAAGAGATAAAAAGTCTAATAGGGCAAAGAAGTGAGAATTGAGCATGTATACTTGAACAACCCCAAATAGTTACAGCAAGTGCAGCCTGCTGATCTTTCCAAGAGCTCCAGGACCTTTGAGAAGGCTTTTTTGAGTGCCATGAGGGTTGTAAAAGTAAAATTCCAAAGAAGGTGAGAGACTGGGCCCTCATTTTTTTTTTTCAGTCAGGATGTTATTTGGTGTTTTGAGTGATTTTTTGCTTCTTTTCTGAAGAACAAGAGCTGCTGAGTCTCTGAAAGGACATCACCGACTAGAGTGAAAAAGGCTTGGATTTCAAGGCTTGGCTCATACTTTCATGATGAAGAATTGCCTAACTGTGGCTGACACAGATGTACCAGGGGGAAAAAAAAGTAATAATCCACTGTTGTTCATTGCATGGGGAGGAATTCTTTTTTTATGCTTGAGCTAACCAGTAATTCCAGCCAAGGTTACAAACAACCAAAGGAGCAGCTGAAGCCCAGCCTGCATAGGTTGGTATGCCAAGGCTGTCCATGTTTCCTTCACAACCCACAGCTCCTACTAGAGAGCAGGAGCAGAGCAGGGCTAGGACTGGTGGGCTGGAACAACCCCTGAGATACTCTACTCTTCACATGCTCCATGGGAAGAATGGCATATCTGTGTTCTGCTGGTAGTTTACATCCTGTGTTGGACAGTCTGGTCTGGAGACTGACAGAAAGCTCATCAAAATCAGATACTGGGGTAAAGAATAAAAAACGAGGGGAGGAGAGGGAGAGGGAGAGGGAGAGGGAGAGGGAGAGGGAGAGGAGAGGAGAGGAGAGAGGCCGTGGATAAAATTGATGCCAAGCCTTATCAATCTTCTGCTTGAAAATGACAGGTGATGCCTATAAAACCTACTTAAAGCTCCTGTGTGTGATAGGGAACATTCTTTTTTTTCCAGAATCCTGAAATAAACTGGACAATTATATATTAAAACAGATTCTATTTCTGTTCACCTGTGTTTTAGAGTTCTGAGCTGTGCATGTTAGATGATATGTCAGGCAGAAACAGCAAATGGATTATTTATTTCTCTGTAGGGAAAAGGCTTGACCAAAAGCAAAGGAAGCTGAGCTTCTCTGCTGTTACAGTGCTGACTGGAAATAAGGAATAACGTTCCACTTTGTCTGGCAGTGGGCTGCCTTAAGGAGTGTTACACTGTGCTCAAAGCACCAGTATTGGAGCCTAGAGACCTGTGCCTTGGTCCAGAGTTATGCCACAGGAGATGAACTATATGGGGAAAGTTGCTTCAATGCTCTGCAACAGTGCCTTTTTTTGTATATAAAAGAGGAAAGCTGGTAACTAACTGATCCAGAAGGTTATTCCAAGGTTAGCGCTGGTGAATAATTTCAGTACCTTATGATAAAAGTTACTATAGAAATGCTTATTATCATAACCTCAGTCTTCCCCAAAGGTTAATACTGGCAGAACATAAGGAACTTACCATCAAGAATCAGGATGTCCATATTTAGGCAGAGACTATTTAAAGATCAGGCTTGTATCTTGCATTAATTTTTCATTATTTCTCTTTTTTTTTTTTTTTTGTTTTCTTTTATCAGTAGAAAAAAAAATAGGAGGTAGATGAATGAAGAAAGACTTTTCTTTTTTCCCACCTCAATGTCCTCTTCATTTGCTCTCCTATTCACTGCCAGTCTTCTATCTAAGAAAAGGTGTGCATATTGACCTATTTTAGGACATGTATTCTTGCTCTGGGGGAGATGCACATGACAGCAAGAATACAGGAGCTCTCTAAAAAAGCTCTCTAAAGGCATTTCAAACAAGGCATGAAGGTAGTTATAATTGTCCGACCAGTGCGTGAGGAGGGAAACAGTTATTAATCACTAGGGCTTCCCTTCCTTTCCAGCATGTAAGTAAGCCAGATATGCCTTAATAAGGGGGTAGGCAAGAGAATGTGCCAGATGGACAAACTGGAATTGAAATGGCTCACATCTCCCGTGGCTCTGGCTGACTGGAAATACTCTTTAGTATTCACACTGATACTGAGCAAATGCAAAGGAAATTTCTTCCTAAAAAATGTGGTAAGAGACCCAGAAGGTTCATGGTAATGACAAAGTTTGAATCACATCATCTCGCTTAAAGGAAGCACAGACCCTAAATCACTGCCCTTTCCCTCCAACGTTGCTGGAAGGAGAAATGCTTATTCTACCTGGCTGTGGTTACTGCTCCGGGCTGAGAAGTCTGCAGCTGCAGATGGAACCTCAGTAATCAGTCCAGCATTCATGTGACAATCCCCCTTGACTACTGCCTTTCTGGGAAAAATGAGACTCTGATCTTCAGTGTTCTTCTTGACATGCAGTGAAAGGAAAAAATTGAACAAAAAAAAAATACTCTGCAAGTTTGTTTGTGTTCTGTTCCTATATTAAAACCCATTGTGGGAATAGATAGAAGAGGATTAACGGTGGCTATCCTCTCCAATCTAATCTCCTATTGACTGAGAAACATCACATAAGGATGTCTTGAAGGAATTAACACAAATCCTTTTAAAACTCTTCAGTGCCTTCTCTTTTCCCTTCCCCCTCCTCAACCCTAGCCCCTTCTCCCTGTGCCCCCTTATGCTGAATTTGTGGCAGAGGACATGGCCAAGGAGGAACATGGGTAATCAATTAAGATGCAGACTTTACCATTTGAGATACATTATCATGGTCCCACTGACACCTCCTGAAACACAAACTCAATCTATCACATTGCAAATGAATTCAAAGTGGAAGATTAAAGAGGCAGAGAGGCACACAGTCTCAACATAAAATTCAATTAAAAAAAAAAAGATGGGTGAAGAAAAAATCATGAAAGCAGGAATAGCAGAAAGAAACCTGCCCCACCTATAGCCAAACTTTACCCTCTGTCCTATAATTCTTTCAATGGAATCAGAAAGGAACAAGGATCATTCAGACTATCCTGAACCATGACCTGGGTAAATAAATGGACTTTTGTCAGTCTGAAGTACAATGAAAGCATTTGCAAACAAAGACACTTCTCTGTTTTCTATTTAGCCTCCCCAAAAGGATTCCTCAGGCACAAAATGGATTGAATGAATGTATATTTGTTTGTCACCTGTGGTCATTCCAGGCCAGCAAAGCACTTCACCATCAGTCTGGGGTGAGCACTAGGGAACTAACAGTATTCAGTGTACCATGTCTTCCATGGCCACAAGCCTCTGAAGTACAAAATGTTTACGCCTCTCCAAGGGGGTTGGTGCTTGTCAGTACTCATCACCATGACTTTAGAGAAGGTAAATCCATTGCAGACTAAAAGCAAATATGTAACTCTTGTTACTCTGTCAATTTCACAGAATTAGAATAGATACTTTTACTGCCTTACTGCTTTAATTCTCATTACCTCTTTGCCTCTCTTCAAAGGTTGAGATGAAGATCTTTCCCACCCGGTCCAGCATTCCTCAAAGGTCATGGCATAAAGAATAGAAAAAAATTAGAATAGATTTTAAATTATGCAAGACCTTTTCTTCTTTTCTGTCAAGTTTTCTGCAATTATTCTGATGTATTTGTATTTATTAGATCAATACCACAGAGGCATAAAGCTTTGAGATGAAAACAAAACTAATACAACTTAAACCAGAATTGTGCATAAATATGATCAATATGTAGGCCAATCCACAAATAAGAGCCCCCAGATCACATTCCCATCTTTATCTTGAGTCCCTGGGCTTGTCCTTAGCACACATCCAAATTCTGTGTATGGAAATCAAAGGACACGTAAGATTGAAGACAGGGAATGAAGCTGGTCATATTTTGGATCAGTTCTTATCCACTCCAGCAAGGGCTTTTACTTTCACCCTAGAAAACCACTGTCTGCTAAAACCTGTCTGCCATTTCTAACTTTCTCAGTAAAAAGCATAAGGAGCAGTGGTGAGTGTGCTGAGGAATTACACTAATTACACAACTGCCAGAAAAATACAGGTCCTCTTTCTTTAAGATGAAATTTTTATGTAAATCCCACCATTGGGAGCCTCCATGTGTCACAGTCTAGAGCGGCTGAGGTACCAGAGGGAAAGATGACTGCAAGATTCGCTTGCTTCCCATCTGTTTGCTCACACAGAGCTGGTTAAGGACCCCTTCCAGCAGAGACAGGAGACAGGCACACGTAGAAGCTAACAAGGATATGCTGTGGATTCTTTATCAGCCATGGCTCCATTTGAGATTTATTTTAGTGCTGGAATTAATTTGATGCTCGTGAAGGGGACAGGGTGTCAGCACTAACAAAAGCCTGCCTGACAGCCAGGAGGCAATGTTTTGTGTATGTGTATGTTTTGTGTATGTAGCCTTTGCCTGGACCCCTGGTTCCTGGTGTCAGCACCAGCTGCCCTGGTCTCTGCCCTACTGCTATGGAACCAGCATCAATCCTGATCCAAAGTTTTTTCATGTCCTAACATTTTCAGTGAGGTACTTGCCTAGCCTTTATTAATGGGCAGGGTAGAGGAGCGAGAAAAAAACCTGAAAGAGTTATGCAACCTTGAAGTTGAAAAAAATAATTCTTCTGAGCTGCCAAGGATGTTCAAGAGTCCCAGTGGCTTCACCTGGAGTCCCTGGCTTAGTGGCTGTTGGCAGTGTAACACTATAACAAGACATATTCTGATTTTCTAGAGTTCTCACTTAGAAAGAAAGTGGTACTGAATTCCTGGGATGAGCTCTCCTGAAAGAAGGTGCTGAGGAAAATCTATGTATGTGCTGTCTGAAGTATGAAATTGTTTCTGTTTCCTGTTTGTGCAGTAAGTAGTTCTACTCTGTGCAGGGCAAAACATTTTGGTCAACTTTTTTAAAAGCAATTTCTCTTGTAATTCTGTCTCAGAAAGCCTAAAATGCTTCAGCAGACAGTTCTAGTTTAACAATTTTAGTGTGGATTTAAAGGGCTTACAAAGTAAACACAGTGCTCAAAATTAGCCTGAAATATCACATTTTGTATAACCCACTTTGGAAGGCTCACTCATTACTACAAATATGTCAAATTCTTGCTGCTTCTGGAGTCATATACAAAATTTTTAACAATGCATGTCAATGTAATGACAAACTGCCATTTATGGAGACCTCAATCCAAATGTTAGTTCTTATTCCTTGCTAGCATGCCCTCAAGTACTGATGCCTAATTTTACTACCTGAAGGGGTGTGTTTTTACTTTAATTTGATATTTGTTCACATCTCTGTTCATACCCCCCCCCAATCTCCTCCTTTCTCCAGTTGTCAATCTTCCCAAGCTCTTCCCTAACCCCCCTCCTCTCCAAGTTGTCAATCCTCCCTTTCCCTGCCCCTTTCCCCAGAACATTCCCTGTCATCCCTCCTAGTCCCCTCCCCTGCTTCCAGAGAATTCCCTGCCCATTTAGTGAGGCTCAACACCCTATTGGCTACTTTGTGTTATTCCCCTTCCCTGCTTCCCCTGATAGGTTTGTGCTATGTTAGTCCCACCCAAAACTCCTCCCCAGCTTTACCCTCATTGGTTGCTGTTCCTACACCCCTCCTCTTGAGTTATGGTATAAAACCTTTGTTCACCCTCCCTGGAGGGTCTTGGGGCTCGCTGAAAAAAACTGTCCTGTTCATCCATAAGTCCTGTGTCACCGCTGTCTGTCCCTGAGCTGACAACGGCGACTGCAGAGCTCACACGGGGAGCAGCCGCCCAGCATGCCACCGCTCGGGGTATCGCAGAGAGAGGAGCTGACCGTGATACAACAACTACCTCCACTTTTGGAGAAGGCAGAAAAGACTCTCCCAGTAATTACCTCCACCAGTAGTGACTTCTAGATTGTAAGGAAAGAGCAACTGTCCGGTTTCCTGTCCTCTCCCTGCCGTTCTTGTTCAGCCCAAGTAGGTTAAAAAAAAGGAATATATACTGGCCTCCCACATTTTTCTGCTAAAGTTCCACAAATATTTCAGAAAAATTGAAAATTGTATTTGAATAAAAGCACGGCGCTTTTATTCAAAAAAGGGAAGAATACTTTTATTCTGCCTCAGCAAAGGGGCAGAGAGGAAATCCTACTGCAAAAATCCAGACATAATCTATCTTTATGCATCTGCAGTAATACATCTGAAAAATAAGGGGCTAGCAAAGGATTTTCTTAAAAACCAGCAATTCATAAACTGGGCCAGACGTAGCCCCAATGTGGAGGTTTTGGCTGCATGGCAGCTCAATACCTCTCTTGTCTCACAATCAGAAGCACACTTAATCAGGCAGCACTGGCAGAGAAAGAGAGAATCTACATCCCATTTTTATTCTACCCCTGTGAATCCATTCCCAGGAATACTGATGACCTTTCATAAGAACCATCATCTTCCCAACAGAGAGGGGAAAAACATATAGAAATGAAAAAACAAACACTTGAAAAGCAAAATTATAAGCTTGAAATACATCAGACTCTTGCCATGCTAGCACACAAGGACATCCTGAATGCAGAACTCTGTTTTTCTGTGATGGAAACTGCAGAGCAAAGGAATTTGGGTTTCTACCTACTGCTGGGTGCATTTCCATTTCCAAAACAATATGTTCCAAAATGGAACTTTGTTTTGTTTTTTCAAGGAGGCCTTCACACACCTGAAATCCTTCCATCATCCCAGAACTGAGAGAAGAAAAGGAGTTGCTGGGTACGTACCATTCTGTCAGTCCATATTTCTGAGCATGCTGTTTGATAGTTAAATAGACACAGAGCTACACAATACATAGGGCTGAAAAGCACATACAGAGAAGATACCCATGTATTTCTTTATTTTCCTCTACTCTTATTTACACATTTTTCTCCTGCTAGTCCTCTATTGCACTCTGATGTAAGATGTGTAATAAGGATTTTCCCTCATTGAAGTTTGTTATATCACATTAAGATATTCCCCAATTTCAAAAACAATAAACCATGCTGGTTCAATCCATCATTCCCCTCAGCATGATTTTTTTTGTTTGTTTGTTTCTGGAATACCTGGCTGTATTATTAATTCAGAGACCTATCTAAAAAAAATAAGTGGAAATTCAAAACTACTTGATACTGCACTGTATCAAGGTGGGAGTTTGAAGAGAAAAGGTACCCAGAACTAGGCCATTCATCTCAGGAAGCTGGGAAAAATGCCAGCTGCATGCCAAAAACACATGCATGTGTGTGGAAACATCATACTGAGACATTCAATAGTTCAGCTATTTTGAAAAGCCTGCTTCTTATTTAATTTTGAACAGAAAATGCCTCAAACTAACTGACTTGATAAAAAGCCAGAACCACTGAGACAGGAAAATTACTTTTGCTTCACTTCACATATTTTAGACATCAGTTGTCCTGCAGAGGTGACTGGAAGGTGTGCTGTGACAGATAGGTAAATAGTTGTGATGTCTTCACACCTCTTATTCTAACTGTTTTTTATTCTTCTGCTCTTTTTTCTTCAGTCTTCTGGCTTACACACCCATGCTCTTTACTGTCTGACTAAAAAAAAACCCTTTTAGAAACTGCTTGACCCCCACCTTGCTGCCAGACAAATCAAGGTAGCCATAAAAAATTAAAATTAGCTACCAGGGTCCTATTTCAGATAGAATAAAAGAATAACTTAAAAAAATTAAATCTATAAGATCATCAGAAACCATAATAGTGCCAAGCAACTTTTAACACCTTTAATAGTGCCAAGCAACTTTTAACACCTTTAAAGACATTTGAGTGGTCACTTCTCAAGCCTAAACTCTCTGGAATTTCTTTCTATCACATTTTAGATACATTTTTTTGCTGAATGAGGAGTTGTAGAGAGCTTCTTACAAAGTCAGATGAGCAGAGAATTTATCCATCCTATTTATAACTTGGCATCACGGATTTGTTTTTATGAAAAAGGATCTACCCTTTCCCACCTCCTCCTACAAAATTAACACCATGGTTTAATACTCCCATCACAAAATAACATGACTTCCTGGCCTCAGCAGCCAGACCAAAATACCAGAATTTTGCAGGTTCTTGCTGTGAGGAAATGAAACATTTGGATGATGTGGGTCTTTGGACATATTCCTGTAACTACATTGGGATGCATCACAGTCCTGCTGTTTTAGAGGCAGGTGGAAGTGAGCAGTCAGAGTTTATCTGCTCACCTTCTCCTGCCGTTCTGTTGTGCACTGGCTCACAATGCACTCCCTCCCTCTTCCCTTTCACTTCTTCTGGAGGCACTTTTTGCCTGTTCTTTAGACACGTTTTTTATACCAAGGGTTTGTACTTGATCAGTTCCCTGGAGTTTTCCTTAATTCTCTCTTCTTGAACTGTTCCTTTTAATTTCATGGGTGTACCTGTCCTCTTAGCAAAGCCTTTCTAACAAAAAACCCTTCACAATTCCTCAGCTGCTTGGCATTTTCCCCCACTCAGCATGACAACGTGTGCTCGCCTTTCTGTTTTGGGAAGTGCATCATTGCCAAAGCTCCCTGCTTTCACAAGAAGATTTAGGGATACTCTCAAGCAAATAATTAACTGGTTACACAAAATTTTGGTAGATTTAACACTCAAACTGTGATAATATTTTCCATTTAAAATTTCCAAAGAGTTTAGCAAAGCTAAATAGGTTTCTAATCCCTGCGTCTTTCAGGAACCTAAAGTGGGTACAATGTATATTTGTATAGGGAATTAATGAAACAAAAGGGCCAACAATTGTATTCTGTTCAAAGCATAGAAGGAATGATACTCACGTACTGGGACCTTTAAAATTTCTTCACAGGCATGTTGCATGTTTTAGAAATAAAAAATAGATAAAGACAGACAAACAAAAAACACTGAAACACCATTATTGGAGATCTCTACAGGAAAAAAAAGATATGCATTCAATTTTCAAAACTGAATAAGATCAAATAAATTTATAAAGAAACAGCTATTTTATTGCCAGAAGGTTATATCCATTTTTTTTCCTTTTGAGAAACAATAAAAATGTATTATTATTCAAAAAGTATAATATATTTATTCAGAAAGGATAATCTTTGGATCAAAAATCACTTTTCATTGGAAAAAGCTTCACAATGAAAACCCACTAATCCTATATGCTTTTTAAAACAAGTAATGTGAACATAAATGGGCTATTAGTTACAGCAGACTTCCCAGGACAAACCACTTTTTTAGGACCAAATTTAATCCTGTTATGAGCATTGGAATTTAACAAACTGAACTAAAAATAAATGTGGAATTTGCCTTTGTTTTGCATTTTTTTTCGCAGTGAGACAAGTGCCATGAATTTACACCTGGCTGTCATTCAGAGATGCAGAAAGACTGGAAGTGTTGAATTTTATTTTTACCTGTATTTTTTAATGAGGAGGAAAACGTTCTATTTTTAGTCATAATTTCTCCCAAAGCACCTCCTTTTTTTTCCTATTTTAGACAGAACTGACGTTTCCCAGTGCAGCCCCTCTAGCCAGGTATCTACAGGACATTTCAGATCAGGAGTTTAAACACGCTGCAGGCTGTGCACTGACCAGCTGAATGAACTCACACCTCCCACAGAACCAGTACCTTTAAAAGTACAAATGAAACTTCTGACAATTCAGTGTCTCAGACTGTGCAGTTTCTTCAAGATTTGCAAGCCTGAGTCTGTAAAAGCATTTTTTCAGAGCTGACCTTTTCCCAGCTATTTTCCCAGCTTCCCTGACACTGTGAAATAAAACATTTCCTTGTAGATTCTGCAGCCCCTGGCTCAGAGGGGGATTACAGAGCAGCAGCTCCTCTCAGGTCATGGACCTGCTTGGTGCTGATGTGCCAACCAACACAAGCTGTGATAACTTGTGGGTTTAGGGGCAGTGATTTCCTGGTTCCTTTTACAGTGTGCTGGTCAAGATGACAGCTGTCATGAGAGACAAGACATCACCTGGTGACACACTGATTTCAAGCAGCAACAGGGACCCAGGGGTAGAGCTTTGTGATTCAGCCCCATAATGAAGACAGAATAAATAGCTTTTCTGGGCATGGATTTGGTTTCATTCTAGCTTCAAACAGAGGCAGGCTTTGCAGTGCCATCTGCCTTCCTGTGCTTGTGGCTGCTCACTGGTGTCTATGACTAAGATACCACTGGACCTTTGAACCTGTCAGGACAAGACAACAGTGTTGAAAACATAGGGTGCCTCCACTGAATGACAATGACTAGATACCTGCCAGCTTCAGTGCTTCCTTACAAAGTCTACTTTTCATCATAATCTGTACTTAATAAATTAATTTTGCCTTACTTTCCCCCTCTCACAGGAAAATAGGTCACGTGAGTTGTAGACGATAGAATTTCCACTGTCTTCAGAATAGGTATTTTAAAATGTTTAAGTCAAGGACTTTTGTCCCAGGAAGAGGCTTCTGCCACTGAATTGCTGACAAAACAGTTGCTTTCACCAGTAAACAGCTGTCATGAAGAGATTTGTATCATGAGTAGTAAAATAAATGATAATTTTCTAAGCAGCAGGAAGATATTGGAGACCAGGATTCACAGGCCTACCCTGGGCATGGGAGGGAAGTGTGGTGTAAAACTTACAGGCAATACTGAGAACATGACACTTAGTTTGAAATGCACCAACCAACATCAGCTAAAGCAATTTACAAGGTGAAAGATCTACATTGAACCCCTAATGCAGCCTGAACTGTCTTCATCCATAAAGGGACTTTGCAAGAGAAAGAAGCTAATAGGGCCTGTCTGGTGGGCAATTTTGGAGACACAAGATTTTTGATCAACACAAAAGGCTGCAAAGGGCATGGAAATGAAAGGAGTGATCCATACAGGTATTATCCAGCCAGCACAAAACACTCTCATTACAGCATTCTGGATAGGAACTCTTACTCCACTGTAATTCTAAAGCCCTGTCAGCCTTACTGACAAGTTCATTAGTCAGTCTGTGGTCCCCTGGGCAAAACTCAGACACATCTGAGGGGCTTTGTCATCCAGACAGTTTTCTAGCAGTTACAGAGACTTGTAAGATCATTTGTTGCAGCTGACGTATTTCTGTGTCTGCATAACATGAATTCACACTCTATGCTTACATGTTTGCAATACACACTTGATTTTGATAAGCCCCTTGAAGTTTAGAGTAATGGGATGATGCCCCTTTAGCCAGTTTGTTTTGCTTTGCCGTTGCCTTTGTTATATTTCATCCAACAGTCTATGGCTGTACATGTGTACTGCCAGGCCTCGTGCTGCTGAACACTATTAACAGACTTGGGCACTTGGCTCCTACTGGGCCCAAGGGGTTCACTCTTGTGATCTTTGAGGGAAAGAAACATTACTAACACTCTCTGGAGAGAAGCAATAGTCTCTGGAAAAGCACTGAAAGGTGTGGCAGGCTGGGTAGCGAGCCCCATCCACAGGCCGTGGGGAAGACACTTCCATGAAATGGTAAAGCGCTTCAGTTGAAAGAAAAGCCTCATGATGCAGCTTAGAAGTAACTTGGCTGCCCTCAAAATGAGCATCCACTACCCACACTACTGTCCAAAGCCTTAGGAAGCGTAATCATAGGGAACTGAGTGCTACTTCTGGGCAATGGTCATAGCACTTCAGGTTTCTTACACATTTTTCATTTTCTTCTCCCCACAATAATGACTTTACCAGTTTGTTGAACTTTTCAGCCTTTCAAATTACATGTAGTTTTCATTAATACTCTAACAAAAACACCTTTTTTGCTACAGGTCCTAAATTGCATTCAGAAATAACTCAATAAGCTTCCATCTATTTCAGAATAATTAAGCTGAATCTAACAAAATCAAAAAAGCCTCAAAACCCAGAATTTTTCTTATTCTTATTTTCTTATTTTTCTTATTTTTGAACTACCAGTATCTTTAGGGAAAAGGTAAGTGTATTGTGAAGGAAGGTCTTATTTTCTCCAAATCAGTTATCATAAAGACACAGGATGACTGGATGTTGATTTAGTTGAAGAGTTCTACAGAATTTGTATTTTATCATCAGCACAAAAGTCCTGATTTTTTAGGCATGCAATTCTTGCTCCTACTGCCATTTAGCCATGGGCTAAATTTCACTTCCAGTAAGTTTTACCCATTAACCACCATTGCCCTAAAATATATGGTTAATTGTTCAGCTGTTAAGCAGTTTGGACCGGAACTGCACACAGCCTTTCCCTTGTCTTAAGACACTGATATTAAATACTCTAATCTGAGAAAAAATAAATTGTGGGTAATATCTTCAGTTGAGCTACCTACTCACGGAGCCCCATCAAATTCTTAAATATTTGCAGTATCTAAAACACACGCAACCGAGAAAAATAGTTTAGCTGGTTATGAGAGGGAAGTGAGTAAAGACAGGATGTTTCGGAGATGAAGACAGAAACCATAAGTTGTGTTTTTTCAGTGTTACTGATTTTGAGCCCTGAATAAAGGTGTCTTTGGCCCCCTTTCTTGAATTTTCTACTTGCAAACAATATGTGTAACTTCTTGTGATCTTGCTACTTTTCTATATGACTTTAAGAATCACCTCTGCCAACTGTGTTCTGCACTGCTGAAAGAAACAGGCTATGTCTTGTCATAGCCTCTATTCTAATAGCCACTCTTACAGTTTCCAGGATTTCATCCTGAGCAGCAGTGGTGACAATCACTGTCTGTCCTTCATCTACCAACAAAAAGCTTTTAGGCTGCTTTCTGAAGTGGAGACAACCATACTTGTGCAATTGCACTAGACATGTCAATTTATTTATTCTCTCCATGCAACTAACATTCCTAACTTTTGAACTCTGGCTGATTTCAGCTAAATTACCAGAGGAACAGTTGCCCGAAATATTGTAAGCTCATTTAAACTGCTGTTGATAGTCTTGAAGAGAAATATATTGTTAGTTCCATGAAAGGAGAGAAATGTGAAGGGTGTAATTTCTAAAGAGGAAAAGTCAATTGACCTTCACACTTCCTTTCCAACTTTAGAAACCAATCCAGAAAGTTTTATGGGTAATCAGACCACCTTTGATCTGCCACTCACAGGAAGACTTGATGAAGGCAGTCTCAGCTTTGCTTACCCATGGAGACATGGAAAGAGTCTACAAAGAATTTAGCTTCTCCACCCCCCTCTCTGCCCCTTACATTTGCATCCCTACTCTGTTGTGCACATACAGCAGCACTCTCAAATTGCTGATTAATGTAGTCAGGCTAAAGATGAGTCCCCCTGTGGCAACTTCCTCATTTTCGACCTTTTCTGTCCTTACAGGCTTGCTGGTGATGACTTCAAACTACCTGTGCATATCTTGCTGCTTTAGCTTTCCTTCAAGCCTAATGGCTTCCAGAAAGGCTCCCTCTTTTCTAGTAAATTTAGACTTTTTTGAGGAGCTGTAGGTAACAACTCTGTCTCTCTCTGAAGTTGCCAAAAGCCCTTGGCCATACTTTTCTGCTGTTTTATTCTCAGATCTAAATTTTATCAGTGTGGAACAGATTTTTCTGGAGAGTATATTTCCTGGGGAAGAGCCGTGACTTCCCAAAACATGCCAACTGACAGTTTGCCAAAGCCATACCCTAAGGCAAGAATTAAATTTAGGCAAATGTAAGTGCCCTGAGAAATTCAGTCCAGAAACAGAGCAGACACAGCAAACAGACAAGAAAATATTCGATGTCAGCAAGAAAAAAGATCTCTAACTGATGGGAAGTGTTTCCATTTTAATGGAAATTTGCTTTTTGTGCAGATGTAAATCCCAAAGAAGAGATTAGTCCTTCCTTGGCTAATGTGAATATAGCCTTTCTGTCAGCAGTTCTGTTCACCTGTTTAAAACTCTTCCAGGACTGTTTGGCTTTACAAGAGGAAAGAAAACAGTCTCAAGACCAACAATGATGGGGAATTTGGGAGCCTTCAACTCTAATCTACGCTCAGAGCTTTGCTGTTCCCTAAAGACATCCCCATGTGTAACTACTGCCCTCCTGCTATTGCCAGTATGATTGTTTATATATTTATCCCAATTATTAGATAATTATGACATCATATCTTAACAGGAACATAATTAATTCTCAGCAACTATAAAAATAGCTCTCTGACCCTGGGTCCTCTTGAAATCTTTCACCTGTTTGTTGTATTTTTAGGTAAAACTTACAGTTATCCATTTCATTTTTAATATGAAAAATACACATCTTTGTTGCAGTTTAATAATTAGCCACCCCCTTCAACCAAAATTTAGAAGCAATTAATGTTTGACAACAGACAGAATGTCAAAAATACAGCAGCCATGTAAATTTTATCATCTTTTGCCCACCACTTCATGTAAAGCAGAGCAGAATTCAAATTTCCCGTGGCTTTCATGTACAGTTTTGGTGCTTTAGCTCTGCAGTGGTTTTACCTGCTGTACTTCACTAAGAAGGACACTTCTTTGCTTCGTTTCAGATGTGGTATTCAGAAATCCCTTGGCATTAGGCCTTTGGACAGTTCTGCTACTGTTCCAGGAAAGCTCTGTGACCTGAGTACTTGTTTTTGAAGCTTAATAGATCAGCATGTCCAAACCTAAGCTTCCTCTTAAATGCACTTTTTTCCTGCCAAGGTCCTTTTAAAGGCATGGTGTCCCATCAGGGTGATCTTTTCTCCTGCTCTTGCAAAATCTATGAAGCATGCCATATCAGTGAAGCCTTTCAGCCTCTCTCCTTTCTTCAGTTTTTCTGCTACCTCAGTGGTGCTGTATCTCAGCATTCCAAGTTCCCTGAATTAAGGGTTGTCATGTTATATTCCAAAGTAGAAAATAGGAAAATCTAAGGCTTTTGTCAGTTCTAGTCTGGGAGTAAAGGATGTTGTCTAGAGCAACTTAATTTAATTATGCTTTTTTTCTGTCTCCCTGCACTACATGTACCTTTTCCTTTGGTCAAGTATTTATCCACAATCTTCTTGAATCCTTTCTGACAGTACTAATGAATAGCATCTCAGGGAGCTTTCCTTTTCTCTTTCCCAAATTCTTATGTGTTGTTTGTCCCATAGTTCTAGCACTATCCACAGTTCTTATCCCAATGTTCCCTTCCTCATGATTCCCATTCTCTAACCAAGCCCACAATCAGCAGCTGAAACGGCTGTCTCCCAAGAACAGTTTTCATTTTCCTCAAACCACCACCACCACCACCTAGTACTATCCTGTTTGTCTTCAGACACAGGGATTGCTCTCTAACTAAGTATTTCTGGTAATTCCATCTGTTTTCTTCACTGGACTGGATACTTAACTGAGGTAGGAATTCCCTCTATGTGCAGCCAGGTTATTCCATTAGCCTTGTGAAAAGTCTTTCACTTAGCACTCAGCTCCATAGCTCACCTTGCTATAAGCCTGCAAGCATTGCTCCTTTTTTCATCACTCCAAAAGTTCAAAAACACCCAGGCTAGCAGATGGACCTGTGTGTTGACACCAGTGAGCTGATCCTTGACCACCCTGCTACCAAAGCAATCATTCTGCCACTATTAGCATTGAGCTGTGAGGAGGCACCCCTAGTTAAACACTGAAAAACTAATATTGGGCTTGCAGAAAACATTCCTTAATGATCTTTCCCAACCCTCCAGAAAAATCTCATTAGCAGCAGCAGAAACCCTGGAGATGTGCAGAACACATCCAGCATGTGTTGAAGGAGACCACTAGCTTGCCTCCTGATGAAAGAGGCCCATGAGTCACAGTGTAAGAGTCACTTGGGGGCCAGCAGAGATTTTGAGAATAGTGAGAAAGGACATCTAAGCAATCTAAGTGGAAACCCAGCAGCAAAAGAAAAGGCACAAAAGGGGTAGCTGTAGACATTCTGAATGGAGAACAAACAAGCAGAGTGTCAGGTTTAATATTTTTCAGCTTTTGAGGAAGAATGCCAGTTTAAGTTAATTTGGAGGAAATATCAGCATGCAGTAAAAAAACGATCTCTTCTACATGGTATCTCTTCAAAGAGAAGAGTTCAGCACCTTTGGTATGAACTTGGCGAGAACTTGTTCAAAGTTTTTCTTTCTCATTGGCAAAAGAAATTATTTTACTTTTCCTGTGAGTAAAGTTCAAGCAGGAATTATTCTGCCCTTATCTCCTCAGTGCAAAACTAAAACATCCAAATGGACAGATGTCAAAATACCTTCAGGATATTGTAAATACTTTTCAAATTCTTCTGTTTCAGCCTACATCCAGCTAACGTAGCTAGAGATGCTGCACCAAAATCACACTTGAAGTTTTGACCTAGGTGTCTTTTACATTTACATTCCTTGGTCACCCTTATTTTTAATGATGCTCAGGAACATTTAAGAGATTCAGCTGCTTGCATCTCTCCACTCTCACCCTCTACTTCTCTGTCAGAGTCAGCCTTCATCTTTTTCAGGGAAGCAATACTTGCAAAGTGCCAGGTATGCTCAGCTGACATTTAACTGAACAGAAATTGGGCTGCTCAGTCTCCTGAAATAACTGCACAGATCTTTTTAGGACTTTCCAGATATACTGACCAACAATGGACTAATTGGAATTGGGACAAAACCCTTACATTGATTTGGCTTGAGCTAAGCAGGAACAAGAACAAAATTCTTCAGAGATTATGGCTATCCTGAGGGTCCTTGCTTCTTACTCTCCTAATAGACACAATTCTCCTACAATCTGGGTTTTATTGTTGGTTTTCTTGGTTTCGGGTTTGCTGTTGCTTTTGGTTCTAGTTTGGTTTTGTTGGGTTTTTGTTTTGTTTTGTTTTTTTTACATAAAGGCTACCTTGTCCCCAGTCAACAGGGTGACATTAAGGCTGAATACTGCACTGCCCATTTTCAAGATTTTAAAAGCCTCACACTCTGGTTTCTTGTCATCTTAGCTACCTTTCAAACAAGAGAAGATAAAAAATTATGCTTATGAAATCTAAATGCCAGAAAGTCAAATAAAAGGAAATCTCACTTTATTTTTGTCCCAAAATTTAGCTGCAAGACAGTCAAAGAAGATTTAGGACTGGTGATAGCTGCTGACTTTCCATAGCTGTTTCTTTTCAGAGTCTGTCTCCTGTAAGTGCTACACAGATTCACAGAGTTATCCTTGGTCATTTACATAATGGTGTTCACGTCCCAGACTCACCTATTTGCAGATGCAGAAAGTTAAGAGGATATGCCTAACAGCAGCAGAATGTTAAATAAATCACAGGTATCTTAGACAGTTCATGCCCTCTTTATCTGAAGAGGAGAGCATAGGATAGAAACTTGGTGCATACCTTCTCCTGTTTTGAAAATCCAAAGAAGGGGTTTAAACCTGCCAACAGCAATTAAACATTTTCTGATCCCAGATGCATCTCTATCTACACCTGGTGACAAATATTCCTTTCCCTTAGCATGATCTTGCATGGCACTATGTGGTTGCTAACATCAGCAGTGCTCTCCATTTTATGGATACACTGAGGCCTTGACCTCTTTCGTTCTCTACTATGTCATAGAATCAGAGAAATGTTAAGGTTGGAAAAGACCTCCAAGATCATGCAGTCCAACCATCTTCACCACTACATCATGTCCGCAGGTGCCACAACTAGGCACTTTCTGAACATTTCCAAGAACTGGTTATTTCATCACATCCCTGAGCATTCCGTTTCAGTACTTGACCAACCTTTCAGTGAGAGAATTTTTCCTAATATCCAATTAAATCTCCCCTGGTGCAACATGAGGCCATTTTCTCATCCCTTGTTACCTAGATGTTGTAGATGCAGGCGAACACAGTGGGAAGAAATGATGATGTCTGACTTAATTCAGAAGGCTGAATTATTTCTTTATTATAATTATGGTAAAATACATTAGTATACTATATAAAAGGAGGATACTAAAAAGTACATACTACTTTCTCCTACTCTATCTCTAATCTAACTAACTCATGACCCTGCTTGTGAGAGTCCAGACACAGGTGGATTGGATTGGCCATCAGGCTCAAACAATCCTCACCAGAATCCAATCAAGCACTCATTCCAGGTAAACAATTCTCCAAACACATTCCACATAGGAAAAACAAGGAGCAGAAATAGAAATTGTTTTCTCTTCCATTTCTCTCTGTGCACCTCTATGAAAAATCCTGAGAGTGAGAGAAATGTGCTTGCCACACCTAGAGAAGGTATCATCTACTGTTTTAGCATGAGTGGGTCAGACTGCCCTGAATGCCTTGAGCATAGTTATGTGCTTAGCAGGCTGTCAAAGGAACAAAGGGAAGACAGGATAAATCATAATCTCTTCTTTTACCAGGATTTTTAGATGCTTTGAACAGAAATTATTTTATGCCATGGTGACATGGCTTCCACGTGCTGGCAGGGACTGAAGGGTGCACAATTATATCAATTCTGGAAGACACTTTTCCCACACATAATACAATAAGGAATGTATTATTAAAATCTGCATGATCACTGGTGCTTTCTCCACAAAGTCCTTCTATCTCTCTCCTTGTCACGTAATTTAGATTTCCAGAGTAAAGCTGATGGCAGGATCATTCTACCTGATTTACCACGTTGGTCTGATAAAACCCTGAAAAAGGATGGAGGCAAGCTAAGGGAGAGAAAGAAAGTAGCCAGCATCAGACTATGAGGTGTAATTTTTCCCACTCACACAGCGTGTGCCTGAGGGAAAGCAGAGAATAATGAGCATGGCAGTCTTGTTTTAAGGGCTTGTTGCTTCTTTAAATAGACTTTAGAAGGCAAAACAGAATTCTGTTAAAAGTTGAATGTTGTATATCCATCTTCCTCTGCATTTCTGTTTCAGAAAATCTTGAATATCCTGATGGACCTATTGTAGCTTCCTTGTAAGTGGGAAAGGAAAGGGAAAGGCATAGAAAACACAATGCTCCTGAAATTAAATGCCAGCTACTCATAGAAAAACCACAGCATCATGACTCAGAAAAACAGGAGACAAATATTTCTTTTTATGGATCACCTGGAAGGTACCTATTGAACCAAACATCTCTGTCTCACCAAGTTCTGGAGTGTGTCCATATTCCATCCTCTCCTCCATGAAGTACCACAAAACCAAGTGCCTCTCTTTATGCATGGCATTCTGAATCAAGGCCACATGCCCAAGGACAGAACCACTACCCTACAAGTGAAAAAGTTACAAAACCAGTTCAAAACAAATCTTCCCATTGCTAGTTCTTGCACTCTCTCATGTGAAACTGAATTAGTGACCATACACAAAATCTTTGGCAAACTTCCTCCATGCGGCTTCTGTATAAATAAATACTTGTTTTGTGCAGACAGTGGAAAATACATAAATACTGAATATGTAGGGATTTGTATAAGCCAAAAAGAGAATGTAGTGCAGTGCAAGTAGATGTGAGCATTCTGTGCAGTTACAGATTGTTGCAATAGAGGAGAAAAAAAGCATGGATAGAACCAAATAGTGATTAATGAGGGGGCAGCCTGTGCAAGAGCATGAGACAGAGCTTAACACTGGGAAGAAGAGGCATGTTTCTGCAGAAACTAAAGATGGAAAGCAAACCATTCTGATGTGAAAGGAAGAGGGAGCACAGAGACAGAACATTATATAACTTTGCAGAGGTTTGCAGAGTCTGAGAACCTCCCTGTAAGTGTTCAAAACATGTAGATGGGTCACTAAGAGATACGGTTTCGTGGTAGCCTTGGTAGTGATCAGATAATGATTGGACTCAATGATCTTAGACGTGTTTTCCAACACAAATAACTCCATGATTCTTGGATTCTGTGATTCTGTGATGTGGCAATGCCATCAAGGGAATATCCTGTTTGTTGAAAGGCAGTCGAGTCTAGGTCCATTTGCATGATAAGTCATCTTCTGCTTCCTCATAGAGTTTGGGGTGGCTGTCTCCAACACAAAACTTCAGAGTATAGAATGATTTTTCCATAGATGAAAGGACAGACTGAAAAGAAAAACTGAAAAATTGGATTTTTCTAGAAAAAATAGAAGCAGTGTGAAACCAGTTTAGAAATATTTAATTTTACATACAGGAGGTCTGTGGCACACATTTAAGCAGACAAGGGAAAAAACAGTGTACACTAATGGCAAGGTATATGAATATATATGTAAACATCTTCCAAAACTAGACCAGACAAGGCGGGCAGAATCAATCAATGGAAATTACAGTCAGCACCAGGGAAAGGTATTGTGATCTAAGTATTACTTGCATACAGTTCTGTAAAGAACCTTACGTAAGTACATGCTTAGGTGTTTCAGCAAAACAAGATTAAAATATCGCCATTGTCCAAAGAGACTCTGTAATTAGAACTAGACTCCCAGGGTAGCATATAAGCTTGAAAAATTCTCTACCTTTGCTTTTTGATCACATTTCTTAAAAAAAAAAAATACTCAGAAGAGTTTAATTTACATGTCACAGACAGCTTGATCTATATTCAGAAAGAACATCATGTCCTCCTTAGATGTCAAAACAATTTTATTTCGTAACCTGAGTTTGGAGTCAGACATCAAGGATGCAATGCATGTGGCTCCCATTAAAGTGTTAATCTGTAACACCTGCAATTTACAGAAGCTGCTATACTTTAAATAAACTAAAACTTTTCTTTCCTATTCCACTTCTGTGCAGTGCTTAGTTGTAAATTGGTTTTCTAACTTGACTTCCAACTTTGAAAAAAAATGCAATGTAGACTTGCTACTTGTGAATCTCAATTCAATTTCTTGTTCCATCATAGCATCATAGATTCCCTGTGTGTCTTTAAGGAAGCCACACAGGTTGTGATTTAAGAGATAGATTGGAGCTTTGCTTCCCTTTAAAATACTTTGTAGTTCTGTCCTTAGTCTCTATGACTATCTATAATATATATATAATGATACCGATGTACAATCCCATTGAATATAGCTGGTAGTGGATTAAGATTTTTCTGCCTACTGGCTATCCATCATGGGCCTCTGCCTGTCTTTGTAGCCAGCCTGCATTATGAGGTTGTATGAGTGTTTATAGCCTGCTTCAATACAAAATCAGCTAGTTTAGCCTGAATTGTGACTGAAGGCAGTGTGGGCTATTGGCACAGCTCAGGGAGCTGCGGGAGAAATAACGCCTGGAAGACAGTCAATTCAATAATAAACAGTGAGAAAAAAGGATGGGGCAAGGAATAACTTGATCAGCGACACTTCTGCTTCAATACAGAGGACATCCCTGCCTTTAGGCATAGTCATGATCCTCAGCAGCAGGCAGACCAAAGCAGGATGAGACATGCTGGGATTATGGTACACCAAAAAACCCATCAAGTCAGTTTGTCTGAAGACAAAGAATACATAGACAGCTGTACCAAAAAGGTACACAGTCAGAAGTTTGTGTGTGTGCATGTGTAGTGGTTAAACACCAGCAGGAATTTAAATTCGAAATAAACCACTCTGCTACCTCTACCTTTTCTGGTAAGGGAGGGGCAAAAGCAGAGACTATGGGTTGAGATAATAACTTACTGAAAGCACGAAGCAGTGGAATAAGAAAGGCACAGTAACAACGGCAATATTAATAACTTAAGTGTTCAGAAGAGAAGGCGTTTTACCCACCAGAAGGCGCTGACCAGCAGGAACAAAACCAAGGTGGTGTCCGCGCCCCACAGCCCGCGGCTTGCCCAGCGGGAGGCGAGGCCACACGGAGCAAGGACGAGGGCGCGAGGGGCTCCCGCGGGCAGCATGGCCCACCCGCCACAGCAGTACAGCAATGGGCCGCGGTGACAGGCAGAGCCCCGGAGGGCCGGCTGGCCGAGCCGCGCCGCCTTGCCGCTCTGCTGGGCTCGGGCCCTCCCTCAGGAGCCTGCGCCGCCGATTTGACCGCTCAGCTGCACTGTGGTGGGAAAACAAATCACAAATTACTGGGGGAAAAGGCCCTTCTACCCAGACTCTGAAAAACAAGGATTATGTCTGAGATCCTCCCTGAATTATAAGCAGCTAGCTCTCTTCCCAGGCTGCTGAGATATTTGCTAGATATATGAGATTGGAGGATGGTGAAAAACACATCCTTTGTGGGATTTTATATTGACATATTCATTTTCAATCAAAGCAGCAACTGTTGCCTGGAATCAAAAGAAAAACTTTCCAAACAATATTAAAGTGGTATTATAGAGAGCTGTTCTTTAATGAAAGCTTTCAGCTGCACAAAAATAGCTATGAGCATGTGTGGTATAGGATTTCTACAATTTTTATAAGGTTAACTAATTAGTTTATCTAGCAGGTACATCCAATAGGAGAGCAGTTGCCCTGGTGACCCAGCCTTGGCCTGCCCCTTGGAGTGTCTCCAGGGAGTTCTTTGCTTTATATTTTGTTTTGTCTCTCAAATGTTGGTGCAAAACAAGATGTCCTTGTTAGAGATTCTTTTGTTGAAAATAACACTAAACAATATTTCAAGAGTTTGACATAATCTGTTAGAAAGGGTTAGCTATAGTTCTACAGTGTGAAAAAGACTGAGAAGGTAGGAAAAGGGTAAGAAGCTGCTAGAAACTATAAAACTATATATTAAATTCTACAAAGCTACAAATATATGAAAAAACTAAAAATCTTTAGGTATCACAGGTCCTCTAGGAGTGACATCCATGTTACAAAAGAAGACAATATATACTTCTTATTCTAAAACATTTTGCCCGAAGTATTTGGAAGCTAGGAACTCAATTTTGGGTTTATCTGAGATGCCTCTCAACAAATCACTGGCATTTTAGATTGTCCTTTCCCTCATCTCCAAAAGATAAGTTGTGTTTGCATCACAGAATTACTAAAGTTGGCCTTTTTCTGCTGACAAATCTAACCTCCAATGAACCCTCACATTAGGAAGCTGTGTTTTCTTTAATGAGGTCCTTACACCAAGCAGAGAGACTGCTTATGAAAATTGCTTTTAAAGAGGTCATTTACCACTCAGCATTTGGTTGACCCTTTGGAAAGGTAAGAATGAGCTCTAGTGCTGCAATATTAGCAGATCTAGTGCACCCGTGAAACCTGGTGTCTGACTTTATTCTGCAGCTCCTGGATGTTTGTGACTATTTGGAATTCTAATTTGTGGTAAAAAAAAAAAAACAGTTATGGTAACAACAGAATTAATAATTATTTGATTTCTATTTACTTGCATCCTACTTGCATCTGTTCATCTTTCTGCCTGCCCCATTGTAGGTAATCATTGTATATTACCTCAGCCAGTCCTCTGCCTACCTGAACTGCCTCCCATGCAACCAAACTTAAGGTCTATAATTTAATATTTTTTCATCTACTGTGATTAGTTCAGCCCATGCTGAAGACTCTTGTGTTTGTGCTGAAGCTTTTGCCTCAGTGACAGTATTAATCTGAGGCTTCCTTTTTTTCTCAGCTATCAATTTTTATGAAACTTGTCAGACCTTTGTAACTTTGAGATACTTTGCCCTTTTGCTGATTCTGGTAGGACCAGCCAGCTTGGTCAAGAGGGTGAGAGAGCAAAGAGCGAGCAAAGAGATGGAGAGACACAGATTTCAGTCACATTTCTTTAAAAAGACAACCTTTCAACAACCCATTATGGTCATCAAAGAATGCTCACACTAACCATAAGCCTTAAAAGTTAAGTTGCCAAAAAAGACATCTCAAAACTGTTTCATAATATCTAGTAATTCTGTGGGCAAGGTTCATTATATATTTCATCAGCAAGTCTGTGTAAGTTATATGTCTTTAAGACCTCCTCTAGCCTTTTAGATAGCTAGCTTTCTGCTAGCACACCTTTTTTGGAGATACGTGATTGATGTCACAAAGTCTCATTCTTGTTAATTTGTTTCAAAATTATTTTCTGAAACCTTGGAAAAAAAAGCACCTTTACTTCTGCTATCCCATAGGCTGTACAGTGCATAAAGGCTGCCAGTCCCTAACTGTGCAGTGAAAACTGCATTGCAGTTTTACTCCTCTCAACAGAAGGTAAAGTAAAATAGGTTTTCCACCATGAAATTACTCTTACTCTAATGGTCTTAATCTTCCAGGTTTAAAAGTGCTCTCCACAGCTCCCTCTCTTATATTCAGCAGAGTGCATTGATGTTCAGTTTTGCTCTCCCCACTACTTCCTTTTATGCATTAATGCTTGCATTTGAAATGAAGAAAACCCTGGGAAACTCCCCTTGGAAAGGCAAGCTGACTTTTCCCACAGATACAGCTCATGCCATGTTACTCATTACCCTGACTGCCTCTCACACGCTGGCGTGCATGTGAGAAGGGGGTCACAGCAGCTCATCCTGCCCTGGAGGGTGCTCACATCGATGCCAGGGGCTATCTGAACCAGAAACAAAGCATGAAAGTGCTTTATAACCACCCCACTGGGACAGCAGGAATCTGAGCCAAAGCACTTTGCTGCCACTGGAAAAAAGCCTCTATCAGTGCTGTCTTCACAGCTGTGGCGCAGCAAACCAGCTTGTAGCTGTGTGAGCCCAGCCCCAGAAGAAAAGCAAGGCTTAGTTAGGGGTTCTCACCTGCCCAAAGAAAAGAGTGACTCTGTCTGTGCAGAATCCTGCCAGGTACATACCAATCAAACCCCAGAAACACTGGATTCTCCTGTGTCTGTGAAATCAGTCAGTCTGAATCTCATATGCAAACTGTATCTAACCCCAGCTGCCAGTCCCATAGATCAAAAAAATGCACACTAAAATAACATGATTATGTCATAAATCCTGATATGCTCTTTACACTTTTTGAGTCATTTTAGGTTCTTGAAGCCTTTGGGGTACACTGACATCTTTTCCAGCTTTGCTCCAGAAAACAAAATAATGAGAAACTGTGTTTGTCTGTAACACTGAAGGGGCTGCCAAGGTTTCTGCTCTGTGTTGGCAGAGTGGACAGCTGAGCTTCTCCTGCCATTTATAGGCACAGCCTTAATCCTGATATTTTATGGCAGAGCAAAATCAAGCTGTAAACTGCAATGGCTCATGATAAGCTCCATGAGCAGTTCATCAGGAATGGGAAGTGTAGAAACAAAACCCCAGCAGCAGCCGGAGGGAAAACTTGTCTTTTCATTATCTCTTAGTTCACTAAAATTAGGGGAAATCAAGAAATTGTAAAATTCAAGAGGTTAAATGGTTTTAAGATTCAAAATACTCTTTAGATTTGGAATCCCTTACTATATTTATGCTCTCACCTGACTGATGACTGAGAAACATCTCCAGCCAGGAATCAGGATAGGATTATACAGGGAACAGTGTCTGAAGTGTCATCCAATTCTAGTGCCTACTGAAGATTTTCCATATGGTGTCTATGCATCAATTTTCATCATCCATTGTGACCTGTGCATGAGATAGGTCTGCCTTGAAAAACTCACAAAAAGAGAGGTGGGGTTATATTGGCCTAAAACAAACGTCAGAAAGGGGAAGGAGAGTCTGTATCTTTTCCAAAGCATTACTGCAAAAAAAGAGCAAAATTAGAAAGAATAATTTTGCTGAAAAGCTGATATTGGGCATATTACTCTTTGATTTTTGTGTTCTGTCAATATGTCAGTCTGAGCCATGGGGTTTCACAGGTAAAATCCAGAACTGATGAAGCTGGGATTGGGGCTTTTCAGACATAATAGGTTCTTATACAAGTCAAGTATAGTGAAGTCCAGAAGATTTAGTATCTTCCTTAGGGTTTAAAGAACTATTAAGACTTACATAAACTGCAAATGGCATCTACTATGCAGTACCTGGCATCAGCTCCCTAATAAATGAAGACCTGGGAATCTATAACAATGTAACATTCATAGCTGAGGACAGAAAGATGGGAAGATGCTGCAGGAGGTTTCCACTGTTCTTTTCAAGTGAAGGCTGTCTTTTTCCACATTCAACAAAGACCTGTGTGACATATTTTCTTGTCAAGCTCATACTTCAGAGGTAATTAGGAAAACACTACTTTTTTCTGTAGTCTATAGGTTACATTTTTATTTTTAGTTTTAGTTTTAGTTTATTTTTATTTTATTATCTCTATTTTTATTTTGCTACTCTGTACCATCACTTGATAGTGACACCACAGCTGTCTCTAACTTCTGTACTTCATATGCTAAGGACAGGTCTGACAGCAACTTAACCAGAGTTAAGCGAGTATTTAACTGATCTGTCAGGAATAAAGTCTTTTAATGTTAAAGAACATGAAAAAAAGAGATGAATAATAATGATTTTAAGTTCCTTTGTTTCTTGGTGCCCTTCTGGAAATACTTAAGATAGGCCTGATTTTTTTGGTTTTTTTGCGGGGTTTTTTTTGGTTTTTTTTTGGTTGCTTTTGTTGTTGTTGTTGTTGTTTGGGTTTTGTTTGTTTGTTCGTTTTTTGTTGAGAAACTTCAAACCACCTTTACTTATGTGCATCAATTAGCACATAAGTAAACCCTCACAGTACTAGAATCCAAGTATGTTGCATAGTGGAGAAATAGTTTGTAGTAATTTAGACATGTTTTATAAAATGTAATGAGTGATTGTCTAATATTCTGTTGTGGCTTTCCTGCAACACGTATTAGAATCTTTTGAACACAACAGAACATGAAATAACAGGTAAAAAAAAAATAATTCAGACTGAAAGATGGAAATGAAAACTGAGCAGGCAAATGCAATCTACCTGAGACAATGAGGCCAGATTTCTTGCTGATAAAAATTCTGCATAGGAAAAACTATGTGAGGGAACTGCAGTAGGGCAGAACTATTGGCAGAAATGCAACTGTCTCATGTTCAAAGCAGTCATTGGGGTGACAGCTTCCAGTAACTATCTAGGCATTCTCAAAGGACATAGAGCATCTAGACCCAAGATCAAGATTCAGCAATGAGTTTCCCTGATGAAAGTCAAAAGCTGCATTACCATTACCTGGTATTTTACAGAAGAATATTTTATCTTGCAGATGAGCAAAGGAGTAACTGCTGCTATTGTTGCCAGAGATATTTTTGTGTACTCTGGAAATAGTCTCTTCATCCCTTGAAGACAAGAGCAGTTTTATAGTTCAGGCCAGGAAACCTGGGCCTGATGGTAAAGCATGCCAGAGCATGCTCGCATTCTTGTTCAGCAGACCTGGACAGAACACCAAAAAAGTTATTCCAAACAAATACATTGAGACTATGACTATAACCAATAATATTAATTGTGGCATTAGTATAATAATCAATGATACTATAAATATCCAATGGAGCTTTTGCAAATGCCTTATAAGCACTTGTACTAGAAGGAATGTTGCTGAAAAGTAACGTATTTAGTATTCTGTCTTTAGTACTCATGGCAGTGTAAACTTTAAGCAAGTACCAGGAATTCAAGAGTAAATTTTCAACAGGCAGAATCATGTGTGCCCAATTTAAGGTGCTTCAAAGGGCGCAGTTTTCCAGATAACCAGCACTCAGGTCTTCTTCAGAAAGGCTTTAAGATCTCTTACTTCTGAAAATACAATCCAGATTCCAAGAGTTAGGCTTGTTTATTCAGGGATTAGAAACTATTTTAAAAGAATTTGCATTTCTCAATTCTCCATACCTGTTTTGCATTAATATTTCAAAATCTTAGTAAGTTTCCTAGTCCACAAATTTCTTGGTTCATAAAGTCTTCAAGTAGGTCTGGTATGCTTCTTCCCCTGAATGAACTCAAGAAACTTCCAGTTTCTCTGTATAATTCATGTGTGACCTCAAGAGGGCATTTCACAGGTGCAAATAAAAAGAAAGATGTCTTTTCAACTTTATAAACCTCAGTGCACATATTTTTTTGTTTGGTCTTTCCTTCCTCCCTCCCTCCCTTCCCTCTCATTTTTCAGGATCTACTCTCCGTTGAAAAGTTGTTTTGTACTTTCTGAAATAATGATTTTTTTTTTTAAAGCAAAATACCAAGACCCTCAGGAATCTCTTAATGAATGAGACTTGAAACAGCATTTTGTCAGGCTAATTGCATGCTGTAAAAGATTCCAGGTAAAAGCTGAGAAAATATATGTGGCTCAAAGTTGCAGTGTTATGGATGAAACACTAAGATTGTCCTTCTTCATTATTACCTGGGTTATTTCTTTGAGGAAATAATAATAGTCTAATCGTTGCTGTTGCATATACACTTGCAAGTCTCTCTGAAGACAACAGGATTTTTGCTGCATGTCCCAGGCCAAGGTTTTGCCCTATTTTTCCAGTGATAACAAGTATTTTAAGCCCATTTTTAATTAATAGATCATCAAGAGTTCTTTTTTTTTTTTCTTTCTTTCTTGTGAATAAATTGGTTAAAATGTCTAAAGTAATAGTGGCATATGTCATTCTGGCTGGCAGAAAAGCCAGTGTAGCAAAAGTGACAGGCTTTGGTTCCATTTCTCATTCATTATGAACATGACTACATGCTGTTCATAAGTCCTTAGCTGTATGGCACGGGCACAGTATGGTGATATCCTTGTGGGATTTAGTTTGTTCCTTGCTTGTGTAACAAAAATGAAAGATTTAAATTGCATGTAATGAATATGTGCAACTTTGTCTTGCTGGGCAATTCAAGCTATAATTTTATCATAATAAGAGATTGACAACCCCTTTTATCCACAGCATTATCCATCTATCTTTGGAGTGTTTCCCACAGTGCATGTGCTGAGGTTGTGATCAGCTTAGTTTTAAATGTCCCAGGTAATAGGACATCAAGACATTCCTATTGCTGTAACTTTTCTGTAAAAAATCCCAGTGTCAGGAACTTGCTCAGTTATAAAATAATGCATTTTTTATTTTCCATCATTTATCAATGTACAGTCCTATCTCCTATGTGGGTATTTTTCAAGTGCTTTTAGGCTATAACTTTACCAGAATCTACCCCCAAACATAGTTTTGTATCCTATTTGATTGCCTACCCTTGCCCATGGCCCATCCCTTGTCCTTGGCTGATGCCAAATGCCTGGGACTGTCCCCATTGTCCTGCTCCCTGGCTGGAGCTGTGGATGGGCTCTGGCAGCCAGGACCTGTGCTGCCTTATGGCTGTGCTATCCACAGGGTATCACAGGTAAAACCCATCTTTGTGTGGGCTTGTCCTCTTATTGATGCCCAGTATAAGAGGATGGGATCAATACTATCTTGGGGATGAAGCTCTTACAGCAGTTTGTTGGCCTGTTTTAATTTTCACATGAGGAAATGAGAAGATAATTCCTGTTGAACAGAGTCCTGCTGGGGGTCAAAATTTACAGGAGAAAATCAGAACCCCTGGATTGTCAACACTCTCAGGAAATGGCACAGCACAGAGAGAGCCAGGCTGCAGTTACAGCAGCTCCATCACACTTTCAGCCCATAGGGACATCTGCTCCTGGTGAGCAGAGCTGCTCCAGGGCAGAGCTGCTCTGGATTTCATGAAGATAATGCAGGAGCGGTTCAATTAGGAGAAGAGATTGATTAGAGAATTGCCCCATAATTACACTTCCTGAGGCAGCTGCACTCTCTTTGTGTGGCTACAGACATTCCTTCACTCTCTAGAGTGGCAGAAAATATGGGTTTACTTCTCACACCATCTCTAAACAGACCTTTGTGTATCATGTGTTGATCAGGGGATGGTTGATCAGGGGACGAATCAATCCCACTGTGTAAATATTAAATAATATTAAATAATAGGAACAGAGTATGACCAAAGAAAACTGCAGTATTGCCTAGAGGAATAAAATCTGTCAGTGGAAATGAGGGGAGAAATTCTGAGAAGCTTTATGAAACTAGAGAAGTTTGCAGAACAGTAACAGATTTATTTTAGACAAGTGCAAGGTAACCAGCACTGGAAGGAACCATTTAAAATACTGATACATACTGATGGACTCAGAATAAGCTGTTATTTCTTAGGAAATAACATTACAAATCATTCATTGAAGACATCTGCTTTGCATGAAGAAGTAGTAAATAAAATGTTTGGCTGCATGGGAAAGGAGATGGTGAATAGCAAAGACAAAATTATATAAAATGCCATTGTATACAACTGGTTCTACAGCATGTCATTACTTTGAATGATACATTTACTTTTGGTCAATTCAATTAAAGAGACCGTGAGAAAACCCCAAAAAATATTTTGAGAAAGGGAAGTGAAACTTACTAGAATCACAGCAGAATATTTCAAATAGGGATGAAACAGAAGAGGACTAGATCCCTCAGTTTGGTTAGGAGGAAAGTGATAATGCTGTGGTTTAATTCTGGCTGGCCACTCAGCCCCACGCAGCCAGTTGCTCATTCCCCCACAGTGGGATGGGGGGAGAGGAAAGGTGAGAAAGCTGAGATGAGGACAGCTAAATAGGTAAAGCAAAAGGCTTGCACACATACAAGGAAAGCGAAACAAGGAATTAATTCACCACTTCCCATGGCAGGAAGGTGTTCTGCCATCCCTAGGAAAGCAGGGGTCCAGCATGCATAACAGTGACTTGGGAAGACAAACACAATCACTCACTCCAAATGCTCCTCTTCCTTCTTCCTTCAGCTTTGTCGCCTGGACATGGTGCCAATGTGCTGTAGAATATCCCTTGGATCTGTTGGGGTCAGCTGTCCTGGCTGTGTCCCCTCCCAACTTCTTGTGTACCCCCAGCCTCCTCCTCACTGCTGGGGCAAATCAGAAAAGGCCTTGACTCTGTGTAAGCACTGCTCAGCAGTAACTAAAACATCCCTGAATTACCAACACTGTTTCCAGTACAAAACCAAAGCAGAGACTGATACCACCTACTTTGAAGAAAATTGTTTGTCCCAGCCAACATCACAGATAGGAGAGAGCTCTCCAAAATACTGTATAATTAGAAAGAAAGTTAAGCATATTATACTGTCTCAATTTTTCTATAATGTAGAAAACTCAAAGAATGTTCTAAAAAAACACAATGAAATATCATTAGATTGGATATTAGTAAAAAAATCTTCACTGAAAAGGTGACCAAACATTGGAATAGGCAACCCAGTGAAGTGACATGATCACCATCCCAGGAAGCATTCAAAAGATGTGTAGATGTGGTACTTAGGGACATGGTTTAGTGGGGGGCTTGGAAGTGCTGGCTTAATCTTTGGACTGAAAGAGCTAAAAGATCTTTTCCAGCCTTAATGATTCCGTGATACTATGATCATTCATAAAATGCCTGAAATGCTCTGGGATGCAGGATGAAATTGCAGCAAGAGTATTTAAGTCCTAATTATTAATTAATGATAATGACTGTCATTTATAGGAGGGTCTCAAAGCAACTGCAGGAATGCTCTGTAAGTGCCTTACTGTAAAGAAGAGTAAGTCCCTTATTAGAATAGGTGAAGAGGCAGATTGGACTAAAATTTTCTGGAGTTCAGAGAAGACATTAAGGTTTACAATATCTGTCCCTAACCCACTGCTGCTGACAAAATGGAAAGGATGATACCATGACACACAGGATCTTAGAGTTTTGTTAATGTAAAATTTTAGTTATCAGCACTGAGCATCAGCTCCAGCTGCTAGACTAACTCCTCGATATCACAGATATCCCTAAGAAGCCCATAGCCCATCTGCCCCTCCATGAACTGTGCTCATTAATCTCTGTGGGACATTCTTCTGCTGATCTCTGTGGGACATTCTTCACAGTTTTTTAACCCATAACTTCATTTAGAAAAGTTTTCCCCTTTGCAAAAACAGGCAGTGAGGCTGAGAACACAGGGAAATGATTGCCTGGGACCTCACAGAAATGTGAAGAAATGTAAAGAAATGTGAAGAAATGTAAAGATGAAATTAAGGAATAGGCACATGCACATGTTGGGAAAGGTATATGTTAAAGTAAAAAATCTTCAAATGAATGATGTAGGGAGAAAAAGGTGAAACATCTGAGAGGCAAGATGGTACAATGAAACATTAGAAAGAGTGAAGACAAAATGGAATAGAAAGAGATTGGAAAGAACAAGGAGTGGAAGGAAAAATGATAGCACAGATTATTCACAGGCCACAAAGAAAAGGAAATTAAAAGGCATATAAATTTGAGGGAAAATGAAGGTGGGCAAGTACAGAAGAAGCAGAGAGAAAAGGCAAAGGAAAGGAGATGTAAAATTAAAAAAAAAAAAAAGTGAAAAGACAGCTTGAAATTTGCCACAAAATAAGTAAAAAGGACTGTTTCCATAGAAATAGAAGTATCAGCAAAGGTTGTGGAGAGCCCTCTAAATGGCAGAAAGTAGATGGACTGAATTGAGGATGCATGTAAGGTGAAATTTGAGAGAGAAAAACATGCACTGCCAATGCCTTTCAGTGTGCAACAGAGAATGAACCCTGCCCCAGCTGCCATCTCCAGCTTGGAGTTTCTTCTGTGTAGGGTCAAAGTGAAAGATACATAAAAATACAATATAATTAATACATATTAGTGATATAAATATTTGAAAAATTGTAATGCAGTGGATCTGAGAGAAAATTCTGCTAACTATCTTAGAAGAAATCATGTATTTTCTAAATACTGTTGCCAATCCCCAGGGAAAATATACATTCTGCAGAAGTGCTACAAAATTGACTAGTTTTGTGTCCTTCCACAAAAATGTAAAGCTAATGCCCTGTAAGTTCTAGTGTACCATTATCTATGAAGTAAAATTAATATAAATTAATTTTAGATAACTTTCAAAATTCTTTAAAGAAGCTGTTCAATATCTAATTATTTTCTGATTTTAGAATATGACTGCTACTTAAGGCATAGGAACAAATTCTACGTTTCACTGATCTCCATTCCTTCCTGACACATGATTTTACAATGCAGTTCCAAAACTCTGTGTCATCCTCTCTGGCTATTTCATACTTTTTAGGGCCTGAGATCCAAGAACAAGTAAGCTTGATATCTGTTCTCATGCCACTTTCTTCAACAGGTAACAGGTTGGCAGGGAAACAGGTCTAAAGAAGCTGATCTCAGAATTTTGGCCACAGTCTTGGGAGATGTCACTGGCTTTTGTGTCCTTTTACAATTATCATTATCAGTGTTACCTCCCTTGCTTTTTGCCCATTTAGATAGTTAACAGTTTTGGGCAAGGTATTCTACAGCCTACCTGTGTTTAAAGACATCTGGTCATGCTGCAGGGCAAGGAGAGTAATCCACTGAAGGCAGTTATTGCACTGTCCATGGCTCTTAATTGCAATCTGCTTAGCTATTCACTGCTCTCACGACACATCTTGTCCTGGTCCAATAAAAGCACAAACATCAGATGTTTGGCTTTTTTTTCTATGCATTTAATCAAAATAATAAGCATTTGATGTTTTTTTCCTGACCTCCTACTAAGCTTGAGATAGAGATTTATACTGTAATTAGGATGTAGTTAACAACTTCCTGTGAGCCTTTCAGCTTTTTCATTTTTGCAGTTTTAATGACTGTCAAAACCCCACTTTTAGAGATTATTTTTTGCTTCCTGAAGAGACTTCAGTCATCTCCATAATCTTTTTTTATTTTGCCTCATTTAAATTTTGAAATTAATTTTCAGACTGGGACAATGAATAAGCTTAGGACTGGGTGGGAATGGAAAGGGTTAAAAGACTTTTTTGTTTCTATCAGATCTCTTTTCTATTATGATTAATTTTCAGAAGTAGCAACCCCTCTTTGAATTTCCAGTGTTGATGAAAAGGAATAAAAAAAAAGATGGAAGAGACAAAAAGATGGAAAGAAGGGTTGGTTTAAAATACATATTAAGAATTAATTACTATTTATAATTTAATATTACTTAGTCTTTCTGCTCAGAGATTTGAAAGAGTGATTTGGTGTAGGCAATTTCTACAGGTCTTTGCCAGTGATGTCAGAGTCAGGATTTTGCTGCTGCTTGTCCATTTCATCTGGGGCTGTCTCTTATTTCCTTCCTTTTTATATCCTGAACAGTAGCTCTGCATCTCCCATTCTATCCCCACCCCTTGGCAGAGCAACATTTAATGGAAATAGAAGTGAAAATGGGATTTACCTTCCCCACAATATTTCATCATCCTTGAGACATACAGCCAGGCTCATCTCCCTGGACTTTCCCTTAGTTATACCTGACCATCCTGGTTAAACTCTTAGATTCCCATCTTAACAGCTCTGCATTCTGTACTCTGCATTCTACTCAGCTTAGAAAGGGATGGATTTCTGTGGCTGCTCTCAGCAATGGGGTATCTGATACCCTGAGAGTCTTGAATCATTTTTACCAGTGGGAAAGGAGGCCCAGATTTAAGCAAATCCTCACGGGCAATAAATTCATATCCACTGAATTTAGCAGAGCTGCATTAGTGCTTATAACTTCCTATCCTTTATCTGCACTCCACTCACAGCATTAAAACAACTAGTTTTGTGGCTCATTTTATAGATGCTTGTTTATCATTCCCAAGAATAATTTGATTTTATTCTTTGAAGACCATTCTCCTGTGGCATTTTCCTGTTCAAATTCACCATTTAGCAGTTATGGCTTCAGTTCAGCAAAGCACTTAAGCTCATGCTGAAGCAAATGCATTCTAAACGTGCAGAGACATATGTTGCTGATATATCATTAGGACTTAATATTTATATGGACACACTGCCTAGCAACCCAGCCCTGTTCCAGGAGTTCTGCTGCTGCTGTGTGTTGTGCTGCCACACAACAGAAAGACAAACACTGTTCCCAGATGCTTCCAGACCTGAGCTTGATATACTCTACGTCCCTTGAATGTGTAATGAATACTAACCTGTGTACCCACTGCATTCTGCTGAGGGTTGGAGAGCTAAGGTAGCTCTCCTTTGTTGATAGGAAAAATTAAGCAGCAAAACAGTTGTCAGTGTCAGCCTTTTTGCACCAGTACTGCAGCTGAGCCCATGACCCCTCGTGGGCTTTATTTATTCTTCTGGATTTAGGTTTGGCAGCTGTACCAAAGCACTGCTTCCAGGATTCAACATGGAAATTGAACATTTTGGTTGTTGAATAAAAAAAAAAAAAGTGCTATATTGATGACATGACCATAGAGGATTTGCAAGATCTCAAAAATATGTGGTACAGCAGATAACAAATCAGTGTTACAAAGACAAACCATTATATTAAAATATCAATTTGCATCACAGCATAATTTTGTTCTTGCATGGTTTGTTCTGTTACGAATTTCCAGTACCTTTCTGTCAGGTAGTCAGTCACTTTTCTGGTTTTGGCAGTCACTCTGGAAAGCTTTATTTTAATTCTGTTGTAAGATGAGTTGAAAAGGCCATATTTGTTTTTAAGTCCTCACAAACTGGGCTTTAGAAACTCAAACTTCTATCAGTGTGTTTTATATATGTTTCATCTTGTGCTCTCCTGACCCAGACAAGGCAGAGAAATAATTTTAGATGCAAAATGGAGAGTAAATTCCTCTTCCCGCCCTCCTTCCCAGCTTATAATTGTTTAATTGGAATGGCTCTGTAAGAACATTATTCTGGAACAGCCCAGCTTCTAATTTACTATGCCCAAACTGCCTTGTACACTCCAGCATTAGATCTGTCTAGTCATTTGAATGTTAGGCTGGTACCAAGAAGATATTCCACCTGCTTTGGAGACATCCACACATCTGTCTCAGGTCATTTTTAGAGGCAGATCAACAAATTAAAAAGCTTTTGTGTTTAATCCAGCATGTAAGCCTCCTTAACTAGTTATGAGGATTTGATTGTGCCCAGTGTCATGTGATAATCACTGCTGGTCCATGTATTTAACACCCACTAGCTGTTACTGTGAAAAAATACTGGGACCATCAGACCTTTGGTCAGTCATGGTAGGGACCCTTCTGTGGTCCAGAGGCCAAGGCAAATCTCCTTCATTTAGCTTGACCTGCAGATGTTTTTCAGAGCTATTAAAACATTGCCTATATCCTTGTGTACACTGACACACACAACAAAAAGGCTCATTAGAATAATTAAGAAGAAGATGTGATCTTGTGCCTAACAAGGATGGTATTGCAGTCTCCTGGTTCCCATTCTGCTTCAGGTGGGCTTTAACCCTGCCAAGGCAGTGCCTGCTCCCAAATCCCTGCAGCACTGCTTGCAGACACCACAGCACTGCTTGCAGCACCCAGCACTGCTTGCAGACACCACAGCTTTCCTGCATCAGTGCTGCACACAGAAGCCTTGTTCCCACAGGAATGACAGGCATCTGCTTCTCTGTCACCTTCCAAGGATGAATTCCCACCTGCACCTGCATCTTTCCCCACTGCCACCATGGATGCAAGGCATTGTTTTTGCCTTCCACTTCCCAGTTCCATCTCCTTTGGGAGATTTTGATGTTTTTTAATCAAATGCCTAAACTCATAACATTTAAACTGAATATTCCTATCTTCCCACTGTTTTTCCTTTATACTCCAGGGTTTATTTCCTTTTTATCCCTTAAAAAAGGCACCAAACGTTTTTAATGTTGAGACAAATAAAAGAAACTGATAGGCTGTGAAACTGAAGCAGGAAGGAATCTTAAGAGAGTTTGGTCATCAACACAAAAAGAATGTGCTATAAGAAGTGCAACAGAAGTATCCAATTCACTAAAAGGCTTATTCTTCTCTTTTTCTTTCATCCAGAAGTAGCCAGTAAAGGCAGAATAGTAAAGAAAGCCCAGAGAAGCATAATGACCACAGCAGCCAAGAATCCCAAGTAAAGATTTTTGTCATAAATAAATATGAGTTTGGTGTCTCCTGTTTAGCTTTTCTTTTCAAAGCCTGAGCCATACACATTCCTCAAATGGATAATTATTTGATAACTACAATTGCAGTTTGAAAATTACTCACCTTTTTTGCAAATCCAGGTTGGATTTGCAGACTGCTTTAGCCAAAATGAATAAAAGAAATATGTAAGGAGGAGGGCAGGTAAAATTGAAATATTTCATTTCAGTGTTTTTAACAGAAGTTTGATTTTAGTTGTTTTAATCTTGAAGAGTGCTTTGAGATCAAATGGAACAAAATTTTTATTATTTTCCCATTTTCCATTTAGGTGTTAAATAAAATCATCATTATTGAATTTTATGTCTTGGTGCAGTGGAAAATTTCAAGTATATTTTGACAAGAATATTTTCTTTATTAGTTTCAAGCTATTATACTTTGTAGTCTCCTCCTTTCCGTTACAGAATCAAAAGTTTTGAAGACTAGAAAAATCACAACATTGTTTTGTGCAATCAGCAACTTTGTTTGACAGAGGCAGAAGATTAGAATAGCAAAGGGACAGATATTTATTAACAAGGTCTCTGGAGTACAGTTATGTCTGGCACTTGAACTTGAGGAGCTTCAGAAACAGTGCTACACACAGAAGAGATACCCGACTGGCATGGCATAAGCAACTTAATATCAGATAGGGAACAGTATATTAAATTAGAAGCCAGCAAACCAGAAGAATTTCTGGTAATTTAAATTAAGATGAGATGTCACAGATGAACCAGATTAGCTGGTATAAAACCCAGGGAAAGTCAAAGGTAGCTTGTGTGGTTAAAAAAATGAACATGCCAGACCTAAGATTACACCTTTCAGACTTTATCAAGGACTCTGCAAGCTTCATGTGATGTCTGTGTGCGCCACTGCCACCAACTCCAGGTTCCCTGGTACTTTGGTCAGCTTGCTTGCTCCCTGGAACCATCTGAGGTGTCAATTGTTTGGCCCACAGCAGTAGCCTTGCTCCTTGTTGTTCAGTAATAACCAGCCCCTGTGCCATCAGCATTAGCTGTCAGTGTCATCAAACAGCAGTAAAATCTGGGTCTGAGAGCTGTTTCACAACTGCTGCTTGTGGCCTGACAGGGAAGGAAGCTTTCCAACTCCACACTCTCTCTAATGCATTTTGTATTTTGATTCTTGTTTCTCACCACCTAACAGGACGTATTTCCAACGCTTTTGGTCCCTTTTGCAGGGCTTGAGGAGAAGGATGGAAATGACAGAGGAAAGAGGAAGAGAAACTCTGTAAAACAGCAGAGGTGGCTGAGGCTCCTATTTCCACTGTTCCCAGCCAGTGGCCAGCACAGGTAGGAACAGACTGTTTCTGTGAAGGTGGTCAGTATATCCTGAGCAGTACTAAAATTTGATACAGTATTGGCAATTTCAGCAGATAACCTGTTCAATGTCACTTTGTGTTCAGTGCAGTTCTGGGATAAGTGTAGAGCTGCCACACCACACCTCAGTCTCTCTGTGTTCAGCGTGCAACTGGCTCTCCCCAGACTTGTAACCAGATTGGCATTTCCAGGGATAATTCTCAAGGGATTGGTGGGAAGAGTATCCCGTGAGTGAATGCGCTGCATGATCGTGCTCAGGAGTCTCAAGTCGTTACAGATTTCCTCCCCCCACCCCGTCCTCATTGCTTTTCTAGATTAGGCAAAAAGAAACCTCTTACAGTTAAATATTCATACAACTTGAGTGGGAAAATGTTGCTGCTCTTTGCATGCATTAGCCTCGTCTTTTCAATTGAGAATGGAAAAACAATGTTCAGTGTTCAAAATCCGTAATGACTTGCAATAATACCTTTATCCCTTAACACGTGGAACATAAAATTCAAAATTTCACTGAGCCTTTTTCAAAATATGTAGAGGTTGTTCCTGAATTTTTGTAAGGACCACTCCAGGGAAAGTGTATAATAACTCTGGTGGGAAGTCTGTATGCTTAAGAAAAAAGAAATAAGAAAGGATCCTTGTATCTTTAGCTTAACAGATTCACTGGCTTACCTATGTGGTTGTATTTAAAACTTTGATATAAAGCTTATATGTTCATGTAGAAGCGGGGCTCTCTCCTACAGACCCTGTGTACTGTACATCCATTGCTCACTGACTGCAGTTTTACTTTGGATTCTTGTTGTGACACTGAAGATGAAAGAGTAGGCTTTACTGAGGAAGAAAGAAAAGGGGAAAAGTAGAGTATAGATAGGGAAAGAAAGGATGAGAAAAAACAGTAGGAATGAAAATGCTTGATGTCACATTTGCCAACTTCAATTGAAAAAGGCAGAAAGCTGTGAAAAATCACATTATCCTTATCCTGAGGAATAGGGGTACTGAAGATGTGGTTGCAGCCTGGTAGAGAAAATATGACTTCAGCACTCTGGAGAGTTCATGGAAAAAGAAGAGATGTGCCCCACACAATGCTTATAGCTCCTAGTGCTGCTCAGAGCAACTCTAGCAGCAGCTCCCATATGCAGTTAAGATGCTGCTGGATCCAACATAACTTGGGGTACCACCTCAGTGTGTTAACCTAGGCAGCTGAGCTGGTGCTGCTCTGCTCCCAGGTCCTTCTGATCCTTCCAGGGACATCACACTACAAGCAATGGATCCCTTATGTCAGCCAATCTGTGGATTTCTCTGATTAGAAAGAGAGGTATACCATGAGAGGGAGACAGAGTGCCATATGAAATGTGTGAAGTTCCAGGGGTTTTTTTTACTTACTATGAAGCCAGAGATATCCCTGCATGTTTGCTTACTGTTATTATTTTGACTGCCCACTGACATTCAATTGCCAGAGTTTTATTTGAAATGTACTAGGTCATGTTTCCTTTGCTGTTATCTTTTGTCCTGACAAAAATAGGTCCAAATCAACTTCTCATTGAGAAAAATGGGCTCCAATATTTCACATCTTCTGTAATTGCCTCCTTTCCTTCCCTTTTTATCTCTGTCTTTCTACAGCATTTTCACTCTTTTTATTTTCCTTTTTTGTTTTGCTTTAGGGCATATCCTGGAAAAATGAAGTAGGATAAAGGAGTGACTAAAAATAAATTAATGTGTGGTGATGGGCATGTCTGCTTTTGATGATGGTGAGAAACAGAGAAAATCATCTACATACAGCAAATCTGATAGCAAAAGTTAGCTAGACTTTCCCAAAATTATTGAGGACTACAATTGACCTATTAGCATTTGCTTCTGGCAAAGGAACTGCATCTTTCCATTTACAAAATCATAGAGTCACAGAATATGCTGAGTTGGAAAGAACCCATAAAGATCATTGAGTCCAACTCCTGGCCCTGCACAGAACCATCCCCAAGAATCACACCATGTGCCCAAGAGTATTGTCCAAATGCTTCTTGAACTCTGTCAGACTTGCTGTTGTAACGACTTCCCTGGGAATACTGTTCCAGTGTCCAAACACCCTCTAGGTGAGGAACCTTTTCCTAATATCCAACATAAATCTTCCCTCACACAATTTCAGGCCATTCCCTCAGGTCCTGTCACTGGTCACCACAGAGAAGAGATCAGGGTGTGCTCCCTCCTCATCCCCTCATAAGGAAGTTCACCTGCAGTGAGGTCTCCCCTCAGTCTCATTTGCTCCAAGATGAACAGACCAAGTGATTAAGCAGGTTTCAGGTTGGAATACAAGTGGTATTTATCTGCACCACATAACATCTGATGTTAAATCAGTTTCAGTCTCAGTGCTGGTTCATCCATAGGGGTGAAGTCCAATTTGTGCAATGTTCCCATCTGGCAAATGACACCTAGAGACCTCTCTGTGTTATAAGGCAGGGATTCCTAGGGAGCAAATAGTGTTCAAATAGTCACTTAGCAGACTGGTTTATGGGGCAGATATAGGTTTATAAGCCCAGGCAGACATGGAAGTGTTATTGCTCCCAAAGGAGACAGCTGGTGCCTGCTGGATAAGTTTAGGAACAGTTCTGCAGTTCAGACTGCAGTGTCATCCAGCCCCAAGCTCAGCTTTGACTTTTTCCTTCCCACGTGTGATTTCCAACAGCCCACTGCCAGGCTGACATTTCTTTTCATTGCTGCTCATAGATGGCTTCCTTGCTGTTTGGAAACTCCAGCGGGGCATTGTGACTGAGCCATGTCAGGGGGCTTGACAGATTTGTACACACAGTGGGTAGAGGCATCCAAAAAATACTGATGATATCTCACATGTGAAGGCAGAAGAGAGAATGAATTTTCTAGGCTGAGGAGCAACCAAAATAGGCTTCAGCCCATGAGCCTTGAGGTGGGAATCTGGTCAGTCAAGAGTTTGAATTTGGTGCATGAGATGCCATGAGCTTGAACAGCCATGGGAAAAGAGAGACATTAGATTAGTGGAAGAATTCACTGAAGAAGAATGAAGGAAAACCACAAAAGAGTATCTTCCTCACCACGGATGACTGCTATGAGCTTTGCACTTCCTCCTTACCACACCCCCCTCAGGAATGGGATTACATTTGACTTTCATCATTAGCATCCCCACAAGGAAGAACAGCCTTCTGAGCTTGCACATTGGCAGAAGAGAGCAAATCTCTTTCCTGGCTCCATCAGGAGATTCTTATCACTCTTCCTAACCTGTCTAACAGAACACTTCTTTTATAGGTTTTAATTTACTGCAGGTCTTCACTACAAGTCCAGTGATACAAGTATCCACTTGTATTAACAATATCCCACCAAGAGGATAACATGACTGATCCTGAATTTAAGTCACTGTGCTGCTAATCAAGGAGGATAGGCTGAGGTCCCAAGCCTACTAAAAGCTGTGGAGTTTCCTTTGGTTGCCATCTGCCCACTGTAAAATGGAAAATAGAAACACTCCTTTCTTCCTTTATTCAATGGGACTCTGCATATGGGTAGGCCCAAGAGATGCAATCGCTCCTCCTCCAGCTTAGAACCTGTGGAACAGAAAGCAGAAATGCCAAAATATTTGTCTAAGGGTAGCCATGAGGGTAGCCTGGCCAAATATTTCCTCTTGGTGGGAGGAAACACTGAAAGGGCAGTCCAGGATTGGTCAGTCTTCTCTAGTTCGGCTGTAACCTTTTGGAGGAAGGTACTGGCTGCTAGTATGGGCTTTACCTGTTAGGGAATAATGATCTTAGTTTTTTCTCTTGTCCCTCTTAGCCTTTCCTCCCTCATCATTCCCCAAGAGCATTGTGGATTTCAAAATATTTTCTTGGCAGATTTGTTTTTTTTTTTTCTTTGTTGTCAAGAATGTCTAAATAATCATCTGGAGGTGTATATGCAACATGAAATTTCTCACAGTTTGGGCTGTTTTATGTCTGTGTTTTTAGCAAGGTCAGCTCTGAGAAAGGATTTGTCTTCTCTTGTATGCAAGCTTTGTCATTTTGCCATTTGTCTGTGTTATTCACCAAGTTTCACTGAAAAAGTCAAGCTCTCTTCCATTCCTTGCAAATCAGGGCAGCAGCCATGGCACTGCACTGTGCCTGCATGAAATGCATGTGTGTCTGTGGGCAGAGGGAGCAGAAGCCACCCTTTTATGGCTGGTGTTTGATCCAGCCCTGCTCTGCTTTGGGGACTAGCTCTTCCTTGAGCAGGGTCATATATCAGGCAGTATCCAAGAGTTGCTTCTGACCTAGGTTGTTCCCTGATCCTGTCTCAGTGAGACAGGCTGTAACACACGAATACCAGATACCCTCATTTGCTCTGCCATACTGTCTTATGGGGAAAATCTACACCTTTCAACAGCCAGTGACCAAAATTTAGATTTTCATTCCAGTCACTAACGAAATAAATAGATCACATAGGAGAGAACATCTGTTACTGAAAAAGTGAATTAAGGCCACTTATATATATATATATAATTTTAAGCAACCAGTTTGAAAATCTCAGCATCTTTGAACACAAGTGTTATCTGTTGACACAGCTGCTACTTTCTTGCCATTGTCTCTCAACCTTCTTTCAGCCTGCTACATGACAAAAGCTGAAAGCATCTCTGGCAGCATTGTAAGAGGCTTCTCTCTCTTTCTTCCCATACAGTCATAGCCCACTTAACCACACTGCATGGATTGTTGACACTGTCTGCTAAAAAGCTGTCGCTTGAGAAGAGGTGGGTATATTCCCAAAGGCTGCAGCTTCTGCTTTAGGCTTCTTTATTTAAATATATACGTGGACTGGAGGTAAATTTGATCCAAATCCAAAACTCAACATGCATCTGGGAGATTTATTTGGGCCCCTGGATCTCCTTTTAAAGCAATTTTTATCACAATTCCTCCAAGTTTCACAGCTGTCTGGATTGTACACAGTGAGTAGTGATGGAGCAGGTGTGGTAGGAGTCCAAGACACTATAAAGTGTGGAAGCAGAATTCTAGTTCCAAGTAGGATGTCTTTCATGGTTTAGTATGGGACCCCTTCAGGGGTAATAAAGTTCAGATCTGTGTGCTCAAGGAGAGCCATACCTTGCTGATACTGCTAGCAATGCTCTCCTTCCTGTGTCCATACCCTGTGCAGCAAGACTTCATAGTAGGAGAGTGTGTTCTCCAACTGGAAAACTACTGACAAACCTTCTGTATTAAGAAGAGAGCACTGACTTGGACAACATAGAAGCTGAGGGAAACAGAAAGAGAAGGCAATTTCGATATTGCAATAAAAGAAGAAATAATTATGCTAAAAAACCCCCCAATTATTTTACTTTTAAAAATTGTTTAAAAAGCACTGGAAGGAGTTTTTCTGTCTACTCCTTGACATTTCCCTGCTCCTCCAGGAATTCCTATTTAGCCTAATTAGGCTCTGTTTCTCCTCCATTTGGGTTCCATAACCCATTAGCTTCCAGCTGGGCAACTCATGATTCTAGGATGTCTAATTACCTTCTTCTAGCAGATATCCTGATTGCCTCTGGTCAAAAACTGCTGATCCAGTCCCCTCAGCTGATCTGAACTGATCTCAAAATGAGTTGTGTCATTAGTCCCTTCTAATTTCAGCCATTCTTTCTACTTATTCCCCTTGGCCAAGATCAACATCTCGTGTGACCTGATGTGGCAGAAGACCAAGAATGTAGCACAGCTGGTATCTTAAAGGGGAACACTCACTAACTCTATTGGTCTGCATTATTTAGATAATATGAAGAAGTTTACTTGAGGTTACTGAGGCCCATAGATGGATAAGTATCTTCATCTCTTTCAACTAACCATAGAGGCTAGCTTTTTTTATCTTTTTTTTTCAAGGGTGACATTAAATCCATTTTAATCAGGTATGAGACCCTAATTCAATTTTGAGTCATTTCTGGGACTGTATCCAAAGTTAATTTGTCACAGTCACATTCAAGTTTAGCTCAGTCAGATTAAAAGTAAAGTTTATAATATTCTTTTAAATTTGGATAATTACATCAATGTACATCTAGACTTTATTAAGAGGCTCATTCCATTCTTTTTGTTGTTCAGTTTATTCAGATTTAATTGACCAATTTTCTCTAAAGACAAAAATTCTCCTGTTGCAAGAACTAACCCTTATTTAGCTACACAAATAGTAATTTATGTCTATAATAAATGCCCCAATCACAAGACATCTGTTGTAGCAGGGAAAAATTGCACAGTTCAAATTGTTAAGATAGTTCAGGATTGAAGCAGTTTGTTGATTTATTAGTGACAGGTACTTAAATGTCAGTCAGAAAAATCAACATTTGAGACATAATGTCAGCAATAAACCAGCTGATAAACCATAACATCAAACTCTTACACTCTACAACTTTGTACATCTACACATTTCTAAACATCTTTTTACAACTAGTCCAAAACTTCTAATCCTACCAATATACACATAAATAATTAACTTTCCAAAGATGTGCTGTGTGGGTACCTCCACACCCAACTATTAGAGAGCTATAGATTATCAGTAGCTGAGACTACATGAGTGTGTATCTACAACATGACCTCTAAATGGCATTAAATGATGTTCTCTCTTTCCAGTGGCCTCTTCCTGTCTTGTTTTCCCAAGCTTTATATGACAATTTCACTTGGGCTGAAGGGAATTTTGAAGTCATTCCAGAGAACAATTTTCTTATTTCTCATTGCTATAGACTATTGTTTCCAGAGTAAAGGCTGCAGCTAAAGTGTCATTTTCCTACGTGAAAAAAAGAGACTTATCCTCTCCCTAGAACAAAAGTATCTGCCTGTTGTCTATCATGAATAAAGGTGGCTTTATTCTAATATAGCTTCACTAATAATAGAGAAGTTCTGTGCTGATTTTCTGCCACTCTCCATACTCTGGTAATTCTGTCACCTGGGGGTGATGAAGACTGTACTTCAGCTGTAATTGAGACAGTCCTTCCAAATCATTGCTCAGCAGCTGGTCACTGAGTACAGGGCTGTTACTGTCACCCTAAAATCCCTACTCTGATCCAGGTGCTTATGGATACAAGTGACTGAGGAAGTGGCCTGTCTTGCTATTTCCAGAGTATCATCAGTATTTCAGGCAGAGTTCTGTATTTATGTGGCAATGATATCTGGAGTGAGCCGGGGACACGGCAGTGAATTCATACTTGTGGTGTCGCTGCAAGCTCATCAAATCTGCTTTTAATATGTGGAAGTTGAGACTTGGAAAGGTGACTTATTTAAGACCACACAAACTAGGTCAAAGGCATTAGAGTCTGGAAAATATGTTTAGCTGAGAGACTATGACTTTTTTCCTCAGGAATTCTGAGTTTCTAAACACTGAACAGATGATGTTCAAATTAAAGCAGTAAGGCCAATCTTAAGTTTTAAGAATTTCCACCCTAAGAACTGTATATTGACTTCATTTTCTCATTACTTCACCAAATATTTTGATATCCAGTTGTGAATTTAAATTTCCCTTGAGATGTTACATTTCCCCATTAAGTAACGATTTTTCATTTGTCTTTAAAAAGTGTGTCATAAAGACCCTGGCTATGGCATAGAAAGAAGATGCCTTTATGAGGATATAACATATTTCTTTTGCAGCAACTGTGTTGTCAGAAATAACGGGTTTTTTCTCCTTCAAACTATTTTGATGGAGCATTATTTTTTCTATGCCTATTTATTATAACCAATGATTTGGTGGTTTTTTTGCTTGTAGTGGAGATAGTTAACTCCTTGTCTTAGGCTTGTTGACCACTTTGTCTAAGTTCACATGGGTTTGTCAGGTATGCAATTTGTAAAGTCCTTTTGCTGACATAGATGAAATGCGATGCGTCCTTCCATAAGTGAAAAGACAGATTTTGCTGTTAAAAGGATCAGATGATGCAACACATTTCACTATTTCAAAAGAATAACACCTTCCTAAGAGTAAATAACATCTCTCCAAGAAGTTAGTGCTGCCTCTTTAGCTGCAGGTGAATGTGCTCCCTCTCCGCTACATTCCAAAAACTGGGTTAGCTGATATTTTGCCCGATGTGCCTACAATAGTATAATATGATAAATTAATCCAAGGCAGTCACAATTAATTCCTAACCAGTTTTAATTTAATTTTCCTTTTTACATAAACCCAATTTACCTCTGTGGAGGTGTGACACGTCTGATTACACACAGAGATGCTGGGAGCAGCCACGCTTGGAGAGGGAGAGGGAGGGAGAAAGAGACAAGAGTGAGCTCTGTGCAGGATGTGATAAGAGATCAAAGCTAACAGAGCTCCTCAATATTTCTATTAGCAATAATTCAAAGGAACCTGCATTCCAAATGTACTTCTGTAACTGTTTTAATTGCAGAGATAATGACTCTGAATCCTGGTAAAGAAAAAGAGTCAGGGGTTGGTTCTCTAAGCAGCAGAAATTATGGAAATTAGAAAGTCTAGTTAAGGTAAATAATCCTTATAGCCTCCTGTTTCCTCCTGGCTTTAGAGTACTTGGTTTTCAGTTCATGAGAGAGTAGTTGAGGAATGGGTGGTAATGTGCATTGAGCCTCTTGTAGGAATCAGAGACAGGTTTTACAACAAACTTTAAGCTCTACCATGGGCTTTCTATTTTTCCTCCCATTCATGACCTTCTATACCAGCTCCAAGAACAAGCTTTTAAAGCTTTTTCAAATTTTCATTTTCCTTTTCCTTGGTAGCATAGGCTTGTTCAGAGAATATGTGTGAGTTGTGTGTGTGTGCATCCCTGTGAGAGCCCATGGCTTTGTAGTGATTTCTAATTCTTTAAAAGCTCATGGGATACATTCCCAAAGCACAGTCTGTTTAAATAATTTCATTCAACCACATATTGAAAAAATTACATATTGCAGAAATTTCAGAAGTTTAGCAGGAATGGTGGCTTTAAATATTTTAATATATTTGAAGACAAAACCTTTCATTATGACGAGGTTTAGCCCATGTGAATTTTAAGCAAGTGGTAAAGCTTAAATCACAGGGGCTGTTGCTTGGCTATTGTGACACTCCAAAGCAAAGGTTAGAAGGCAGAAAACTGACAGGGATTTTAACTGTCCAACACACACAGCCCAAGGGCTTGGTGTGGTGAGAGACTTATTGGTGAAAGGAGAAAAGGCTTGCACAGGAAAATAATCATAAAAGTGACACCCAGCAGGGCTATAAATGTCAAAAATCAAGTAGAAAGGTTCATCAGTGCCAGAATTGTACTAGGTGTTGGGGTACAAAGATATATTTCAAATATTGAAGAGTTTAGATTCAAAAATCAGATTTTGCAGCCCATAGCTGCACCCAGTTGCCCATCAAGAAATGACCTGTCACATGTCAGCCTGGTTCTCAGGTGATAGAGCAGATCCTCAACCTTCTCCATCCAGTTTTCTATAAATGCAAAGTTCAGACTGTCTGGATAAATCTTCCTCTCATTCATTTGATTTTGTCTACTCATGATCTAGCTTAGATCAATTTTATTAACAATACAACTAAAATTTTGGCAATGCTTTCCAGGTGGACTGTGGAGGTTCAAGTGTTAATTTTCCTATCTTCTCACACATTTCACATTTTCAGAAACTAAGAAAAACCTACCTTAATTGCTTCTTTGCCAAGCACTCTGACCATGTTCATTCAGTTCCATCCTTTAAATGTGTGCTGGAAAGCTGAAGGTTGTGACATATTTAATGTAGCTTTTCATTGGAGTGGAGCATACACATATTTTTTAAAGCCTACACGCAAGAAGGATGCCAAAAGTTTTATTACATTTGGATTTTGCTTCACATTTCCTATTTCTATTGCTGGCTCTCTGCTCAGGGACGAGGTTATTCCATACAGATTCTGTGTCAGTAATGTCTATCTGCCATGCTTGAATAGCAATTAGCACTCCTCTCTCAGCACCTTGTATTCTTCATCTTATATTCCATCTTATACACCTCTTCAGCAAAGGAGAAGTGGGTCACCCTGAGAAAAACAGAAAAGCAGTGACAAAAAGGGAGACGATTAAATACAGAGATCTCTATCTCATCTTACCTTTTTCTGGGCCATTTTGCAGAGCCTTGCAGATGTAGAAAAGAATCTTTTTGGCGATGATGATGGTGATCTGTAAGCAAATAGGCATTTACCTTGCTTAGGAACCTGCATTTGCAGTCAGGACCTAACACTTTGGTTCCAGAAGTCTTCTTCGGGTCATCTTTCAGCATCCTTGCTGACTTCATTAAAGGTTTAGAAATTCATTTGAATAATGGAAATCATGACCAGAAAGCAAACAGCCTTTTTCAGTATTGTGTTCTTATGACATCCTATCCTTTCCTTTCATATAGGAGACCAGGTTTTCTCCTGGATACCTTTCTAAAGCACATCTATTTTAACCAATGTCAGCTTTCCTAAATTCTACCAGAAATCCTTCCATCATGAACATATTCAGGCACAAAATGGCCTCTTAAATTATTGATCAAATGTTTGGCTTTTCTTAATTCTGTGAAAAAAAAATATGCAATTGTGTTTGTGGGGGAATCCCAAGGGCCTGTTCAGTTCCATTTAGACCAATTATTATGTTTATGGCTCCAATCAATAGCATATGGCATTTAGGAGAAAGGACATAAATATGAAGTATATACACAGCATTTGCATCCAGAATTCTGAATGAGAAATAAGAAACTTTAAAGTAATTATTTGCAGAGTTATACACTGCACTTTACCAGGCTTGACTTCATGCTTTAAAAGGTAGAAGAACAAAGGGCAGGTATTTATTGAGTATATGAGCTTACATAGTAGCAAGACCATCCTGACTCTTGGCCCAGAGACTGACCTACTGATAAGGTAACAAAATTGGTGATTGGATGCTTTAATTATAATAATTATTTCCCCATTAGGTATAGGGATCCTGCTGCCTTCAGCACTACACATTAAGGCAGCAAGGTGACCCTTTGCTCAAGGAGCTGTCTAAGATGTAACACAAGCGGCTGCAGCATGCACAGTAAAGAGTGCACGATCAAATGCTGGCTGTGGCAGGCAGGCATGTGTGCTCACACATATGCTGTGTGAGCAGGCATGAACACACGACCTCCTCTCAGCTTGCTGGTATTGCCCAGTGCTGCACTGGCAGGCTGCCTCTGACCCCAGCTACTGAAAGTCAAGTGTGGAGAAGGAGTCTCAGCAATCTTCAGCACTGCAGCTCACTTATTACACTGATGTACACAAAGTTCTAAGAAACTTCAAAGAGGATGGGAGATGTAGTGCTGCACATTGCAATACACTCAGTCTTCATCGTTCCCAATCTCTAGAAATTTTTGCTCCATAGCAGCTGCATTATAAGATTTACCACTGGTACTGCAGCACTGCTTCCATTTCATCTTCCTACAAATCTAAGATGGGACATAACAGCTGACTCTCATTTTCTATGAGAGCCTTAAAGGTTTGGACAGTCCTGTGGAAGGAGCAGGAAGTTTGTAGGTGAGACAATTCTAGTATAAGTATAAAATCAAGAAATAAAATCTGTTTGAGAGTAAAAAAGAAAATTTTTCACTTAAACAGGTGATACTTAATGAAAAAAAACCCTAATGCTGCTCCTGAACACAATGTTTTTTGCTCCCTCTGCTGGCTCTGACACGGCAGCTCAGCAGCACCTCTTTGCCAAAGCAAGCTGCTAGTGTCTCTGGGCACCGGGCTCAGCACAGCTGGTGTCTCGGGATGGCTGCAGGAATAGCTGCTGGCATCTCTGACATTGTACCCACCCTCCCCTTCAGAGACAAATTTAAAAAAAAAACAACAAACAAACAAACAAAAAACCAGCAACCCTGAAAGCACAAATCTGATAAAAAAAGTCACGAGAAATCATCATTACAGCATTTTACAGTGTGCATCAGGCTTGCAAATCTAATTACTTCTCAATTCAAGGCAAAATTAGTGAAAAAAAGGAAGAAAGTTTGCTCTCACCTCACACAGAAAATGTTGTTGTGTGACATAAAAACATATAAGAATCTCACATAGATAAACATACTGCAAAAATAATTTCTTATTAGAAAGATAATCTCTCCCTTAGTTGAGAGATTAAATCTCTTCAGATCTCACCATGGCCACTTCTTCACTGAGCAGTTACAACCCTGATTCAGAATAAAGATTGAGTTAATTACATTCACAGGTAATACAAAACCAGGAATTGTTGCAAATCCCAAGGAGAACAGAGAAGTAGTGTGGATTGCATTTAATTCCATGTAACTTCTTGTACTTGCCCTGTAACTGTCAAAGCTGAGAAAGAAATAGAGTTTGAAAATAAAACAAAATTAGATTCAGCCTGGGAAAATGCACACAGGGGAAAACTCTTCTGAAACTAAATTTTTTTTTTTGAGGAAAGGGAAATACTTGAAGAGATGACTGGTGAGAGATGGATGGTGGGAATGAATAAATGAGTTTCAAGTCTGCAATGCAATGCACTGAAGAGAAAAGCTAATTTGATTACAAGTTTCTTCCACCTGAGGTTATGCAATCATGCAGGAAAGATTAAAAGATCTAATTTGGCCAAAATCAGGTTGTTGCTTTTGATGTGGTTCATTTTGTCCCAAATGCATGCCCCAGCTTACAGACTTTGATTAAACTGTGGGGAAAGTGGCATCCACCAAGCATGGTTAATTTTCCTGATCCTCTATAACACATAACTCAAAGCTTCAGGTGGTCACAGTCAGCAGCACATGTGCCTTGTAGAGCACACAATGGGGAAGCTCTGAGAGTGGACCACAGGTGACAGGGTTTTCCCAGGGATCCTCTTGCGCCACTGCAAGACCAAAAATGAATGTGGACCAGGATCTCAGATTCAGAATGAGAGATACATTTGAATTGCACAAAAGGTGTAGGTTGACTAGTGTATCTCTAACCAAAAAATAATCAGCAAAAAGAGAGGGAAAGCTGGATCCATAAGGGGAACGATTTTAAAGAAATGACACGTAAATGAGCAGAGGATTTGAAAGGCAATTTATATGTTGAAAATATTATAGTAATGAGCTCTAATAGACTGCTGAATAATCCCAGGGGAAATAACAGAAGCTGTTCATACATTAAAAAAGCCCTGGTCAAAGTACTAATGAACATAAAAATAAAGGACAATTCTGCAATGGCTGCAGAGAGATGACAAGACAAGCTGATACAATCTTTAACTCACATTATTCTATATCAGAATATCACTGAGCACACAGGAACAGGAGTGAGGCCAAATTTAGCCCTGGTAAAAGCAGATTAATCTGTTTAAAAGACAGGAGATGGTAGATTATGGGCACTAAGCTCCTGACAAATATTATCACCCAGTAATTCCTGAACCACACACATGCATTTGAGTTGTTTTCAGTATTGATGGAGAAATTCAGAGTACGAGATGCCACTCAGCAGGTGGAAAATATGTTATATCTTTTGATAAGCTAATTCAGCAGTTAATTATCCTGATTCTTTAAAACATGCTCTTTGCTTCCAATTTGATTTTTTTACTCCTGTTTCCTAACGACTGGGCTTCGTCATGCCTTTGCTAAAGAGCCTTCAAACACTTCCCTCCCTGCATAGGCAATGCAGCCTGCAAACTAATCTCCATGAAGTCAAATTAAGGCATTCAGTCCCTCAAGAGAGACATGATTTAAAACTCATCCCTCCTGTTGTTTTCTCCTATTGGCTAATTTAAGTAGCTCTCTTCTCAGCATGCTGGCTCTAGTGAATTCTGTTCCTTAGCACCCAACCCTCCAAAGTGTTGTTAAATCAGGAATGAAGGGTTTGAAAGCCAGGCACTGCAATGTTCAGTGTTTGTAGTAGAAATACTTTTGTTGATCTGTGCCCCAGGCTTTGCAACCCTAAAAAAAGAAAATCCTAACTAGACATACCTATCCTATATGGATCTTGACATTTCCATACCAATATTTCAGGAGTGCTATATTACCTCTGCAGGTCCTTTCCTCTAAATCTGAAACCTTGCTTTATGGAATATTCTATTGCAAGTTATAGAGAGAGTATTTAATGCCACTATTAACAGATGTTCTAATAGATTTCTAGATAGTGACCCACAGACAGGAGCTAATGAATTATGAAGAGAAGAGGGTGAAGTAAATTCTGACATATTATAAATGGATGCAGTGACACCAGGTTCCTAGAAAGTTTTAAATCAGTCATAGGCTGGGCCTCTGCTTATTTTGTGGGTCATAGTAAAGAATCACAATATGTAGAAAGATACCAAAAATTGGCAGGGCCTGCCATGGATCTACCAGATAGGTCATGAGTGAGTCATTAACCTATTCAACTGGAAATACCTTAATAAAATTATTTGACTGAAACATACTAGAGAACTAGTTACTTCATGGCTCTTCAGACGGATGAGGCAGGAAAACCTCAGCAGTAAAGAATCAGGAATTCATTATGAGATCTATGAAGTCAAGTGCTTCACAGGCAGACAACTAAGCTTTGGGTGAGAGACAGAAAGGAGAAATGCAGGATTTTATAGGTCAAGTTTTGATTAACTGTGGGATTTACCAAACTCAAAAGAAGCCAGTGTGGAGGCAGTTCAGAGGCACCATAGCTGGGAGACGTAGCCAGCTGGTCAGATTGATAGACAGCTGCAGGGAGTGACTCAGAACAGCTAAGGTCTGATTCACCCTCTAGAAGTGCCAAGCTTTTGATTTAGATCTTAGGTAAGACTGACTCACTCCCTGAAGGTGCCTTTCTCCAAAAGGGGTAGAGACCCTTCTGGTTTTTAGAAGGGGCTAAAAGACATCTGGAGGGACTGGGTCTACCCACAACTGATTTTCACTGCAACCTGTTCCAAACAGCTGAGCCTGAGGACAAATTGCCTTCATGATGGGAGTCTGGGAAAGGGTTTATGCAAGTGCAGAGTCAGAGAATTTGGTGCTTTCCTGTGAGACAGAGTCATGATAAAGGAAGCTCCAGAGAAGTTAGATCCCAACAGAGGGAAGCACACGATGTCACTTTGCAGGTACCTAAACACTCCAGCCTGATGAGATTCCCACTAGAAGCAGAATACAAGAATTGCATAAATGCCAAAATAATCGTGTACATTTGGCAATTTTATAGCTGTTAGTAAGCATGTGTGTTTCAGCTGACTCTGAAGAACCAACCTGAAATAGGTCAATAATAGGTATTTATTCTTTATTTAAGGAAGATTATTTAGTTGCTTTTAACTATTCAAGAGATCCATATTTTTGCCTTTACACATCTTTCTCCCTTGATTCCATGTTGTTTTGAAAGCTATCAGTTGAAACATACACTGCAGGATGTGGAAATTCGATCTTCCTACTTGGTCCTGTCCTTACTACAGTGGTGATTAGTTGTTTCTTAATGCTATTGTGAAATTGTGTTATTTTGCATGAGGTGCCACAAGGCTTTTTCATGGACAAGACAATGACCTTGTAAAAATTTGTGTTTGGATGGTGTATAAACGATACAGTTGACAGTCAAGTCCAGGGATTAAATATTGTCTTTTACCTGCTCCATGAAGAGAGGTACTACACAAAAATTATTTCCCAATTATTTCTGCAGATAAAACTCATTATGACTTTCTCAATTCTTAATCAATACTTTAAAGGCCCTCTGTTTTATAGAACATCTCATCAATATTTTATTTATTTTAATAATTTATCCTTTATTACAGAACCAGATGGAGCCTGCGGCACACTTGTCCTCAAGAAACCAGAACAGGGAGGAGAAGGTGCCCAGAATCTACATCACCTGGGATGAAGACTCGCATTTTCCTCCCTCCTGTCCATATGTCAGCTAAGTCTTGGGTTCAGTCACAGGAACTAACCATATCCAGTGGTCCTGCAGTCACACTGTCACCTTGGGATGGCAGGCTTGTGGAGAGGAGATTGTTCTGCTCTCCTTAACACTGATTCCTAACTGTGGGAAATGCCATCTGTTCCTGCTGAATGGCTCACATCTCTCAGGAGACCTTAACATCATTTGCCAGGTTTCCCTGGGTGCTCTCTGGACTTGGGAGAAAGGAGTAAAGTGTTGTGATGAAAAAGTCTATCACATTCACTTCTCTGAAGCTGGGAAGCAGAGTGACAGTCATCTCTGCTCTGGGGTCTCGGGTGCATGATTTTGTAAAATTGCCCCTCACTGTTTACTACATGTATTTATAAACATGTATGATCCCAATCAAGAAAAGAGACTTTTAAACATTTGAGGTGTGGGTCTGAAATGAGGGGCAGGTGAAACTGGTGAAGTAGAGTAAACAAAGTAAACAAAGACAACAGACAGCAGAGCAGCAAAGGAAAGTTGAAAATAGAAAGTGCAGAAGACAACAAAAATCAGCCCAACTAGACAGGTTGCTAGATGTAAGATGTTGACAGAAATGTATTCAAACAGTTTTGTATCACAGGAAAATCAGATTAAATACAAGAACAGTAGAATATGAAAGAAATTGTATAGAATATAATGGCAACAGATATAAAGAATGGGAAGAAAAGTAAGGGGAAGGAAGAGAAAGACCTAAAGCAATTGAGACAGAAAAAACACATCACTTTTTTATTGTTTTGCAGTGCAGAACAACTAAAATTGGTTCCTTGTAAAACAGGCAAATAGGCAGACAAAAGGGTAAGATTGGACTGACGCATTTCTTCCCTCCCAGGCAGAGATTCATCCCACTGGTAGTTAGATGCCTGACTGTGCTCCCTAAAGCCTGGAATATTATTGCCTTAAAATCACTCTGTAATCAATGACTAGCAAGACAGTACTTCCAGGAGGGAATTCAGACAAATACGTCTCTCTCTTTTGACTGGAAGGACTGCAAGGTGATGAGAAGCCAGGTCTCAGTTCTGTGCCTACCTCTCAAGCAATCTTCCTTACTGCCCACAAACCTTAACCTCTCTGCCCCTCTTATTTATGTTCAGAGCCCTAATCTGCACACTCACAGCCATTTCTCATCCTCAGAGCAAAAGCTGCTGCAGAGTCCTTTGCCAGGGCACAGTGGGGCTGTGCATGCTGCCACTGCCTCTGTTGAACCTTTTTTGTGAAGAAATATAACATTTCAGTAGGTGGATCTGCTGATACATGTCAGTCACAACCTGTAGTGGTCCATCCCCCACACTGCACTATGATCTCAGAAATGTTCTTTAGACCTCAGCTTTGTATAACAACACTTAGGCCATGCTCCTCTTGAGCTTAGCAGAAACAGTGTCTGTTCCCAGGAACTTGTGCTATTTCATGAGCTCATTTTTTAACAAACAGCCTTGGAAACTTATTTTTCTTGCCTGAGTAACAATGCAAGTAGAACAACAATTATGAACTTTAAAAGAAAGTTACTGGCCTGAGTTGTGACCAGGGTGGAAAATTGCTACAACTAAAGACAATTCTCTTGCAAACCTATAAACAGCAGTCCTAAATGAGACCCTTGGAACTCAAACCAAGACAAATTTGTTGTGCTTTAACTTTCATATTAAATCTGCATTTGCTGATACCTTTCCTGGTGATTCTCTGGTAAATCACTAATTCATGATGCATCCTAAGAGATTCTCCAGGTAAAATCACTCAAGGCTTCTCTAGAGCCAGAGAAGGCCATGTAAACCCAATTCTGCTGTGGCAGGAGAGCTGCAATTGGAGCTAGGAGAAAGCAAGTCAGTCCCCTGTGCTTTCTGAATTTGTTCAGGATTTAAGCACTTTTCCAGCTGTGAAAAAATGTAGCTTCTACCAATCCCACTAAGTTTGGGTATTGCACATCTTACACGTTTCCCCTTCAACAGCTCCATCCCTTTCAACAAAATGCTTCATTAGAGTCACTGAGCTTAGTGGAGCAGCAGAGTTATTCTTTCACTTGTCCTTTCCCTATCCACTGCCCGAGCCTCAGAGCATTTTAAGTCACAACACATGAGACCAGTCAGATGCTGACATGGTGTGACAAGCTTTGCTTCTGTGGAGTCTCTTTTGTTTAAAACCCTGTCGATTGCGTTTCCTTCTAAAACACCGGATGATTTCCAACTTTACACCCACAGAATGATTCATTTGACTTCTGAGTCGTCTGAAAGCTTATGTAGATACCCTCCCAGCATCCCCTCAAAGGGAAGAGAGTAAAAAAGGGGTGAACATAGTTATTTCTTTTGCTTCCAGAAGTTAAGGGCATACTCAAGCTTGATAAAGGCTCTCCTTGTGCTTAGTGGAGGGTTTATTAAGATGGAGCAATTGAAGTCAATGCTTAATTTAGTCCTAATAATGCAGACGTTTTCCAGTTCCCTTGAAACCTGTTGTACTAGAGGCAGATGATAGCAGTGGTTTTCACAGCACCGATGGTAAATGTATGCAAATCCCTACATAATTCAGATTAGACTTCTTCTAAGTGGAAGCAAAATGGTTTCTTCTGGACCTAGTTCTCAAAGAAGTAAAGAAATTATCCATGCAGACAAAGGCTCAGTTCTTCCAGTAATAGGAAGGCCTAGTGAATAAGCAAAGATGCAAAGCTAACCACTTGTTTATCCATTACATGTAGAAAGGATTCATTTACCTTAGGGAAAAAGAAACTCAGAGGATGGAAAAGATTCATATCCATGAAAAAGCTTATAAAACAGATCTACCTATAGAATATCTATTGTTTATAATATGTCTGGCAAAGGACAATACACAGACAGAAAGGAATTCCCTGCCCAAAGAACCTACAGTCTAATATTGGTATACTCATGGCTAAATATTTTTTAAAAAATCTCTATGGTAACAGAAGTTCACAGCTTTAAAGAACACAGTGAAAGTGTAGTGCCTAAATCTATTTATAGAGAAGTGTAGGAAACACAGTTAAGGAGAGAGACGGTATATTAATGAGAATGGCTTGGCTATTGAATTTCTGGAATTCATCACCAAAGTGAAAGAGCCTCAAGGGAGAAAATTCAATAAGGGTTGAAGAGTTCAGAGGGGCATGCAAATAGTACCTTTTACACCAAGATAGATTTCATCTGTACCACAAGTCATCCATCTGAGACCTTTCCAGTCCAAAATTTCCTTCCCTAACCTTACAGTTCAAAGAGCTTCTGGGCGGTATCAGTCAAGTGTGGTGAATTGGTTGACCTTGAGTAATGTGCTGTTCTCAAGTAGTTCAGACAGGTCTTGGGCAGGGATATATGACATGACTTACAGGGAGAGGTAGAAGGGAGAACCATGGAGTCTGTCTAGTGGATTATCTGAAAGGAGCACAGGGAAATGAAGCCACTATCACTACCTGGGATCCAGTTCACTACCCACAAAGAAATTGAGAGATGCCCTGTGAACCACCCACCTCTGAGCTGCTTTTGAAGTACCCTTCTGCTTCCCTGATCCTCTGTGAGTCACAATGTTTGTCAGGACTTAACAAAATGCTGCAGTGCAGCTTGCAAGATCAATGGAACTGACCTATCTCTCATGGGCTGCTCAACAGAACAACCACAGAGACTACCCCCTTCTGTTCCCCTGGAAATAATGCTCTTTTATTTGGCAAAAGGAATAAAAATTAGAAGGATTTTAAGGAAAAGGGTGAGCTGCACACAAGCAGGTGCAACTTCAGGGGTAAAAAAAAAAAGAAAGAAAAAACTAAAAGGTTAAGAAAAGACAGTATTTTGAGAGGCTAAGAGAGAAATGAGCATCTGTGTGGTGGAAATGGAAAAAGCTGCTTGCACACAGCTCATCCCAAACCCTACTTGGGGTCTGGCTTTTTGGGTTCAAGGTCTGTTTTGCTAAAGCCACTATTCTCTGGCCTTGACGTTATGACAGAACTTTTTGAGAAGCATTTGGGGGAGCCTTCCATTACCCATCATCAGAAACATACTGACAGTTAGAAAACATATTCTGCCCTTCTCCAATAAAATGAGATAAATAGTTGATTTAATGATGTCATGACATCTACCAATCTGGTAAAAAATGGGCTGTAAGTAGTAGGTACATATAGAGAAGGGTAACTTTATCATTGAAGAGTTTTGATGGAAAGCACTATTTTCTCTGCAGTCAGAATATCTGCCTAGAGAATCACTGTTAATCAAATCCTATTAACAAGAAATACCAGTTAACAAGCTAATTTCTTTCATATAAACTATCTTTTCCAGAGAAAAATATGTTCCTTTTTCTTTAATGAAAAGCTTTTATTTTAGGTTGCCTTTAATGCATTGTTTCCAATTGATAAACTCCTCTCTGAAGCAGAAATTCTTATTAGTCCCCAGGCTCATGATGGTGTAGTTTAAGGTAGTGACTGTCATCCTGTTCCTGTTATTTCAGGCCTTAAAATTGGCCACTTGTCCCTGTAGCATTGCTTTTTTCTCCTGTATATTGACAATATCTCCCAACTTAGTATCATTGAGGATATCTCATATGAAATAGAAATGCTTCACTTGGGAACAATGGTAAATGACACAGACCTATGTGATAAATCAGTCACAGGGCAACTCTGCCTAATAAATGGGATTTTGTGATACAGCAGTTGCAGTATCCCCAGTAAGGAGACAGAAATACTTCTGCCATTGTATAAAAAGGTGTGGTGAGGCTGTTTTGCAGTGAGCTGCTGAAAGAACTTAAGAGAGAGCAGAACCACTGCACCATTAAAAGATGTAGTACTGAGACTTCCTTGTACAAAACAACAGGACTTTAGGAAAGAGGTCTAAGAAAAGGGAAAAAAAAAAGGAGCAGATACAGAGGGGAAGAGAGAAGGAAAGAGTGTTCTTGCAATGTGTGAAAAAATGTATGTAGGTAGGAAATAGATGCAGTGAAAGAAAAATCAGTGAAAAGGGACAGATAGAAAGAAAACAGCAAGACCTATGGTAGCTCAGGATTGTATCTACACTAAAATTTTGCCACAAGAAAGGTGTTTGAGAGCCTCAGGGAAAGGCAAAATGGTGCCTTAGAAGTGAAGCACTTGGGGTAAGCTGGACCTTAGGAAACTGCTGTCTGCCCCAAGAAGTTTATAGGTAGAAAATATTTTCTTACATTTGGAGCAGAACAGAGATATTTTTCATTTGTACCATCTCTTATTTTTCCCTGTTGATTTGATTCAGTTGACTTCACTGTCCACCAAATAACTTGAGAAAATAAACACAGAAGTGGAAAGTTGAAACAGTCTGTTTTGGAAATTTGTGAATCAAACTCTTGACTTATTCCCAACAATATTCTCTTGTTGGGAAGGGTCCTAGCATTTTTTTTTTCTAAAGAGACACAGATTTAACTCCACAATGTACCATTCTACTTGATCTGAAATAAAAATTTCATTCTTAAAAAGAAAAAATGTTTGCAGGTGGTTTTGGCACCAGTGGTAAGCCCATAATCTGCTGCATCTCAGATGCACACACAGTGTGCATGGCAACATGGCACTGAGCACTTGCAGGGCTGCATTTCACAGAAGTGATCACACATTCAGTGAAGAGGTATGGTAGCAGCAGGCAAGCCATCCCCTCAGTGCCAGGAATATGGTCCTTCTACATGGAAGCACAGGACAGAATTCTTAATAAGCCACTCTCACCAGTCTCCTTATTTATAACCTCTTTCCATCTCTTGTTGTCTCAAGACACTTGGATTCTTGTCTTTCTGGGTAATTTTTTCATGCCAACCCATCTGACAGTGTGATTTCCTATACTTCCCTGAGCCTGAAAAAGTGTAGATAAGTGAACTGCAAAACAAGGAAATCGTTTGGATGGAATGGTCAGAGAGGGTGAAAGGCCTCAAGCCCTGTCCAGTGTTCCTCAGAAAAATTTAAGGTTGAGGGGCTGTTAGGAGATTTATTTTTATTTTTTATCTCCCTAGCGATTTCTGTTGTGGTAGGAAATGCTCTGTCTAGTGGGCAGGTAAACTACAAAGCTATCAGGTTAAAAAGGCACCAGAAATGGCCAGATCAGATCTCTGGACCTGCTAACAAGAAACAGAGAGGCCATAGCAATAGCTGTTGTTGTCTGTGGTAGGAAACCACCTTGTGCCTTGACTCTGCCTTCATCACATGTGAACACAGATATCTTTCTGATTCTTCCTATCCCAATCCTCTGCTGTAGACTTTGTTAAGGGCCAGATATAGTCCAGTCCTGACTATAAAGGAAGACTTTTCTCCTGATCCCACTTCTGCCCAATTAGACAGTCTATTTTTTAGTGCAGGAGAAGGAAAACAATTTGATGATATCCAAGAACTCCACAGTATCCTGGTGCATTTTGTTAGGAAGGCACAGTATCCAATAAATTAGTGAACATGTGGCAAAATCACAAATGAACAAGAACAGGATGTGAGGGAGGAAACCACATGGAAGTGAACAGCCATGTGTGGACTATGAATGAATACAGAACAGAGAAATCCAACAACTCTGTAGGAAAGGAGGTGGGAGTTACAGCAGATCACGAACTGAACATGAATCCACAGTGTCCTGCTGTTGTGGAGAAAGCAAATATCTTGCTGAGCTGTATAAACAGAAGAATCATTTGCCAAGTCCACGAAATAATCCTTCCACTTCACTCAGAGGTGTCTGTGAGCCAACCTCAAGAGCTGCAGCTATGTGTACCACCCTAGGTGCCAAATTCCAACAGTGCTTTTAGAAAATCTCCAGGACCATAGACTTTGTTTAGATTTGATAACCTTTACTGAATGGCAGTTTAGAAGCAGTAATTTTTTCTCTAATACAAACAGCCTCCCCACTAACAATAAATATGTTTTTGTGCTATAATACTTTACATAAGCATTATGTATTTATTAGCCAAAATAAGAGCTTAATGCAAGGCATATAACAAATTATGTTCCCTGTTCAAATTTATCATAATCACTGAACATAATATTTTCTCTTTGTTAAAGCATATACATGCTTTTAAAACTTTGAATCCATATTTCAAGCAATACATTCATTCTCCTCTTCCTACTCCACATCTTTCCTGAAATGATGATTAATATTTTTCTCTTCCTCGTCAGTTGTTTGACTAGAACGTGTTCGAAGCCAGCACATCTGTCAGACACTGCATTCAAGTATACTTCCCTGCTTACCAGAAGGCTGAAACTAAATCACATTTCCTAAGACCCAAGATTACTGGGGTTGTTGTTGACAAAGTCATCCAGCCCACAGGCAATACAATCAGCTGTGCACCCCTAACTCTGAGCACAAGCTCGCAGTGCAGAGCTCCTCCCCAAAACCCCACCTGAAGGTTTGCACACAGCTCATACTTCATCTCTCTTGTATAGAGAGAGCTGGTGTGACTCCATTCCACCCCTTCTGACACAATAACTGATAATGATACTCATGGAATCAGACACTCTGTTTTTTAAGTCAAGCTAGGAACAAGATCCCACACTTCTGTAGTCTCGGGAAAAAATTAAATCCATTGCTTATCTTTGCTCCCTTTACAAAGATACTAAGCCTCGCATGTTCACCCTACTTGCAAGTTTACCAAAAGTTTTCCTGCCTGGTTGGGCATGCAGACCAGCCTAAAGGATCAATAATGTTCTACCTCTGCCATTGAGTCTCACTCAACTTGCATTTCAGTTTTCTACTGCATTTTTTGAGGGACACTGTTGTTAACCCAAGCCAGTGCAGAGGACATCCATCTTCAACAGCCATTATAACTGATTTGTATCCATCATCTGAGGGACAGAGAAGGTGAAAAAATTAAATTTCTTCAAGGATATATTGCAACAATTGGATTTATGTATTGTAAAGAAGAGAGAAATGAACAAAAACATGACTGTCTCTAGAAATAAATATAAAACTTCTGCAAAGGAAAGAATCAAGTTTTGTCTATGTCCATGGTGGTTAAGGTGGGAAATAATGAGGAAAAACTGAAAGCAAAATAGCATTAGAGAAGTTTTAGCAGTAAGGATAAGAAAGCACTGCAATAGATTTCCTCCTTTACTGGAGGTTATCATAGAACTATTCTGTTCTTCAGGAGATTTGGGGAGAACTCTCTAGTAACTTTACTGAGGGCTGAGTAAACTCATAGTTAAAATTCTTCCCTAACAACAGACTGAAGTTGGAAGACACAGTTTGTCTGATTTGGAAGCCTCTGTCTCCTTTGAGAAAGCTAAGTTTCATATTAATATACTATTTGAAATTCACCTCCTAACCCATATCAGAGAACACTGAAGATCTTGGAATTCTCTGTGCCTTTGAAAATTTCTTCCTTGGACAAGTGGTCCTGAGGCCCTTAGCAGAGCTGGAGCATTTCACTTGCTTCAGTCTCAGTGAATGTGGCCTGCAGGCCTGCAGTCTCAGTCAGTGTCAAGAGACATTAATTTCCCAAGGTTCAGATTTGTAAAGGCATTTAGGTTTTCCAATAAAGTCTTAAACAATCCAAATGATTGAGAAACCTAAAACTTAATTATTAAACTAATTTAGAACTAAAGTCTTAAAACTGAAGCACTTTGAAGGGCTACAAGACCTTTATAGACCTCGACCCTCCAAGACAAGAATTTCACTAGAATGAGATGCTAAATGCTGATAATATTCTGTACTTAGGAGTCTTTCAAATTAAGACTTTATTTTCTAAATCACGTATGTGCTTTCAAGAAATTGTCCATCGACCTTTATTTCAATGTGTTCAAAAAATGCTTGTAGTGCTTTATTTTTATCAGTCATCTCTGTTAAAAATCCCGGAACTTAAAATAGTCCCTGTGTAATTCAGAACATAACTCAAGATGTTTAGCATTAGCTAGAGGTTTGGGGTTTTTTCTTAAGCTTTGTTTGTTCTCCAGATTTTTTGGAATTTATCAGAATTTATGTTCTTGTATGTGTAAATAAACACCCTGCTGCCATAGCAGTAGATGGTCTATAAATCAGGGGAATAAATAAACAAACACACTAGGCCTGATTCACCAGGAGGAAGGCAGCATATGAAGCTCCCAAGTGTTTTCTCTTGTTTTAGCATCTTTTGGGAGCATCACTTGAAACAGCTTACTTTACCTTACAAAGGGAGTATAGATATATATTCTTTTTAATGTCTTTTTTTTTTGTTGGACTTTTGGTTTTTTTGTTTATGTTTTAGTTTTGTTGGTGGTGGTTTTTTTTTTGGTTTTGGTTTTTTTTTTGGGTTGTTTAGGGTTTATTTGGGGTTTTTTTGGTGGTTTGTTTTTGTTTTTGTTTTTGTTTTTGTAGTAGTCTAGCTTTGGAATATCCTGTTGGCATCAGTTGGAAGCACTAACACTCCAAGTGTCTTCGAAGCATCAATGAGGACCTTCCATTGTCAACTGCTTCCTCCAGCTTAGGAAGTATCCATGGCCAGGAACACAAGTGTAGAAGGTGAGCAAATGATCTCATAAGTCTGTTGTTGCAGAGCTATGTCCAGCACAGGGTGTCTAGTGGTATTTCCATGCATGATCGTATAAATTACCATAGTCTCAATTTCAAAAAGGTTAGCATTGACTTTACACCCATTGTGTTACTATTTTGCTGTTTATTCCTCATGTTCTTTTGAATGGAGGCTTGTTGCTACCTCCCAGTAGATATTTGTTCCACTCTGCTCCCTTGAACCTTAGCATCATTTTCAAATTTGGGAAAGCATCAGTGGATTGCACTCATGCATCTGTGAAGTAAAAAACTCCTGTAGCTTTGTTTTTTGTTTGTGGTTTTTTGTTTTGTTTTTTGAAAGCTGACTATTAACTCCGATGGATGGCAGATCTCATAACTTGACTGTGGGAAGTGGTTTACAGCTTTCATCTACTTATTACTGAGAAATGCTGACCTGCAAATTTTGTAGGCGTTCCCACAACCTCTGAAGTAGTACTCCAGCAGGATATAAATACAGCCGTTCTGCTGTCTGCGGTATCAGAGTAGCTTCTCAGCTTATCAGCAAGGAAAGAAGAGTACATATTGGGGCACTGGGAGCCCAGAGAGCTAATATCTTCAGAATTAAACACACTTGCATGAAAATTACCCAGAGCATGACTACACTTCCTAGTTACACGTCATCTATGTAATCCAAGGGTTTAACTGGGATTTTGCTGAGCCTGTGCTGACTCTCTGATGTAGAGAAAGCTTCAGCTATTACTACTAGTAGTGATTTTGACCTCTAGATATTGAGATTTATCTTATTCACACCGGTTCAGATGTGTCAGATTCATAATGTGCTGATGTTGCATCCTTATGGAGACTAGGAATAATTACAACATGCCTGAGCTAAGCAGAGGAACAACATTTCCTTCAGCAGTAGCAGAATTAAAGTGAAACAAGAAGCATGTCTCTGCTATTTCAGTGTTACTGGGCTTTTTCTGCTTATGTTTCTATTCTGATAAACACCTTTGTACTTTTTACTCTGCATGGCACCTTCACCTTTCAATAGGTTCCCATTAAAACCCACAATTATCTTTGCATTGTTTTCCTCCAAAGTCACATTAAGGCCATCAAAGCTATTGACACCCCCCAAAAACCATGAATCTGGCTGAGCAGCTGCTGCAGTGCTCAGGCCGTAGTTACTGAGCTCCTCATCACTGTCTCACAACCCTGCATGCTCAAGGAAAGAGCCATGGGTTTCTTTTGTGTTTGTATAACTTAGCACAGCAGAATCCTGGTTCAGAATTAGGTAGGATGGATAGATCCTCCCACATTTCAAAAAAAAAAGCAAATAATAATGACATTGGAAAGAAGGAAAATGTACAGCAGAAATAGCTGCATTGCCAATCAATGCAAGTCAGAGGGATGGTATTAAATTTAACCTCCTACAACACTCCAGAGTTAATTTGAGGTCCGTGGGATTTTTAAGAAAAAACACGGCCTACTTTTCTGAAGAGGTAGACAAAAGGATTTTTGTTAAAATAAAGCTAAACTTGAATTAAGAACAAAATAAATTTAAAGACTAAAATTTCAGCAAATTAGAAGTTTGAATAAGCATTTTGGGGGAAGGAAGAGAATCTCTGGTCCTGAATTTGCATAAAACCTTTTAATGGAGGGTTTTATTTAAAGCCCCCAAGTAACTCCTGGGGAGCTAACATTTTCTTTGGGAGAATGAAAGAAGTCAAAAACTGAAGTTTGCTTCTGTGACCGTTTTTACTGAAATTAATTCTGGGGTTTTGTGACAGAGACAGCATTCACATTTATATGGTTGAGCATAAAGACTGATGACTGCTCCTATATAAGGGGTTTTTTTTTATGCTTTTCAGGCTTATACTGTGTTTTGTGTTTTCTCTTTCTCACCTGAGCTTTGTGTAAAAACTCACTGAAGCAGAAACCAAAACTCCAATTGCTCCTGGCTTCCACAACAGAGAGTTATCTTTTTCTGGTGAATATTTAAATGTGTGTCCTAGTAAATGAACCAAATCAAGAAGAGGTTTTGAGGGAGCATAATTCTTGAGTATCCTGTAACCCAGGGATAAGGGCTGGGCTGAACTTCCTGATCTGAGGAGGGAGTGGAGAAGGTTCCTGAGGTTAATTTCCTTTAGAAATGCCCTTCCATGAAAGGTAAGAAACTAAAAAGAAGGATCTGAGAATGCAGGAAGAGAAGTTGTTACTCAAAGGAAGCTTTTGCTACAGCAGAGACATCAGTAATAACTTTCTCCTGAAGATTTGTTAGTGGTGAATAAGACAAGATGGAAGAGTCAGCACAGTTGCCTTTGTGTGGCAAAAAAGACAGCCAAGCCCTTGAGAGAGGGAATGGGGACTGGAGATAAGGGAATGGAGGCTGGAGCCACATTGTGGTTACCTCGTGCTTGTAAACCCTTTGGCTTGCAAGGGAATTACTGACCAGGGGCACAGTGTGAGCTGTAAACAGCACCACTCCAGCAGAGCAGCATCATTAAAATTTCAAGTGCTGAAACATAGCTATGTGGCTCTATGTACATATCCTGGGTTTTATGAGACTCAACAGCTTCAGAGAGGTGTTTCTGAGTTTAATCCAGTGTAGGGATTGCTGGTTTGTTCACTAAACAATGTGGGGAAATAACTTATAATGCTTTGCCCTAAGATGCCAGCTGTGAGGTGGATCCCTCCAGTAGGTTGCACAGAGGTGGGTGAGGCAGAGCCATGGGTTTTGCCTGCAGAACACTACATTACTGCAGCAGCATCATCTGACAGATTTTTTAGAGAGATGCTCTTTTGCTACAGCAAAGAGGGAGTAGATAATTGCACCATAGGGACACCCCTGGCATCCAGCCATTTATAGTTAATCAGAATTATTTGTCTGTTTGGTAAACTTTTATTTCTTTTATAACAAGTGGAAAAATTGACTATGGATGCAGCAAAGAATTACAGTAAACACACCAGCCTGGGAGGCCTGTGGAGGCAAGGTAAGGAGCATGCAAAGTAATCATTTACCAAGCTTGTTTTCAGGTGGGATTGCTGAGCACAGGAAGTCTGCTGCTTCTTTTTGTTGAGACTGGTCAATGCATCTCCCACTATATCCCTGAGATGAATTGTATTTTAATAGGCTTGGCTTCCATAGAGAGCAGCTTAATGCTCCACCTGACAGATGATGCTTTGCTGGAATGCTGGCAGCTCCTGCCAGGGCAGCATCTTGCTGAGGCAGAAGTGTGGTGTCAGCAGCAGGGAAGAGTCCAGTTCAAGGTGTCCATCTCTCTTGTACACACACACACAGAGCCTGTCTTCTGAAAGGGTTAGCAGAAGGGAGGAAGACAGCAGCAAGACCTATTTAACAGGCACAGGTGGCTGATGCTGTAACTTTAGCCCTTCACAGCCTATTTGCTACAGTTGGACTTTCAGCTTTAATGAGTACCATGGTGGAAACTGATCTTCTCTGTCCACACGGGCATTTGCAAGGGTGGCTGAAACCAGGAAAAAGCTAAAAGCAGAAGGGGGCCAAAAGCAGGGTCTCCATCTGCCCAGCTGGACGTCACACCTGGTTCCCCATCTAGGCCCATTCTCACCTGTAGCACCTTCTCTAAACCAATGGTGGAATTTCCTCAGCAGAAATCTGCTGTATTATGCCAGGAATAATATTTTCTCATTGTTAGCCAAGAGGGTCTGATGGACCAAAGGGAATAAGTCTTTGTTGAGAAAGAAAGATCATTGATCCAGCATGTGGCATTCATGACCAACATTGTGAATCACAGGTGTGTGAAAGACCATTGATCTTTCCACCCCGAGGGCACACATACCCTGTTTGATTTCCCTCTCCAGAACTAAGCTTCCTTGCTGCAGGAAGAGGGAAAGACCATGGGAATAGCAAACAAAAATCCAAGAACTGCCAAGATAACTCCCTATTCTTGTGATAGACAGATTTATTAAATACTTCCAGGCATCTGAGAAGCCCAGACTAAGGGTCTTACAATGAGTGCTACTACAGGGGGAGAAAAAACATTAACCTTCCTACCACTATCAGTGATACCTGCAGCCTGACTCTTGACTATTTATTTGTTACCCTCATTTCCTGAGGAAACAAGCCTTCTGAAATTATTCTTCTGCCTGCTGCTTTTCCACCTCTAAAATCATTGCCTATTTTCAGTCAACCTTTCAGGAGGTTGCAGAGATTCAAAACACCTGTGCCTTGTAAGGTCTGGATAGAAGAAAGAGCTCCAATTCAGTGTCACCACAGAAGGATAGGCTTCAGAGTGAGCTGTGTGGTTACCTTTGGTTGCTTTGCTCAGCCTGCCCATGCAGGTCTGCTGCCCAACAATTTTTCCTCCTGAATTAGGGGCACAGGAGGATGATGCAAGTCTCCTGATGCAGCCAAGGAAGTGGGCAGGCTATGAAAAGTCCTGTAAGCAATAACATTGTACAGGAATTGGGGGGACAGAGAGCTGGGGGCTTATATAGGAGCAGGAATATTAAGGAAGGCCTTACTAATCCTGCTACTCTCAGAGTATTTGTGGTGGTTTCAGCAGCACTAGCTACACCCCAACCATAGGAGCTGGTCAGTCATAGGACTGGCTAAAAGACAGTCCCTCCCCCAAAGGACTGCTCACTAAAAGCTTGCCAGCCATTTTCATGGAGTTATTTAGACCTTCTTTCCTTTTAGCTTATCACCCATCAAAATCATTTGAAGAAAACCCTTGGCTTCATCTGGGCTGTTTTCCAAATCAGGCCCCAGGGTGTGTGTCTGGTTGTACAAAAGAGCTGTGCAGTGAAGTGAGGAGTGAGGTGGCACTGGGGTAATTACCCCACACAGGCCTTAGTGGCCACTGATCCTGTGTGGGTGACCAGTGCAGTTAAACAGTTTGTTGAAATTTCCAGTAACAATTTAAGAAAGTACAGGGCAATATTTCAGATAATGAAGCAAACTTATCTACTTGTCAAAAGTCAAACCTGTAAATTTAAAGGACCCTACTCTATTTTGCCTGAAAGGAAAAAGAAGTTAGGAGAGATTTTATGGAGGTATTCATAATTATATGAGAAACAGTGAAAACTAATCAATCTGTGCTTTTCATATTGTCACATAGTGCAAGAACAAGGTAAATGTAAATTAGTAAGCAGTACATTTAGCTCTCAAATCTATTTAGTGAATCATGTTACAATTATAGTATATATAAATAATCCATCAATTTCCATAAAACTATCTGATAAAATTTACCCATAACAATAGTTCATTTCCCAATTCACTTTTCATTATTCAAAGCCCCTTAGAAACCCAAGGGGAGCTGTTGGCCAGGAATTGTAAAAGGCATATTTAAAACAAATCCGAGGAGTGGACGAACTTGTGCAGTGTGTACTCCTCTTCACAAATTCACAGTCCTAGGAAGCTAAGGACACTAATGCAAAGACTGTCTAAAAGGAAGGGGAGAAAAGAGCCCACACTGGATAATTTCATGACCATTAGTTATATTTGTATCTATACAAGCTAAGATAATTATAATGGTAATCATATCTCATGCTTCAGAGCCTAAAGTGATTGCCTACTGAGGCCAGGGAAGCCTTGGAGAGTTTCTATTGAAAGGAAGATTAGAAATGCTTAAGATTATTTAATTTGGTCATATTGGACATAACAGAAAGAAACCACTTCTTTCTCCTTTTAAATGCTTTTTCGTTCTCTTTTCTGAATCAGTTTCTTCCCTGTCGGCTTGACCTGTAACCTGGTATCCACTGGCATCTGCACTTTTCCTTGCCCATCTGTTCTGTGCCTGAGTCTTGATGTTTTTTCCCCAGACCTGTCTCACAGTGTCTCAGCCCATTCCTCTGTTGGGCTCACTCACTTGATAACACCCCTTGAGTGTGAAGAGGCTTTTCTTGCATCCAGTGACCTTGACCAGACTTCATTAGCAGTCCCTGCTCTGACCCAGCTTCTCCCCAAGAAGCATCAGCCTGTCTCCTTTCTTTGTGTGTGAGCAGCTCCTTCCAGCACAGGAGCCTTTTCAAAGCAAGTTCTCCAGCTGCTGGTATTTCTCTGCCACAATCATTCCCCCAAGACCCACAGTCTCTATTATCACAATACCAACATCAAACAGAACAGTCTCATTTTATTGTTTTAAAAACTAAAGGAAGTGAGTAAAGAATTCGAAATGCCTCATGCTATCTTTTAGCCATTTCAAAAGTTACTGCAGGATTTGATCACCTAATTTTTTCCTTTCCTCTCTTCCTGTCTTTCTGTACCTTCATTACATGATGAACCCATATGGGGCCAGATCCAGAAAACCTCTCAGAGAGAATTTTAGATGCTTCCACAAGATGACATCTCCACTGACTTTAGTGAACCTACGTGTGTAATAACACATGTGAGATAATGTCAGAAGTCAGCCTCAGGCAAAGAAGACGTGGTCATTCTCCACACTTACCAAAAAAATGAAAGAGGAAAGAAATAGAATTCTTTTATTACTCTGTGCCATCTGCTCATAATGACATGGAATAATTGACAACAAAGGCCTGCTATTTTCCTCTCCATGCATTGTTGCTGAGCTGGAGTTTATGCCAAAGATGTGACTGTACGGTAGTTCACTTTAAGGCATTTCAGAAGAAGAAAAGTAATAACTTGAGAACTAAAGGTAGCTACAATAAAGGTATGGAGAATTATAAATGATAAAAGGAAGGCAAAGAAAGCACTGGTATTCAGCCTTTTTGATAATAAAAAAGAAATTGGTGGCCATTGAATGAAATTACAAAGCAACACATTGTGAGTGGAAGAAAAGCAATGTTTACAAAAGGTATAATTAAACCATGATATTCAGTGGTCTAGATATTGAGAATGATCACTCCCCATGTTCAAGTGGTTCAGCATTTATATAAATAAAAAGAACATCTGCAAGGACACCAGCTAAATACAATTACAAGGGCTATCAATTCTCATGCTTCAGGACATGGTTACCTGCTGAGGTCAGGAAGAAATTTCTTCACGGTATAGCACTAAAAAGTAAAATGCATTATTGAGCATTGATGAGTATTGGACACCTTATTAGAAGGGCCTCTAATCTGCTCCCCTGTGCAATTCTTTTGTTCCCCCATATAAAAAAATCAGTGAAGCATTTAGGTGTGTGCTTAAATTCCTTTTTAAAATCAATAGGACTTAAATGTGCATAAATGTAACTACTCGATTAGGTTCTTTCCAGAATAGATATATTAAGCAACTACTTAGATTTTTAGAGGTATTGAACCAGTTTTTTGTTCTGGTCTGATGTTTGGTGTCCAAATCACAGATACAAAACCAATAGAGCTTACTGTATCACTTATATTATCAACTCACTTTGCAGAAACGCCAAAAAAACTTAAACCTTTCATCTCAAAAACTCAAAAATTTGTGACTATAGCTTTACAATTCACTTGTACAGGTAGTCCAATATGTATACGGACATCATCACACAGGTCTAAAATAGTTAGGGTATTCATCTTTGGGTTTCTTTGTGGGAATAAAATGAGCTTTGCCATCTGCTATAATCTCCTCCCTCATGTTTGTATCCCACTGATTTGTCTTGCAGTTCTAGGCAAGGTTGCAGCCAGATGTGGAATATATTTGAAGATTTAAGCTGCCCTTTAAACTTTGAAGCCCATCCCTTTTTACCCTTCTTTCTTCTTAGAGGAGATATCATTCCACCCTCAAAATTTTTTGGAGTCAGTAGGTGGGCCCTGAATACAGAGGAAGCACAGAGCTGATCTGATCTCCTACAGAGCCAGGACATAGCAGATACTCCCAGTGTGGGAAGGGCTTTGATCTGGAGAAGGTCACAGAGAAGTATAAACAGAAGCTTGAGTGTTATTCACAGTCCTTCTCAAATGTTGCTGACAGGTGGTTAAAGGGTTTGATAGATAAAGGGGACGGGGGTAACTGAAGAAGCTGAAAAATAGATGTTACAAACAAAACCAGGATCTTGCAGGCTATGGATTTACTCAGTGAAAAGGCAACTTAAAATATGGCCACAGTGGCAGAGATTCCTCCTCTATGGGTCTGTCTCCTCTGTTTTCCTCGCTGGACCAATTGCTCCTTTTGGAGAGGCTGCGGCAGCTCACCGGGGGTGGCTGGGAGAGCTTCAGCGATGCACAGCAGGCAGTAATTCTTCCTTCCAGAGGCTGAACGTTCAGCCTGAGCAGCACTCAGAGGGACCTACATGCTGAGATCAAGGGAACATTTCCAATGACTTATGGAGGAGCTGAAACTAGGCCTTTATGGAATACTAAATAATTAAATCAGACCTCATGGAGACCTCTAACACTTAAGAATCAGCACTTAATAGCACACAGAAAGGCATAATTTTCAGATCTCTGCTAATAAGTAAAACCATAAATTGAGGGATTTTTATTAAACAGCTCTTTTCTTCCTCTGATTGTTTAACATAACAGTAAAGATGTTGCCTGCAGTAGTCAGGCATACATCTTGAATTGCTATTTTCTTCCAGCTTCATTTAAGATAAAATTTAAACTGCTTAATTTAAATGTGCAATCTTAAATACCTATAAAAGACTGACTTGCATGAAGTATTAAGCAAATGCTTTCTGCAAATCTCTTCTACTTTAGTAATTTCTAGTTCACTGTCCAAAACATTTTCAACGTGGTACATGACCAACCTGAAAACTTCTATGATGAAAGAACTGGTTTGGTAGATGAGAGGAAAGCAGTGGGCATTGCTTACTTGGACCTTCCTAAGGCTATCAAGTAAAGCTTAATCCCATAAAATCCTCATAGACCAGTTGTTGGAGTATGGGCTGGATGAGCAGACAGTGAGCTGGATCAAAAATTGTCTGAACAGCTGGGCCCAGAGGGTGGTGGTCCTTTAGCACAAAGTCTACATGTAGGTCAGTAACTAGCAGTGTGCCCCTGGGGGCAATACTGGGTCTGATTCTGATTAACATCTTCGTTAATGATTTGGATGATGAGGCAGAGTGTACCATCTGCAGGTTTGCCAATAACACAAAACTGGGGCTAGGGGCTGATAGTCCACAGGGTCATGCTCCCATCCAGAAGGACCTTGGCAGGCTGGAGAAATGACCTGGCAGAAACCTCATAAAATTCTACAAGGGAAACCAGGCACCAGTAAATGCTGAACATGGTCTTTCTGGAAAACAGCACAACAGAAAAGCACCTGGGATCCTGTTGGATATTGGGTTGAGCATATGCCAGCAACATGCCCTTTTAGCAAAGAAGGTCAGTGACATCCTGAGAGCACTGTTGCCAGTAAGTCAAGGGAGGGGATTTCTCCCCTCCACTCACCACTGGGGAGACCAAATCTTGAGTGCTGGGTCCAGTTTTGGGCTCCCCAATAGAAGAGACGGGGGTACATTGGAGAGAGTCCAGTAAAGTCCACTAAGATGATGAAGGGACTGGAGCACCGCACATATGAGGAAAGGCTGGGAAAGCTGGGACTGCTCAGTGCAGGAAAGAGAAGGCTTGGAGGAGAATCTTAGTATTTTTTATAAATTTCTATAAGGAGGTTGCAAAGCAGATGGAGCAGGCACTCTTCAGGGGTTTTTAGTGACAGGACAAGGGACAATGGGCACAAACTGAAATACATGAGGTTCCCTCTAAACATCAGAAAATACTCTTTTGCTATGAGGGTGACCAAACACTGGCACAGATTTTCTAGGGAAACTGGAGTCTCCACCATTGGAAATACTTGAAAATCATCTGAAGATGGTCCTGAGAAACTTGATGTAGGTGGCCCTGTTTGAACCCGACCAGGGACAAGGTGACCTCCAGAGGTCACTTCCAATCTCACCCATTCTGTAATTCTCTGATAACCAAAAGTCACAGGCACAATTGCATGTCTCAGCCTAGACTCTTCTGTTTGAGCCAAGAAAGAGTTAAAAACTTTCTGAGGAAGTTTTCATGTATTAGATATCACTTATCCTTTTGAAAGGTCTAATATGTTGAGAACTCCCTTGCATGTGTAATGTTCTCCATAGTCCCAGTAATGTGTTCTGGCTCAAAATTTCCTGGTCCTCTAAACCATTAGCATTTCCTAAAGAATAGTATATGCACTTATGATTCCCTTTTAACATCAGATTTATAAAGACATTATCAAAATGTGTACTCAGCACTTCACTCTGCTGTCATCAGACAGAGCTCTACATCCCTTTCCTCCCCAGGTCTCATTTTCTGGGAGGGCTGCAGAAGTTCAGCACTCTCTGGGTTAACACTCAACAGAAGTGAAAATCTTTATCTCACAGTGTGTGGACAAATTGGTTTTGAAACAGCTACAGAGGGTCATCAATTCTTCAAACAGACATGGCATGAGTATCCCATAAACTGAAACAGCCGGTGCTGCACGGATTCATCTGGAGAGGTTATTATTAGGGAACTGGGGGTGCTTTCAAATGCAGAGATGTAATTTATCATGACCAGGTTTTGTTAGCAAGGAATTTAGGCAGTTTCTGTTATTGGAACCTAATAAGTCATTTTATCAGCATATTTGTTTCTTTGACTGCTGACACCTTGGCAACTTTAATACCTTCTTAGTATCACGTGGCAGGAAAACAACTGACAAATAAAGAGAAATCACTGGTTGTGAACTCACTGAAATTGCATATTTCATCTGGGAAACTTGGATAATGCAGTTCAGTTATAAAGCAGAGTCCATTAAAGGTACACAGGTCTCTTGCTGTCTCTCTGTGTCTCATCTTTTACAGTATAAAGAAGGAAGACTATAATTTAGGGAATATGTCATGGAATCCTTCCCAGATTCTTAGCTACAGGGGAAATTGGCAGGAGTGTTCCTCAATAAAGAACAGGCAATGGTCTTAAGAGGAAGCCCAGGGTAAATGACAGTACAGCTGGGCATTCCTGCCTTACTCCCTCACCAAATATTGGAAGACCTATAGAGGTGTCTGCCTTACCCTGGTTAGATCTCTGACCTCTGCATAACCTAGGGTCACAAACAGGTGCTTGCTCCCCTTAGAAAAATCAGCTCCAATTATGTCCTGCAAGATCAATATCTCCTCATTTAGCTCATCTGTGCTATTGCTGAATAATTAACCACTTATTTGACAAGTACTTTGCATCTTCCTGTGTCCCTGAATCCCCAACAACACACACAAACAGAAGGCCAATTAAAAGTTCATTTACCTGTGACCCTCTGGGAATGCCACATGCTGTGAGAGTCAATATATTTTTCTTCTATTAGGGTAGCAGATAAGCAATTTCTGAGGTTTAAGAGCATAAAGAAAAAGTATCATGCAGACAGAATAGGCAGATCTCCTGTGTGGAGATTTACTAGAGAAAAGTCCCAGCTTTTTTTTCAATTGCTGTAATGAGAAAAAGCAGCCTTAGGAAGGGAAACCACAGCCCACAGCTGGAAGGGCTTTGTAAATCACAGACAACTTCTCAAAGTGTTCCTAAAAGCTGTGACAAAGCTGCAAAAGTACAGAAGGGTTTTTCCATTTCCTCTGACAACCACAACAGAGTTAGCAGGCAGCCCTAATAAGTGACACAGGGTCCAGTTGTAGCCTGTCACTAGTCTTGTCCCACAAGGTTCAGAACTGAGCCCAGTATTGTTTAACTTGTTCATCAATGACTTGGATGAAGTGCACTGATGACACCAAGCTGGAAGGAATGGCCAATATCCCAGAGGGCTGTTCAATCCTTCAGAAAGACTTTGGCAGGTTAGAGGGGAACTGTCTGAAATTCTACAAAAATAAATGTACAGTCCTGCACTTGGGAAGGTGTAACCCCCTGCACCAGTACAGCTTGGGGTCCCACCTGCTAGAAAGCAGTTCTTCTGTGAGCCAGCAGTGAGCCCTGGGCCAAGGAGGTCAGTGGTGTCCTGGGGTGCATTAGGAAGGGAATTTCCAGCAGGCCAAGGGAGATGATCCTGCCCCTCTGTTCAACCCGAGTGAGGCACATCTGGAGTGCTGTGTCCAGTTTTGTGCTTCTCAGTGCAAGAGAGATGTGGTACGGGGAGGCTGGACCAGATCACTGATGGTGGTCCCTTCCAACCTGACCCATTCTCAGATTCTGTGACTTAGGTGAAGTTACTTCTGGTTTTACACCAGCAAAAGTGGAGTTGGGGGCAGTGTGGAAGAAATCAGCAATGAGAAGGGACAGCTCAATCCACCATCAGTGGACTTCTGCCCACTAATGGCAGTTGTGTGCATAGGAATGAATGCTCCACTATAGTTAACGAAATAATTTACTGTAAGGATGCAGAAGTAGTTATGCCCTATTATTTAAGTATTCCTAAATGAGCAATTATTTCTTGCTGTACTTCGCAAAAAGCTTCTCACTTTTCCTTCCAGGTTGAAGGTTTCTGGTCAGTTCTGGAAAGATGACTGGTCAGAAATCTTTTTTGCTTATCAGTAAGCTCTATTTGATACCCTTGGTGTCATTTCAGTTTTAAGGAAAGCACCTGTGTTGAGCTACACTGCTGGAGATACGGGATAGTCAAAGAGCAGGAAACAAGTAGACTGTGCATGTTATATCCACCTGACAATGTAAAAACAAACCCTGAGCCAGCCTTATTTGTCTTTTCAAACCACTTCATGTCACAGAGCAGGAGTTGTGTCAGAGCACAAGACCCCTGCAATGAACAAACAGAAGAATTAATGTTCTCTGTGAGCCAGAGATGGAAACAGGTGATGTGGCATTTGTGACAGCTTCCCTCATCCCTGGGAATTCACAGCACAGTTTTATATCGGTTCAAAGTGAAAACTAAGAACAGTAGGAGAGGCAGAGCTAGAAAGAAGCCTTGGCTTTGGGTGCTTATATCTGAAGGCAGGATATCGTCATCATAGAATATTTACCATGTACATAATTAAACCCCTAAGTGCCAGCTGAACTGGAAAAATCATGCTGTGTGGTGCCTCTCCTACCATCTGAATGACTGTTAGACAGTTGGCTCTGTTTTGACACAAAAAAATGCAGTCCATCATAGGCCCATTCATCTGTCATCTGTTGCCTGCTTGTCTCTTTTCCCATGTAGTTGTGTACAAGATGAAATGTTTTCCTCCTGATGCTTGTCTGTTTTTTTTACACTTCATTCTCTTTGCAGTTTTTTACATACCCACAAAGAAATAGCCTCGGAGAGTCACAGTGCCAGCCACAATCATGGACTGACATTATATTGGCTTAAGTAATAAACAGCTATCCTCATATTTTTCCCATCTCTTTCTTATTACAAAGCTGAACTGAACAAATTATTAATTAGATGACAGCCTCTGCCCCTCCTCCCTTCACTTTAAATAACTTGGAGACAAGCAGGGGAAAAGTTACCAGGCATTGTGATGCATTCATTACTGTGACATATTAAGCAGAGAGCCAAAGTAATGACAGAGTATTGCAGCCAAAGAAAATTACCTGTATTATATTGTTATAGGCAATTGAGGCACAGTCAGTTATGTGTACACAAACCATAGGAATTATTTAAATAGCAAGTAGTTATGGGGCCAAGGGACAAGGAGTTTAAGATAAATAGTCTCATGAATTATTTACAGGAAGACTGTGGAAGATTTTTTTTTCCCAGAAAATAATTGCAGAAAGTAGGCACAAATCAGGCTATTTGCTGAGCTGGTCTAAGGGCAAGTATGTATGTGTTTCTGTGCTGAACTGTGCCAGAACTGTCTGACCCACTCTGGCAAGGGCATAAGTTCTCATTTTGTCAATTTTTACTCCTTAGTGTTGAAGAAAATAAGATAAATGTTTATCCAAGAATTTAAGCTCTACATGACCCTTTTGATTTGCAAAGACAAAGCTCCCAAACTTTGGAGTATTACTTTCTGGCCTCCTGATGTGTTTTTACATACCACATGGACAGCTCCTGAAGCCCACTTCTTCCTAAAAAGCATTTTCCTTTCCAGTCAGTGAAAAAGATGAAGAAACTTTTGAGAACCAGTGTACTCATGATTCATCATGTGAGTCACGATGCCTCAGTTTTGGAGTACCCTAAACATAAAAGTTAAACTTATCTTTCATTTCTTTAAGGAAAGAACCGGGAATGGATTTGCAAATACTTTTAGTCATCAGAAGATTCAAGAAAATGCTTTACAGCACCTTGATGGGTGCCTCCTGCTCCCAATAGGCACAGATGGACATAATTTGTGCCATGCTCATCACGACATGTTCTCCCTTCCCCCAGTCACTCTATTTGCCAATGGAATCACATTTCTGCAAAATAACCAGAGTGTCCTCTGAACAAAAATTAAATAACTCAGTAAAAAGAGAAATAGTTAGGATTGGGCACCAGAAAGTGCTGCATGCTCATTGTGCTATGGGCACTGATTTTCTGGAGGAATCTGTGTAAAGATGAAGATGCTATCTCTTAGAGATACTCTGACACAAGGTTCATCAAAGCTTGAAAAGCCACTATATTGCTAGCAAAATTTATCAGCCTGCATGCCAGACTCCCACTGGCTCTCACCCATATTCCAAGCTATCTGAGGAATTATTAGCTTAAAAGCTTTATAGATCTTGTCAGCAGCATCTAGCTCACCATGGATGTAGATAAGATTCACAGTTCCTGACAAAGGAGATGGGATCTGACTCTAGGGCTCCCTGTCCTATTTTAAGAATGCAAATTCTTAATGGCTGTAATGAGGGGTAAGAGTGCTACAATTAAACATATTGAACTGATAATTTTCAGATTCTTTTTCTTTTTGAAACAAAAGGTGCAAGTTTAAAGAGATTTATTAAATTCTCAGTGAAGGAGAAGGGTCAAAATATCAGGGATACATAAGAAATAGGCAGCGAAAATCAAATAAAAATATTTTTAAATTATTGAAATGAAATATATCTCTCTTTTTTGTGTCTGGGGAGGGTTTCTCACAGCGAACATTTTTAAGAGATTGATTTCTTTATTTTTGCCTAGGTTAGGAATAAATCTGAAATTTAAAAAAACATTACGGGACTTGAAGTGTCTCCCACTCAACATCATTAAAAACAAAAAAGTAGAACTGCTTGACTCATATATAATTGTGTCAACATAAACTTTGAATACCTCTGCCTGCCCTGACCAGACTAGCAACACAGTGATTCTACTTATTCCATCTACTGTCACACAGTTAAATTTACCCAAACTGGTATTTAACACTCTACATGGGACCTTGCTAAAGGTCTTGATTAACCATCCTCTGAGAGTTTCTTGCATTCACAATTGGAACTACTGGTGATTTCAGACAGTCAAAACATGCATTTATGAAACAGTGAGAAGAAAAGTGTATGACTGTGTGGAAGAATGCAAATTTTTAACTTTCACAGATTACAAAAGAGAAAAATAGAAACCCAAACCTCTCTGGGGTTTGTCTAACAAGCTTAATTCAACAGATGAAACAAGATCTTTGCAAGGGGAGCTGCATTCATCACCGTGTCAGTTCATCAGAGGTGAGGCGGCAATGCTGCTGCCAGACGCAGCTGCATCCCACCCCGCAGCCTCCTGGATCCCAGGCAATGCCTCGAGCAGAGCTGCTGGCATTTGGGCCTGGGCTGCCACCGACACGGAGCAGGACAGCTCCCAGTGCTGAGCCTCCTGCGGGCTGCCTCCCGCTGCCATCCTGCTCCTCCCTGCGCAGCCCGGGCGGCCGCGTTGGGTTATCCAGCTCCCGTGCTTCTATCCTGACTCCAACTCGGCCCCCCCACGGTCCACACCCTCCTGAGCCCTGTCACAGAGCACCCGAGCTGCTTAAGCACTCTCTAATCCCCTAGGGAGACTGGAAGCACAGGCTCACATTCCGCTTTCTTTCCAATTACTGATCTCTTGCAAGCACTTTTAGAAATGTCACTTACCCGGGTTTCCTGACACTTCCCTTTGTAGGTCTTTATTTTCCACTTCTACTCACTTTGACTGCACTGATGTTTCTTTCCTATGTGGGATTTTTATCTCAGAATAAGCATACCCATTTTTTAAAGTTATGACAAAAATGGTTGAAAAACTCCTTGAAATGAGGCTAAGAGGTGAAACCACTTTTTCGCCTTGACAGCAAGTAGGTAAAACTTTATTGTCAAAACTGTGGTGGCCCTATTCTTTGGAGGATCGACACCCCTTTCCCCCTTCTACTGTTCCTATGGAAAACTGCTTTTATTTGGCAAGGTTGAGCATTTGAGATGTTCAATTTGTGCTCATTACAGCCTTCTTAGGGCTTGGCTGCTAAATGTTTGAGATGTTTATGTGAATAGCTCTGTTGTACAAGCATTGCTCTTGAGGAGGGCCTGTGTGAACACTCTCCAGGGCAGGAGAGGCCAAGCAGCACTCCAGGCAGGCAGACAGGTAAGCAGAGGGCTGAAATGTGGTTTTCCTGCCTTTCCAAGCACGGAAATTCCTCCAACAGGGAGAAGGAAGGAGAGTGCAGCACATCGTGCTGGTGGGAGAGGAGTTTACAGGGCTCTTGGTGAAAACAAAAGCACAGAGATGTCCAAAAGCCAAAAAGAGAGGGGAAGGATGTGGAGAAGGAGAAGAGGTAAGACGAGAAAACTCTCCAGCTCAGTTGTGGCTGCTGAGAATGCAGCTGCCTTTTCAAATCTGGCTTTTCTTTAGGTTATAGAGGAAAAGTTCCAAAGTAGCAGGAGATAAGTTCAAACACTTGCTCCAGGATAACAGTTATATCAAAAAGCATACGCTGTATTTTGCTATTACCAATTAGCAATTGCTTCCACTGTGATAAATGGTCTTTGAATTACCAAACTTTCAGGGTAAGGAACTCCTAGAGAGTAATTGTGAGTTGCATACATCTGAAGTGTTTATGTAAATGCTTATTGTTAATAATAACAACAACAATAATGACAATAGAAAATCCCCTGGTTTGTATGGTTGTGGTTTCTCAGAACAGCTGTTTTGATGAGACATCTGCCAGTGAAACAATTTAGCCTGAGGATAATGAATAACTGTTACTTAACTGAGATAGTATTAGCATAAACTCTGTTTAATGGGGACACATTTGGCCACTGAATAATGATTTCTTGGTACTTACCTATGTGTTTAATAGTGAAAATTACAAGCTTGTGGCAAAAATAAATGAATTAATGAATAGTCATACAGGACAGAGTGTGATTTTTTTTTGGTTGCTTTAGTTTGAAATACCTTAAAGGGATCATGGCAGGGAGTGAATTATTCAAACTTAGAGAACCTTGTGGTGGGTGCTTAAAAATGGTGAAACACTGATGATCATTGACAATCTTGGTCTTTATCTTCTCCTCAGAAACTATTAAATTATGGAGATATGATCATTTGCATCCTTGCATCCTGTTTTATGTCACTACTTTCTCCCATCTGAATCTTTCCATTATGCATATATATATATGTGTGTGTGTGTGTATGTCTGTGTGTGTGTCTGCACATGCATGTTTCACCCATCTGACTCCAGGTTGGATAACTGAAGCATCCAGAATGTAATTCCAGGTAGAGAATTCTCTTCTTATAGACTCTGCGCAGCAGAATTCACAAATTTTTCTAGTTCCCATATAGATGTGTTTCAGAGTGCTCAGGCAGTGGCATAAAAACTTGTGGACAAGAAAGAACAAAGGTATGTTGAGATCAATGCTGTATCTGTGATTTTTGTAGACTACTGATAGTACTTGCAAGGAGTAAAACCTAGCTTGTAAGTGATAATGTCATTTCCTTTCAAGGGAGATGGATTCTTCATGTGTGTGTTGACTGTTGTTCCATGGCTTTTACAGAATGCTAGCAAAGACTGTGTTCTTTATGAAATAAGCTAAAATAATGAGGTAGAATGAGAAACCAGTGCAGTGTGATTCAATTTGTTGGCCAGACCTATGAATGAAGTTAATATGAAGCATGAGACCTTCGAACACTGTGAAAAGCTCACTGCTATTTCTCTTGAGGAAACTGAATCAATTCTTTCTCTCATAAGAAAAAGGGGTTGTTACCCTATTAATGGCAGAATTTACTGATTTAGAAGATTGGCAGATGGTCCCTCCTCTCATTATTTCTAACTGTCTTTTCCTAGATATAAATAATGCATCTCCTGTCATGGTGAATGTAAAGGTAGAAGAGAGGTCTTGGGATCTGGAAGATGGAAAAGACTTTGTGATCTAGAGAAATATTCATCATTTGTTCAGTAAGCCTTAACATTCCTGCCTTCACTCTGGAACCCAGAAATTATGAAATTCCTATTTGGGTAATGTTCATAAAAGAATTACAATTATTTCAAATGCACTGAAATATGTAATTTCATTCTACTTATTACTTGATATGTCAATATAGCTGAACATAAATGCACCATTCCTATTGTGGTTCGAATGTCAGAACTGTCTGGTGAGAAACATTTGGAATGAAAACATGTATTTTGAGCAAGGCAAGTAGACTGTCTTTTAAGCAGAAATTTTAGGCTGTGAATCATTTGACCTATTTTAGACACCTACACTAAGACAAGATGAATCTGGGGAAGTGAATCATACCCATCGTTTCTGTATCACTCTGGACTCCTGTTGAAACTGAAGCAGTTTCTGGGACCTGCTCTAATTTCCTCATGATAGAGCACCCCCAGGAAGACTCTCCAGCAAGCAACAAGAATCAGAGGCACCTTTGGAGTTTCTAGCATAGCTATGTTACTTAGAAATAAGAGAGTCTTTCTGCTGCTGGCTTTTCTGACAGAAGCCCTAAAATCAGTTCCAAAGGCAGTTTGGTGGGACACAAATATGGATTTTGGGAAGTAAGACCTACAGTCAAAAGGCTTCTTTCACAAAGACAAGCCTTTCTTGTGTACACTTAAGAGTCTATAATGAGCAGGAACTACTACTCCTTTCAGCACCTGAAGTAGGACTGAGGAAACTTTGAAATCTACAGGATGGAGACTTTTTGTTTGTCTGAATGTAAGTGACTGCTGCTTAATCCAGAGCTGAAATCAGCACTCACCGATAGTGGCTCGCTTCATAGCACTCCACCTTTCACCAAGCATCTGTGTGAGTGAGCTGGGATGACTTTTGTTGGTGACCTGCTCACCTCTACACCAGCTCTAACAACTCTGGGCAGTCTGATTTTAATTCCACTTTGCATCATACTCCTTGTCATGCCTGGCTTCTCTGAAAAAAGACAGAACACTTGAGATGGGAAGGGGTCTCAGCTGGACATCGAGTTCAACCCTCATGCTTTAAATTAATTTTAAATTTACACCAAGACCATTAAAGCCTTTTCTAGTCATGTTTTCACTATATCTGTGGATGGCTATTTCAAGGTACAGCTCTATTCACTATAGAGACTGCAAATTTTGCTTACCTCTATGCAGCCACAGGCTGATTTTGATTAAAATGCTGCATCATGGTCTGGTGTAAAACCACAGGTGAAATGTGCCACCATACCTGTAGCATGTTACAAAGCACTGTCAAAAGGATATGCAATGAGAAGGTCTCAGGTCAAAAGAAGAGATGTTGCCTTGTAAAGAAAAGGCCTTAGGGAAACTGGTACAGTATAGCAATTTGGGGAACTGGCACTGAACTGAACTTCACAGACTTACTCTTGGCCAGATACCTAAACCATTTGGCTCAGTATCATTCCAGAAGCAGTCACATTTTCAAAGTGATGCAACAAGGAAATAAATCATCTTTATTATATGAAAAGCAATCACTGTGCAGTCTCTGAAGAAAAGAAATGTTGTAAACAGGAGGATGCATTTGTCTTGGAAAACTCAGATTCCAATAAATACAGGTGCTTGTGCATGACTAATTATACACACAGTCTTGTGCACAAAGTTATATACAGAAAATATGAGTATTTTAGTATGAGGACTTCTTGAACAGTTTTGAATTTCTTACTGGAATTTAAAAACTAGTGCTGTGGCTGGCTGTCTCAAAGGACAGCAAGTCAGATAGACGCTGTCAGGGTTGGCAGGAAATATTTTAGCCTTAGTTATTTTAAGAATTAACTAAAAAACTTCATTTTATTGTTTCTACTTTTGTCTAAACCCACCCTCCTCACCCTCCCAAGATACACACAGGTCCTCTGCCCATTGAAAACACCTGATTTCATGCAGGATGTGCTTGTTAACCCTCTCATTTCCTAAGGTACCTGTGCTTGAATCAGAGGGTTCACACTAACTGCTTCCCCTGTCCTTGCTTTGGAAGAACATCGAGCTTTTGTGTACATTTGTGTACATGAAGGCTCTGCTGTGCTCTCACAAGCCTCTTGCTCCAGTCACAGAAAGATCACACTGCTGGCAAAATTGCTTTAGCCCTCCCAACCTCTAGCTGATACAGGGTTTGTGTACTTTGACCATGGATGCTACTGAAGTCCATTAATGGCTGCTTTTTATTATATTTGTCCCCATCCACAGAAGTAATTACCAGGGACCTGTGTTTCCCCTGTGACTCTTCGCAGTTGAGCTCTGCCCAGAGCCAGAAGGACAGTGCATATTCATAGTGAGGAAATAAGATCAATTCTTCATCCTCACATAGCATTTTCACCAGAAGTTTAGGAGATGACAGGGAGGGACCGTCTGCATAAATTAAAAAAAAATAAAAGAACAACAACAAAAAAATCCCAAACAAACAAAGTAATAATAAAAAAAACAAAACCCAAAAAAAACCCCACAAATCCTTTGTTAAGGGGTTAATATAGTTTCTTATTCTGTGTCTACTCAAGCATATTTATTGACAGCATAAGCATACTTATTGACTTTTTTTTGTAAACTAAAACCAATTTTTTGGCCTGATAATTGCTCTGTATACTCTCCTAAAGAGTCGTAAGATCTCCCACAAAGGGAAAGTGTGTACAATTATTTTACACACTTTGTACAATTATTGTACAAATATTTGTACAATTGCTAAGAAAATGGGTTCTGATTTAGGAGTGGAGTTTTCAAGTGTGCTCATGCTAATACTAAAAACAATAAGAAATGTCATCTAGGACGATTGCTGTAAGTACCATAAAGGAGCTCTCCTTTCCACTGTGAATGTATAGGTCAACAATCCTTCCTTCTGCTACAGGAACTCAATTCATTGCTGAAGGGAAGAATAAAAAAAGAAACACATTCTGGATCTAAAAGGAACAAGACTGAAGGTTTGAGCAAGACTTGCCCTTGGCATTTCCTCTTGCCCTGCTCCTGCAGGCAAGCAAGGCTACAGGGGCCCTCTGTCAATCTTAAGGAAATACATTTCATTTGAAGCAAATGTTACCCTAGTCCACTGACGCCATAAAGAAAAATGTTGGTCTAAAGTTTAGAGGAGTGATCTCAATTGTGGAAAGGGCAGAGGCAAATTTGGGGAGCCTTTGCTTTGACCTCTCTTGATCTGGACTTCGTTGATTAATGCACACAGAGTGGCCCAAAAAAAGAATCCAATAATAAAGTGATTAAGAATGCTGAACCCAAGAATTCCCCTGACCGGCCAAATGTATGTGCCATGACTGTGTGAATTAGAGAGACTCCTGCTCCCACCATGTTTTGGGTGAATGTAAAACAAGATTTTGGGGACTTCGGCTTCCCTTTTGGCAAACAAGAGGCTCCTGACAAGAAGTGTGGTCATTGTACAGTTAGTGCTTCACTCAAAGGAATCCATTTCAGGGATGGCTTTTAAACATGTCAACAAATCACACCACTGACATGATTTTTTTTACATTTCTCACCAGTTTTTCCCCATATGCTGTATGATAATGGCAAATCAGAATTGAATGCATAGTGCTCTTTCTCCAGAAAGAGCAGGAAGTTGGGCTTTCTTCAGGAAGCTGGGCTCCATCTCTCTGAGATAAAGGAAAACCTTTAACATACATGTGATCTGCCCACTATCCAGGAAACTTAGTGGAAGTTCCCTGGTTTAGCCCACTCTGTGTGCAAAAGCAAATTGATGACAGGAGTTCTCATGCTTAAATTTACAACTTAAAAGTACTTTTAATCCAAACACCTTTTTTTTGGTTTTATCTTTTTTTTTTTTCCTCTCAAAGCTGTGTGCTCTGGTTAACAAACATCATAAAAGTCTCTTCTGAATCTTCATGAGTACCCTAATCTGGGAATTAGTGAACCAAAATTCCTCAGGCATGGGATGCTGACACATCACAGACTTTTCTGAAGGCATAAGAGAGACCTAAAGAATAAGGACAACTCTGAAAACCTTCTCCTGGCTACCTTCACACAACAGAAAAAGCGAGAAGAAAAAGGTCACAGGAAATATCTGTTGCCTTTCTTCTTCTCTCCCACCAATCATCATGTGGGAAGCCTCTCCTATTCCAGAAGCAAATAATCCTAGAAGGTTAAATATTGCAGAAATTTCAGGTTTTAATGGATTGAGGAATTCTTGCTTTCATTCTTGCTTCCCCATGGTTTCATTGCACAGGAAGAGAAGAGCAAACTCTGCTTGCCAGTGATGTTTACAGAAGCAATAGAGGCTTGCTGGCTTCCAAGGAGATGTTTAATGCAGTATCATCATCACTATCCTGGGGCAGGAGTGCAACAGGAACTGTCAGCAAGATCTCTCCATAGGTGGAGGGATCAGTGCATAAAAACAAGTGGCAGTGCTCTAGTATGTTATATTTCATTTGAAAAGTAATTTTATTATGTGGTTTCCAAGGTCCTATTACTATTCCAGCTAAAGGAAGGAACACCCTGAATTGATAGCATCACATATCTTAATTGCTTGAGCTTGAGTGGGTATCTGCCAGTGTACAGAAGGCAAGAGGCTTTTAGAGTAATAATGAAATTATCTGCCTCTACTGCACATTCCATGAGAAGATCTCAAAATACTTCAAAAGAGGAAGTCAACTTCACTATTTCTATTCTATAGAAATGGTTTATGCAGATGATATTACACTCTCTTTTTATGCCTCCATACACTAGGAAAGGATTTTGTAATGGAACAAAGTCTTTTGTAATGGGTAAATCACTACTATTTAATTAAGATAGCAATGGGTGATGCTCATCAGCAGTTTTAAACCAACCCTGACTCCACACCTTTGGGAATATCACTTTTATAGTCAAATAAGGAAATATACAAAACATAAGATTTGCATGGGAGCTTTATTATCTCTTTTATTTCCATAACTACCATTAAAGCCATTCCTCCTGGACAAGGAAGAATAAATATCTTCAATGCAGAAAGTTCAGTGAAGTGGCAGAATTATCTAATGGCTAATTTAAAGATGCACATAACCAGAGCAAAGAGGTGATAGTTCTTTATACTAGCTGAACTTGCATTTCCTGAATTCCTCTTCAGAAGAATGGTGAGTGTCTTTGATCATGACACTTCTCTGAATCTCTGATTCTGTTGAGGCAATGATCTGTTAAAAGTTTGACATTTTAAAGAACAGAAGAAAAACATCTTGTTGCCAGCATTCCAAACATTAGCCACATTCGAGAATGCAAGCTTGATATTTTATGTGTAATTGATACTGTATGGTATGCATGTGCACTCGGAGAATTTACTGATTTTGAGGTGCAATTACTTGCTTCTAAGAGTGTACCTTTATAAGGAATGTCTGGTATCTTGAATAAGTATCTCTACTTTTGTAGGCTGGGAGCAGCTTTCTCTTTCTGCTCATCTTGTTCAACACTAAAAACAAACCACACCAAAACCATAAACAAGTATCTACAGAAACCATCCCGACTTTATTGTGAAAACCTCTCCTTCAATATTTTTAACATGTAAATATTTTAATTAAGAAACATTGTCATGCAGTTTTACAGAAACCGTGGGTGAAAGTACCCTAAAGGTGATCCCACAAGTTGTGTCATTCACTGTTTTGCTGAGCAGGCGTTCTAAACCCAGTGTGTGATCTTGTGTTCTTTCCCTAAATCCCAGGGTTAAATCAATATAGCAGGAGAAAAAAGAGAAGAGTTTGCTTCCTTAGTTTTCAGAGTCTTATTAAATAAAGCATTTAAAACAATCAAAATTTAGTTTTCTTCTCTGTTGAATGCTGTCTTTTTCCCACTTAGTGAGACCTGCTGTCTCAGAGCACTATTTGTTCCATTGCTTTGGTAGGATTTCCCATAGACATACCCATGCTAGCTTTGGATCCTTCTTCTCTATTGCCAGTGGCAGTACAGAATTCAACCCAGAATATTTGAGCAGTGTTAACTCAGACCAGTTCTACTTTCTGCTCTAAACTTAGTGCTACTATTGCTATGCCGATACAAATTTCAATGATCTGTAGTTAGAGCTATGACAATGACTTTGTAAATCCTATTTTTTTTCCCTCAAAGCTAATTTTCATCCAGATATTTCTTTTCTTTTGAACAGGTTTTAAATAAGTTTTTTTCCCCTGCAATTTTGGGGAAGGAACAGAAAATAACTGTACTACAAACCTATACAGAATATCTTCTGGAAGAGTGTATTCCATTATTGCTGGTGCCATTGGATCTTGGAGATTTCACATAGTCATCAGTAATGTCATTGGTGAAGAAACTCCAGAAGAGGGTGGCAGGGAGAAGAACTGCAGAGGATAGGCCAAGGGAGGTTGCTTGGGGAGTGAGGTAGCTCTCTTATTTCTCTGCCACATCTGCTAAGCTAATGACAGGAAATAATTCCTTTGTCATGGACAGTAACCTCCTAAATCCTAAGAGAGCACAAAAAAGCTGTTCCACAGCACTCTGTGCCTGCCTGCCCAGACAAATATGTGATGGGGTAGGAGATCATGAGTCCAGGGTGAGAAACCACAAGGATGTATCATTCATTAACACCACCCACAGCCTGCCTGCAGATGTGGGACCTGAGAACAGAGTGCTCATGTGGAGAATGTCAGGAAGCAGAAGCGTGGTAGGCTGCCTGTGTTGGCAAGCGCGAGATTACCTAACCCATGGTTAGCATTCAGTGTAGGCAGGTTCTATTAGCAAAGTTCAGACCATGATGTGCTAATTAAAGAAGAGGTTGTCCTAGTTGCTAAGGCAATGAATGCTTTCAGTATTGCTGCTTCTACCTCTACAAAGCATGTTCTTAGCTGTCCCTTCAGTTGTGTTTGTCAGATAAAGGCCTCAAGACTTGTTGCTTCAGTCATTACAGTGCTCCTGAGATCTGATTTACAGGTCAAGAGTAACAGGTGAAAAAAATGCTAGGGGAAAATGGTTTAAAATACTGCTTTATCAAGTACCTGTCTGGGGACAAGTTCCTCTTAAAACTATGGTTTTAGGTTTCATGGCTTTGTTTTTTTAAGCTCAGTTCTGCTTCTTTTGGGAAAAATGCAGACAAGATGAGGAGATTTGTATGCTTTAAAATTGGTCTGTCAGCCTTCTGTAAGGAAGAGGATGACTGAGTGCTGGAGCCAGCCCTAGAGTGAAGGAAATGTAATGGTTTGAATTTTTTATTAGTAAAGAAGCTGGCTACCACCAGACAGGCATCTTGCTTAGCTTAGTCTCATGAGAAAGAATTCTCTGATTCATTATTTCTCTACCACAATACATACTGTGCATAGGCAGCTGCTAGAAACAGAAGGATGCATCAACATCAACAGGACTGAAAACTGCATATTGTGAAGTTAATGTGGAAGTGAAAAACAGTCTTCGTGGGGTGGTCCACAGCTGGCTGCACGTTTCACAGCAGCTCTGTCATCCTTCTTTCTCCGTGTGAGATTTATGCCAGTTCCAGCTTGAAACTTTACACGACTATGTACAACATCTTCAAAGCAGTTTTTTTCTCTTTCAGAAATCCTCTCACCACTGCTACAAATCTTTTTCCTCTGTCACTTTCTGGGGAAATGGTTGTTGGGCTGTAACTTTATGAGATTCCGGAGCCATGATCCTCCTGTGTCTTGGAGATGGGCAAGAACAATAAAATTCTCAGTAAGAGAAAATTCTGTCTGTCTCTGGGAAACAATTGAGCTCTACATTCATCTCCAGTTTCCAGGATGCTGGGCGACTGTATTTTTATCTCATGCTTTTAATTCCTGAAGTAATTTTCCTTTAGCTGCCTATTAGACTGGAGAAAATTCCTTTTACTTCATCTTCTCCCCCCCTGCTTCAATGCACATGTTGCAGCATCTGGCATCACCCCTCCTGACCAGCTGGTTCGTTACTGCATTCTCCAAGGAATAAGCTGCCATTTCCCAAAGACCCTTGAAGGCACAGAATTTCACTTCAAACTTCCTGAGGACCCTAACCCCAATGTGACGTTTGTTTATCTTTCTCTTAAAAATGCTCCCTCTACAATTTTATCTGGTCTAATTTTCTGCATTGTCTTTTTGCTAACTCAAATGTTTCATCTGCACTGCATTCTAAAAGTGGCTGTGAAACCCTCATAACACAAAAATCTTAGCTGTACCTCAAATTGTACTTGACAAATGAGCAGAAACCTCTTGCTGCCCCAGACTCACAGCATAAGTGAATCTGCCAGAATCTCCCGCTGCCTGCTGGAGGCAGATGTGGACTGTTAGACTTTGAATATTTGGGATAAAGTTCTGAGTAAAGGAATTCTGTCCAGCCGCATCTAAGTTCTTACCCTGAGTTAGTTTCTTTTGGTGGTGTGGTCATTGATGTGGTTAGGGTTTTTTTTAAACAATCTTTCTGTTAAAGCTGGAAGCAGAAAGGATGAGACCTTGGTGGTATATGACTAAAGCAGCATTTTAATTTGCATTTTGGTGGGGGCTTCATCAGTTTACAGGGAGAGACAAAAGCTGCTGCAAATATTCTCACAGTCTGCTTGAGGAGAACTGTGAGTGCCCACACAGGAGAAACTTTTGCCATAACTAGGTATTATTAGTCTCAGTGGTCAATGTTCATCAGGAGTTCATCCTGCCTGATGCAGTCTTGGTCTGTGATGAAGCCTGGTGTGTTAGTTCTTGCCAAATTAACAGGAAACTAAGGAAAACAGATATTGCTAAAGACTTTTACAGCATATAAAATGTACTAACCATTGTAAGATCCCTTGAACAATCTGCTTAGATAAGATGCTAATGTATTTATTGGATTTGATGACATTTAACAGAGGAATTTACTTTGAGCATAATCCATACTGGATGCTAAAAGGGACATGAGTCCTTGCAAGATGCCAAGAACTCCAAGAAATTTGGGATTGCTTTCTATACTGTGTTTATAAATCAAATATATCAATCCCTGCTTACATTCTGAATTCATTTACACTTGGAGCTGATATTCCTAAAATTCCTCTCCTTTTCATAAGAGATCAGATCAGGGATAGGCTCAAATCTTTTATCTTGACTTCACTCTTGTATGTAACATTTGGAGATTGACTGACTACACTTATTTACTGCAGAAGCTCAGAGTGGGCAATAGCCAGCATAGTTATTTTGCCATTCCCATTTAACCTCTACAGAATGATCACTATTTTACTCACTAATGTTCCCCTGTCATCCCATTTACTGGTCTTCCCATTCGAGTTGGTTACTGATGGGACAGTTGGGCTCAACAGTTAATAACTTATCAAATGAGGAGGTTACAAAATGAACTAATGGTATTTTGAATATTTCACAAGTTGGATGAAATTGTTAAGTTAATCATTCAGCACACTGGGAAAGCTGTGAGCTGCAATGAGGTTTGTAGCCTTCTCTGTGATTTTTCTGTGATTTTTCTCACAGATTTCATCTTAATTACTTCCTTCAGTTCTCTGAAACATAAAATAATGCTTTTCCTTCATTCTTTTCATTTATTTTTGCATAGGTCTCTGGCTCCATTGTTCACCTTCACCTTTTCTTTTACCAAACTGCAATTTCTTCTTCCTGACCTATTTTTCTCTCCACCTCCTTCATTTTTTTGTTTATTTTTTTTCCTTCATGTGTTCTTATTACTTATTTTCATTCAGTTTTGGAGATCTGCATTCAAGGACCATCTTCATACATTCTCAACCTCTTCCAGAGTCCAGGTATCTGTCACTGCTCCTTAATCCTCCACCAACCTGTTCCTGCTTATGGCTGGAGCATTGGCTTCTTGTCTTAGCTGAAGAGGAAAGAGCAACATTGACTTTTATTGCTTGGCAGCCATCCTTCTTTCCTCTCATGTGTTTCTTCTCATCTAGCAATTGCCATCAATTCTGGGCAAACCACGAAAAAGTCACTAGACTGGCAATTTTCCATTTTCCAGCATGCTGTCATCACAAACACCTTAGGGTCTGAGTTCTGCATTAAATACCAAAGATATATTAAGATTATGTAATGTTCTAATCAGGTTGTGTCTTTTTGCTAAAGTAAAAGATCCTCTTATGGGCATTCCCTATGCTTTTTATAGATTAGCACTGTTAAAAAAAGGCTTGCTGAATTTCAGTGCCTACAACAGTATGAGCATTTAAATGTGTCTATTCCCAGATGAGAACCAGCATTAACAATGAGTTAGCTCTTAGACTGTAAATCCCACCAACGCAAGCCATAAAAGGGAAAAAAAAAAGAAATCAAGAAATAAGCAGCAAAGTTCCTCAGTGATTTGTCTGTGCTCCAGACAACTGTTCTTTATTCTGGCTACCTTTTACTCCCTCCCACTGACCAGATGTTTGCACTTGCATCCATGGATAACTGCTTTTAAAAAATCAAGGGAATCTGGAAATATATGAATAAATGAGAAATTTGGAAAAGGGATTCCTATAACTAAAGAAGTACAGAAGTCAGGCTGATTTTTTTCCCCTCCAAAAAAAACATGTGTCAACTGGAAAATTACCTCTGTATCATACAGAGATTACTATCTCACAACTTATTTCCTAAAACAATGTTTTCATAACAGCAGTAGTAGATTCCACCTAACTAGTTCTTTTTTTAGTACTGCACCTTTTGCTTACCTCTGGAATAATTTCTTATGCAGTAATTGTTTCAGACTGTTTAATTCTGTTCATCCTGGGTGTTTTCTCAGTGGTGATAGCTGCAATCACAGCTGGTTTTCCATGGCCCTGGTATAGAAAAAACAGCCTGCTGGGCCATGGCTCACATGGTGCTGCTCTGTTGCAAAGGTTTTACATAATCCTGTAAAAGCATACTTGATTTCCCTCTGAAAGCCAAAAATATGCAGTGCTCAGCATATCTGTATATCTTTTCTACAGCACCCATAGCCTCTGGTGACTCACTGAGGCTAGATATGGGATCTTCAGTCTTGTCCCAAAGAATCTCAGACCTCCACTGAGTCATAGCATTTGCAACAAGCTCTGGAAAATTTCTAAACTCTTACACACCTTGACATCACAAAAATATGAAAGTATAAAGAATCTATTTGAGATTATTTGCAGTGATTGGTAAAATTAACTTGCTTTACCAGCAAGTTCCTCTCTTCTCAGTTCTGCTCATTGGGACTTATTTTACACAGCCTGTTCAGAATCCTATCTGATTCCATTTGTTTGAGGCACAGCTTTTAACATGCACACCAATTAGAAGCGATGTAATTTTTCTCATTAACAGCCTTAACTGGTCAAAAAGATGTTTGTGCCCACATTTCCAGCAACTACATTCCAGCCTGGTGTACTGTTGTGTTCATTTCACTTAAACTCTCTAAGTGTATGGTGCAGCGCTTTGATTCCATTCTCTGCTCACTGCAGTGTTATTTCTGGTGTCTGGTTGGCGTTGAGATGGTCATCCCCCAGTACTGCTCATGTGCTTCATTAGGAACCAGTGTCTAGGTCTCTGGAAAGCAATAGGTTTGAGCACCTCTACCAGAGGCCAGAGGCAGAGATGAGAACAGTCAAGAGTAGTTACAGCAAGAGGCTAAGGAATGAATTGCACATTATACCCAACTGTAAAATGCTCTATTCTACTACGCAGCTTAGCCTAATCAGGCTGAAAATATTGTGTGATATCCCCAGGCAGTTGTTCTTGTTTGCCCTTAAGTACTGCTGAGGTCATATGGAATTTTGACACTCATGTTGGCAGTCTGGTATTGAAGAATAGATCCTCCAGAAATATGGTAAGGTTTCAGCTCTATAAACTTAAGATCTGGTGCTCAGTACTCAGGAGACAAATGAAGTTTCAAAAGCTGCAGATGGAAATTTTCTTTTTTCTCTTTCCTACTCAGAGGAGTAGGTGTGAATTTAAACTGGTGGGGACAGGATATTTTTAGTATTGGAGTTCAGTGATTTCTATGAACTGCTTGTCCTCCTGCATTTGCTCTTCCTACCTCATCCATATCTTTCTGTCCCTGGTGAAATGACACACACAAAATGGAAAGCATACTGCTTTCAGACTCCTAAAACCAACAGCCCTGCTAACAAACTGACATAATGTTTCCAGACAAGCTTCTTCAGACTCTAGAGAAAGGCTGGTGACCCAGGGCTTACAAATGCAAGGGAGAAATAAGACTTAAAAAAACCAACCAACCAACTAACCAACCAACCAACCAAAAAAGTATCTACATGTTTCCAGCAAAATTAACTGTGAAGTACAGTTATGGGGCTACTGACTTGTGCAATCCTGTCATTCAAGAAATGTTGATTAGTCCAATATATGTCAAGGTCCTAGAACACAGAAAGTGTCATTTTCTCTCTAAACTTGGTGTTCATCTATACAACTACCCTGTGGACAGGCTGGAGACTGGGTCTATGGAAATTTTCTTGAAAGGATGCCTTTGAAACAGCATGTCAAGCATCAGTTATATCAGAGATGTGCACTATGCTGAAACTCCATTGCACTGCATATTTGAGACATATTTGTGAAGTCTCAAGCTCTCTAGCCAACTTAAACATTTTGTGACAAATAGCTTCAAGCTTCAAGCATGTCCTTCTTCTGAGGCTATTCTTTGCAGCAGAGGAAACTCAAAACTAATATTTTCTGAAAGGCTGCCTTCTTTCCTAGCAGAAGGAATAGGTCTAGAAAATCAACTGGAACATAGTATTAATTCAGCTGGTATCATTCCTCTTTAAAATCAGCCTTATAATGTTTTAAGATAGTATTCTCTGCTTGCACCTCTGCTGGATTTCACATTTTATGACCTGAAGTTAGTTATTTAGAGGTTTGTAGTTAGTTATTTAGAGGTTTTTCCAGCCTAAATGGTTCTGTGATTGTGTGCTATGGACATTCTGCTATCACTTACAGGATAGGTAGGCCACGACTTTCTTTGTTCTGAGCATAAATCTGCTCAACAGTAGAAAGAGAGATTACCAAATGAATCATGGTGTGCACCTGATTACTAGCACATATAACAACTGATCTACTGAGGTAATAGGGCAGATGGATGTAAGATAAGCAGTAACAGCTGCATCTTCCAGCATCCAATTTGTCATGCAGGTGTCACTTGCATCTCGGCCCTTACCACGTGAATGCTGGTGGCTAGGATTGTCTTTCTGCTCATGCCCTGTTACACCAGTCCTGTCAAAATATTCTTCAAGAATGTAATTTACTAATGACCTGGTTTCTTCAAAAATGCTTAGAAGGCAGAATATCTGTTGTATTATTTCAGGGATCAAATTCCAAATCTGATGGCAGAATTCTATTCTAACTGTAGCCAACAGCAAATATAAACAGTTTGGACTATCATAATATTCTGAGACCTTCAATGGTATCTTGACAACTGACCTTTACTTGTGCCTAGTAGTAGGTTTTGGGGATTTTTTTTTACCATAGGTGTCATCATTAGAAAGAAACTATGAAAAAAAGCTTCCTGTTCATACAGGCACTTGTAAGCAACGCAGTCAGTAAACGCTTGAAGTAACAAAATCTTTATTAAGACTCCACCTTCTCTATTCCTGTAATATCCCGCCTTACACACCAAAGCTACCTTAACAGAACATTGCTGCGGTTGCCAACTCAAGCATACAAAATTAGGAAATGACAACGAAGTTCTCACACGCAAACAGATTTTGATATCCCTTTTTCAGATTGTAACACGATTATTAATTACATGATGAGAGTGATTTCCACCAGACCCTTACTTTATTTGATGTTCAAAAAGATTAGGTGCCAACTTCACAGAACTCTAAGGTATCCTCTTTCTATCTTAGCAACATGTGATTTCTTCACCCAGGTAATCCTGCTTTTCATCTTCTATCCCAACACCCCATCAAATCTCTTTTGTTCTCTTTCTCTCTCCTATTGAAGAAATAAACTCACTATTGTTAATTCCAGTATCCATCTCTACCTGGGCTTGAATTGAGAGGGATATCCAGTTTAGAAAAAATACCGTTTTTCTCTTTCAGTGGTGAAGAGAGTATTTTTAAAAAATCATTTCCTGTCAGGGATCAGCAGATGTAAAGTCTGGTAATGATTCCAAGGATTCTTAGCTGCTCTGTTAGTCAAGAAAGAAGCAGAGGTCTGAACTTACTTTATATGGGTATAGATTCTTTAAGGATGCAGCTGTTCCCTTTTATCAACTTTCTACTAAGCACAGATTTCTAAAGGCTGAGTTAAGTAATTTCTTTTTCCTTTAATGTTCCCAGACTGGCATCATTGTTGCCCAGCAGAATTCAGAAAGGATTTATAAATCATCACTAGTTCTAAGACTCCAGCTGCCAATCACCCAGTAGTAAATGTCCCAACACATCTCAAACTTATCACAGATTACAGTGCAGCAAGAGGACTTGCAATAATCCTTCATTTCAATCTGCTAATTGATAAAGATGAGGTAATAATGAAGCTGAGTGATTGCCCTAACAAGCTACCATTGTACTTGGCATAAAGCCCACTCCCAAGGAGAGGCTTCTTTTTCACCTATATCTGGGAGAAGCCAAGGAAATAATCCATCATGCCGATCATCACTTGTCTTGGCTACATCTATTTTGCACCTGGTTATGCTGAGTGGAAGAAGGTGGGTTAAAGTTTCAAAAGGCCATTGGCATCAAGTCTGGTATTGGAGAAATCTCTCAAGCTATAACCTCTCACTGAAACTGTTGTAATGTCAAGCTGACATACGAACAAACTCGGAAACATTTTCAAAATGGGCAAAGGGCACAGTGACAGGATAGCTTTTTGATTCCAGCACTGAGCTCTTGTATGTTGGTTGAAAAAGTGTTGTTCAAAATTATTTTCTTTGTAGATGAAATTCTTCCTTTAACAGACTTAAACATGTGCTGATTTCACTGGAAATTTTGCTTGGTCTGGTAATTTCTTTTAGGTGATGCAGGAACGGTGAATTCTGACACCATCCATGGTGTAAGTAAAAGCTTATTCCTTTCCTCAGTACACAACCTGATAGAGACTGCAATTTCAGAGGAAGTAGCAATGTTAGCACCCGTGTGGCTGCCAAGCTCAGAAAGACAAGTACATGCACGGAGTGTAAAATATCTTAAATTTCTTGGGCATTTTTTGTGTCTGATGCTGGATTCCTTCAATGTCACCTTCAGACTCTAAAGGTCTGTCCTGTTTCTGGCCTTGTCTGCTTGGCCTCTAGTAGGTCTGACAGCTTTAACTTCACCCAAAAGAAAGGGAAACCCCCTACCATGTCAAGACACAGTCTGAAGCACAGACTATTGAAGCGTTGAAGTGCTACTCTGAAAAAGAGGTGTTTAATGTTGACAGGTTCATTGGCACTAGTATTGGTCTTGCCCTGTTGCCTGACCTTAGCATCAGCTTCCCTGTAACTGCTGTTGAGACTGAGGACAATTACCCTTGTTACTGACAGTTTCACTGCTGAGATGGGGTGACCTGTCCTATTCTTTTGCCAATGTAGCAAGTCCAGATCATAGCTCACAACTTCTGAAATGTCAGCAAGAACACAAACTTTCTTCAGTACTGACAGTCCTGCACAGAGAGCAGGATGAAGCTCACAGTCACACCTCATCCCCAGAAAAAGAACATTTTAGTTTATTCACAGCACATTTCTAAGATACACAACTACTTGTGGCCACTTAAATAAATCCACATAAGCTGTTCAGACTATGCTCCCTGTTTATATTCAGAAGCATGTACATACATTTTCATTGTTCTTTTGTCTAACAAGGACATGAAAGTAGACTTTCTTCTACTAATTTTGTTAAACTGCCAGAAAACTTTAATACTGGGTATTCCTATTGTTGCAATGGCCAAAAAGCAAAAAAGCCTGAGTCACTAGTCAGGATCTGGGGTTTATTTTACTCTCTTCACTGGAAAGTAGCACCTATAATGGACTTCTGCTTTCTAGAGAAATCATCCTAGAAAATATTTAAAACACAACCTTCCTGAAGAAAAATATGGAAGTTCTAGGATTTGACTGATAATTACTTGTCTTTTATTCTTGGCCAGAAACTTTCTTATTTGATCCATTAGGTAGTGATCCTTATAAAAAGGTTGGGGGGTAATTTCTTTTCCCATAGTCCCTATTTTCAATCCAGGTATTTTTTTCATACAGATTCTAAAGGCCTGATCATCAACACAAAACTTCAAATTACTTTAACAAGTCTTGATACATGTTTTAACATGTAATAGGATCAATGTCTTTGTTATTCATCTGTTTTAATTTAGTTTACATTTTGTATTTACACTTAATGTAGTTCTGTGTAGATAATTTTTTTTTGTTGGTCAGACTTAAAACACCTTTAATATAAAATCAGCATAAATATGACAAGGGCCAGATGTGTTTCTACTGACAATCTGGGTACCTGAGGAAGCAATCCAAGCACTCATAAGGCAACTTCCAAACATGCCCAACCCACTGAGGCAGGGACCTTGGAGCTGACACACAGCGTTGTCATAAAGGACATGGCTTGACTGCACAGACCTTGAATGCACATCTTAACATTATTTACATAATCATTAATAGGCTCACTATTGTTGGTTGTCTGAAGAGGTGGCTTAATTGTGGGAATAATTAACTTCTCATAGGTATTCTCTGAGTTAATGCAATTGGCAGTTATTCGTACATTCTGGAAGAAACCTCTGTCAATGATGGAGTGAGCCTTCCTGCTCTCTTAAAAAAAAAAAAAAAAAAAAGCCACCACTCTTCAAACTAATGTAAGGCCAGTTTTCTTCTAATTAGCATCCTAGCTCTGGGGAGGCCTGTATTGGTATCACTTTCAGAAGTTAATGAAGCTGTTCTGGAAACAATTAAACCTTCCATGTATAAAGCAGGTATTGCTAATGGAAAGAAGTCTTGTTGTGATCAGGTAGAGTATCCTCTTTCACCAGATAGTGAAAGGTGTCCTTAGATGAATTAAAATCTAAATGTACAAGGCCAAGACTGGAGGAATAATACATACTTCTTCTAGAAAGGCTGGCAGATATTAATTATACATGTCTACAATTCAGTTAAGGCTTTTCTTAGTCTCAGCATTCACAGTGAAGGGTAATAAATGGCCAAGTATAACAAAGGAAACACAGTAATAAGAAAGAGACACTAGATCCACTGTTTGCTTGGCAGTGAGGTGAAGCAGTCAAATAGAAACAACTATTAAAAAAAAAAAAAACCTCTTAAAAATGTGTGTGTGTGTATATGTTTTCCTGGAACACAGACTAGGACGTCAAGGATAGTTCAGCTCGAAAAGCACTGAAATCAATGCAGCTGCTCCCAGTGACTTTGACATACCTTGATTTAGGCTTTAGAGTGCCTGGGTCACTGTCCCCTTCCTAGGCAGTGAAATTTAAAATTATTTTAAAGTTTGTCCAGTGCTACTTTTCCTTCCCAGAGGACTCTGTAAAGGCAATGATATGTATTAACACAGAGCAATTAAGGTACTGTAAATTATCCAGAATTTTGCTGCAAATAGTACAGGGGTTAAGATTCCTTGGTATAAAAGAAAAATTGTGAAAAAATAAATAATGTATGAAATTAAGCATTTTCTAAGTTATACACATCATATTATCAAAATAGTAATCCATTACTTCTGTAAGTAGAAACACGAGACTTGTCTTGACCATAGCAGGTCAAAATTTAAAGTACTATCAACCTGAAATCAGATTATCTTCATAAAATTAAAGTAACATCATATTTCTTCTGCATAGCTTCACTAGATTTTATTGGTTTAAAATCACTAATTCTTAAAAACCACCAACCAAAAGAACAACCCCCCCCCCCCAAGTCTTCTCTAAATGACTGAATCACCACAAATGGAAAGTAGTAAATGGCAACAATGAAAGTAAAGTACACAGAGAGTTCTGTCGGAATACAAAGAAATATATTTCCTTCACAATATTTTTCTTATAAGGCACCACGTTATGTAAGCCCCTAGTTATGGGTGTTTACCTTTTTACAACTAGAAATACAACTGAAATCTGGGAGAAACCAACATGAAAAAGAAATTAACACAGAACAATCTGTGTTAACTATTTCTAATCTAAACAGAAATTAACACAGAACAATCTGTGTTAACTATTTCTAATCTAAACTATTGTTTGAACTCTATTTTGGTATAAGAGAAGTAATTTCTGAATTAATAACTACATTTCCTTTGCATTTTACAAGTTTTAGGTTTTCATGGTATTTTCTGGTTATTTAAAGGCATTCAGTTTACCAGTCTTTAATTTTTTCCAGTTCCTATAATCCCAGGCAATCCGAATCTTGGTCTTGCTTGCGTTTTGTTGATTTGACTTTTTTTTTTTGGTGACATGCACAGGAAAATCTCCACTAAATTTTAATTTACTGCCCATATGTAGCAGAGCTTTTACTGCATGCTCAAGAACTGGAAATTTATTTTTCTGGAGCAGATTAAATTTCACTTATTTCTTGTCTAAATGCCTTTTCCTACTACAAAACATGCTAGGCAACCTGTTCTGCAGTAGTGCTGTACTCATTGCAGCAGCAGATGGTTACAAGCATCTCAAGGGTTAGGACATGCTTCAGACTTTGGGTCTTGCTCTCCGTGCTCTGATACTATCAACAAGTTGTGCAATTTAGCGTTTAGAAGAAAAGCAACTCACAAAGAGTCACAACCTTCTGTGGGTGAGTTAGCACAATCCAGCCAGCCTGCTAGATCAGATCTGACTTTGTGTTCACTGTGACAACACAATGAATGGTTGATTTCATGAAAAGTAGCTATTTCATCAACTCCACATAAAAGAAGGCAATGGAGGACTTTGCTTTGTCCATCCCATATCTTGAGTGTGACACAGCAGCATCTACCTCATTAGGGATTCAAAATGCTGATCAGCCACAGGAGTGTGTGTGTAGGAATGGGGACAAAAGAACCTCCTGGTTTTCAGGAATATTTTAGCTTCTATTTCAACTGGCACATAATGCACTATTTAAAGTCGTAATGCACTTTTCAGTCGCCTCCTGAACAAAGCACTGTCTTTTTTTCCTCAAAAGACCTCATAGTGGTTGAATTCAGCTAGAACAATGAAGCAACTGTAAGAATGTAAAAAGGACTTCATTGGTGTTAAATGGGAGATGAACTTCATGCACTTTTGTAAGTTTGAGTACTTGTGGGCCTTACACCTCCCTTTCACACAAAATGGTAAAATTGAAAGCAATTTTTTTCTTTTAATCAAAAACCAGACAATCCATAAGTGTGTAGGTTCTTATGAACAGACTTACTATAATTTTACTCATGTTCTGGTGTACTGAAAACATAATAGTATGTTTGAAGGTCTGAACTGCTATGCCTTATTTCTTGTTCCAGTAAGGAAAAAAGGAGACCAAATATTCACATTATAATTTTACATCACTATAAATCAATCCTTTAACACAATCACAATATTGACATGTTTCTATTAAAAAAATTAAACATCTGGTTTACAAAATTTTTAAATAATAGGACTATTAAAGCTTTGAGTTTTTTGACCTAATGAAACAATCATTAAAAAAAAATCTGTACACTTGATATTACTACAGGTTTTGCTTTGTTTGTTTGTTTTCTTTAACATGCAAATAGACATGTCACTCTAGAACCTATGTAGTTTCTAGAGAAACCTTCCTCCTGGCTGAATGAAATCTGAAGTGCAAATATTTGCATCTAATTTCTTCTACCTGTCCTTGGCATAAGTATCCTTCTGCACCGCTTGTTTACTCTATGTCCAAAGCAATTGCCACTTCAGGATTTTCAAGGACAAAGACTGATAGAGCAATTTTATTGTGACTATGAAAAAGATTGCTTGCTTATAAACACAATTTCTGAAAAACTCTACCTTCATAGGCAGTCACTCCTCCTGTCCCTGTTAGGTTTTGTAACCTTGTGGTAAGTATTCTCAGCTAGAGGCTCTGACAACCACTGCTCTGGGTTTGGACAACTGTTGTCCTTTTGTGAATAGGTCACCAACCTGACAGATAAAGAGCAATTTAAAGTAAGACATTTTGTCCCAGTATGAAGTTGTATGGCACCATATATTTGTCATGCATGGTGCCATATTAGATTATCCTATTAATCCATGCTGCTCTTAAACCCTAATAATTCTTGTGGGTGCTGAGAGTTCCCTGCCCTGAACAGAAGATAAGAACATTAAAAACCTCCAGACATTGTTCAATATTTTGTAGGATCAGACTCTGGCACATTAGTAGTTTTGAAGACATAGCATGAGGCAGGAAACTATGGAACTGCTGAAAATTATAGTAACAGAGTGGACAGCCTGGTTCTCTTAATAATGAAGCTGTACACAGAGTCCTGCTTCGTCCTCCCTACATCCACAGAAATTCATTCATTGTGACTGTCACCAGAGCAGTTGCAATCCTTCCACAGTGCAAGAGAACATTATTACTTGAAGGCTGATCCTTTAGGTTCACATAGGAGAAAGGAGAGAATTAGTCAGTTCAGTACAGCTCATTTCTGGCTTTGATTTGCTCATTAAAATAAGCACATAGACATCAATCTCTATGTTACCACAGCTATTCCAGAAAATCCTTCCTAACAGAACTAAATTATTTTTACAGATAAGCAAAGTTGTTGGGTTTTTTCCCTGCAAAATGCTCTCCTAGTAATAATATGTCAGAATTTTCAGTAAGTAACACTTATGTGGTATCAGTGGCATGTCCAACATCATGATTTACTTCAGTTCATTTGATACCACTCTTGACTACAGCATCAGGAAAAGGATGCTGCTGGTGGTAGAATAATAAACTTGATGAACCAATACCTTAATCAAGTCTGCCAAATACTATCTTGCTATGAATAACTTGTCCAGAATTCACAACACTTTGGTACGGTATACTGCAAAACATAATTTCTGCCCAACAAAGAAACTTCTGCATGAGTTACAGCATTCAAGCAGCTGATGTAATGAGAGAAATTAGCATTCATGATATTTTTTAGAAAACAACACTTTTCTCTTAAACTATTCCTTTATTCTTCTAGAAGAAGAAAGCAGTTAAGTCCTGAATACTAACCCAATTACTCATACTTTTAACCATTTACATTTTTATTCAAAGCACATGTATGCTTTGTATCTTCCCTTCTAAGAATGGATCAATACCTTTCTAAAATCAGACTGTACGCGCATTTGTTCATTTCTGTTCTCCTTGCATATTCCTATTAGAATTTCAGGAACACTCTACAGCCATACACACAGGTTATCATACAGTCCTCTCAGAATGCTGGTGTATTACAACAATCCATTTTACACCGCTAATGAAGTAAAATTATGAAAAAAAATAGGCGCTGTATGCGCACGGAAAAAAAAAAAATAACAAAAGGTGCGCTTATCACACGACTCTGAGCAGCTGCCAGCACGAAGGGACACATCGTAGGGACAGGCTCCGTCACATGTAGAGAGAAGCCGACATATTTATTCATTCCTGACGCGGTACCGGCGCTCGGAGCTGGGTCTTCCGCAGGCGCCCGAGCCGCTCCGCGCCCTCCCCGCACTTACCCGCGGCGGGCGGCGCTCGGACCGCCGGCCGGGCGGCGGCCGCGGGCCG